>OY979687.1:15912020-16374520 GCA_963855955.1 Luperina nickerlii
CTTAGCCCTTAATGTTCCGGGCCAGCGGTAACCCTTTCGGACAATCCCGCTGAACCGGCAGACTTCGGCCCTGACGGGGCCCTTCGGATGATGCTGACATCTCTTTGAGGCGCGCGTGAAACACGTACGCGCCGTCCGGCACGGGCCTGGTCCTGATCGGACGGTGAGCTACCCATTACTCTCCGCCTGCAGGCCCGCGCCTACGGTGGCCGGGAGTCGTCGCGCGGCTCCCGACGCCCGGAGCGTCTCCCGCGACGGCTGGGACGGGAGGCTCTCTCCCTCAGCCGTCCCGCCGCCTCCTTCGCTAGCATGACTGCTTCGCAGAAGGAGGCGACTGCCCCCCACTCCTTTTCGCCCCGGACCATGGCTTGAACCAGGGCCGGACGCGAAAGGTCGCCGCCGCTGCCAATCGCCTCTACGAGGACACGGCGGTGCTCCGCTCAAGCGGGGCAGACCTCCACCGTATGCTCCACCGTGTCTTCTGGGCGATCCTGGCAATGGTGACACCCGGGCGTTTCCTCCCGCCTGATGTTGTGCAGGAACCTCCCGAAACTTCCGTGTCCGGTGAGGACCTGCGTCAGGCGGTAGGTGAGGGCGCCGTGACGCCTCTCTAGCCACTCCTCAAAGAGGGGTCTTATCGCCGCTATCGTGGCGTGCTCTGCGCTGGGTTGCGATAGTCGCTCTTGCCCTGCCGCCATGAGATCGCGTCGGAGGTCCTTCCGCTCCGCCGCGATTTGCTGCGGAAGCGGAGTTTCCCCCCGGCGTAGTGCCTCCGCGCACCACTCATAAGGCGCGCGAGGACTATCGCCTCCAGATCCCATGGCGACAGTCCGGCAAGGAGAGATCGTGCGGTAGCCCCGGATCAGCCTTACGGCTACCACCTTCTGGGGCGCGTTCAAATAATGTGCGGCTCGCCGTCGCAGTGAACGCTCCCACACCGGGGCCCCGTAAAGGGCCATGGAACGCACGACCCCTGCGTAAAGCCTCCGGCAGGAGGCGTTTGGCCCCCCCAGGTTGGGCAGGAGCAGCTTGAAGGCGGCCCCGGCCCGTTCCAGTTTGGGAGCCAAACGTCGGAAATGCTCGACGAAGTTCCACCGGCTGTCGAGGACGAGACCCAGGTATGTATTTCATCGTCGTCTCGACGCCGATGTGAACCCCTCCTACCGTTAGTTGGGATCCCGATGGTGGCGTGTTCCGGGGCCCATGAAACGACATGGGCTCGGACTTGTGCAATGCCACCTCGAGACCCAACTGCCGGATCCTCTCCACGACTATCGCAACCCCGCGTGTCATCGCGTCGCACAGTGTAATTTTCGGACCTAAAAATGGACACCTCTTTTTATTTAACTAATCGTTTGTGTTCGTCATTTAGAACATCAGAGTAAAACTCCCGCGAGTCAGTTCTTAGTTTCAGAGAGATAAATTTTTAAAAATCGAACTCTGAAACTTCAAAAAAACCATAGAAACCTACTTTTACAATGAAAAAGGTATGTGATTTTAATGACTCTTGGGGATATTATTCCTATGTACATAAGGTATAGGTAATTTAAAAAAAAGATTCACCCTAAAAGGTTGTACGAAAGTAAAGTTACAGCTTTTATTTTTAATTTCATACTTTATTTTTTTCCTCCGAAATGTACCATTATTCGGATTAGTTTTTTGACCAAAAATGTGCCTTTTATTGTTAGGCATTATCCCTAATAATTTAAATTTCTTGATATATCTCTGAAAAAAAGAAATTTAAATTATTTTGATAGGGTTGTCACAGAAGAATTATAATTTTAAAATATAACATATAAATAATATATTAATTACCTTTTCTTGTCTGACTCTTATTACCCCAAATGGTACGTGCGTATTATTAATAATATAAATATAATATTTTTTATTATATAAATATAGTATTGTTTATATATAAATAATTCGGTGAAGGATTTTTCGTAGCATAAGGAAGGGGTCCGCCCTCGTCAGGTATATACTAAAACCTTATGCCTATACTGAAAATCTGGAGAATTCGGGGGTGAGGCTTCATGGAGCCGCAAAAGACCCATGAAGCCAATTTGCCTCAGCAGGAACTGATCCGTCCTGCTGGGGGATGTCCGTTCGAGCCTCGATCGGCGGACTTACTGCAAGAGGGGTGTGAGGGCGCCAACCTTCACACTGATCAGCGAGAGGCATGCGATGTTGAGGATAACGCCTCAGCCGGTGCTCTTCAATCTCCGAG
Organism: Luperina nickerlii; assembly: GCA_963855955.1. Taxonomy (NCBI): domain Eukaryota; kingdom Metazoa; phylum Arthropoda; class Insecta; order Lepidoptera; family Noctuidae; genus Luperina; species Luperina nickerlii. The sequence continues at coordinate 15,914,245 of OY979687.1, forward strand.
AGCAACCGCAAGAACACAAGGAGACGATTCGGATAGCATACCCTCCACTTCTCATATTACAGAATCAAGGCAAACTAATTCTTTTACTCGCCTTGATGCTTATAAGTTACTAGTAGAGAGTGCGAAGCAAAATAGCGTCAAGTGTCGACCGATCGACATCGAACTGAATGAAAGGGTCAATATTTTATTGAAAGCTTTAGGATACTCGGAAGGAATATCAACGAATTTAGAAAAGCAATTAAAGGACGCCGTAGCATGGTTTACTACTAACTGTGAACAAAAATACAAAACCTGCAATTACAAGAGGACATATTTTTTAAAAAAACATACCAACTGGCTAAGTCAAGAGTTTGCACGAGATTTACCTCAAGAACTTTTTCAATCCTCATCACTGAGACAAGATACTGGTCATGAAAATATACAAAATACTAGGTAAGAAAATTTAAGTAAAAGAAAGCAAAAACGAGTACGCAAACGACTCGCGACGGTGTTTGAAGACGATGTTCCCCCCAAAATTGTAAAAACTTTGGCTGAAACTGTAGTTGTTTCTGGAGAAAAACTTGCAAAGAATGTGGCCAAGGATTTCGAATTTGGAAGTGGAAGTTCTTGTTTAGAAAGTCCTACCAGACCTAAAAAAATAGCTGAAGACTTACGAAAACCTAGTCCTTGCGCCTACACTCCGGAAGAAGCTTTATCAATTTTTATAGACAGAAAATTTACTACAGAGACATATCGTTTTCTTCAACAGGATTTAAAGTCGCGAGGTTTTCCAGCTTTTCCGCCAATTTCTCAGCTACAAGACGAAAAAAGAAAATGTTATCCGGAAGAACCCATTGATGTGACTGATCGTAGTGCATCAGTGCCATTACAAGGTCTACTTTCGCATACATTCGGAAGGATAATAAAACTATGCGGAGAAAGGATTGACCAATATTGTGATCAACTACAGAGTAATAGTTTGGCTTGTATATTCGAATGTTCCTGGGGTTTTGATGGAAGTAGTGGACAATCCTTATACAAGCAAAACTTCCATGAACCATCTGAAAATTCCGAAGATGATGAAAGCAGTCTCTTTGTGACAACTCTTGTTCCTCTCAAGATTTCAACAGAAAGTGGACAAATATTGTGGACAAATTCCGCTCCACAATCATATAGATTTTGTCGACCCATAAGAATACAATATTTAAAAGAAACGAAGGACTTGATTTTATCAGAAAAAGCATGGGTAGAGAATCAAATCGAAGCCCTAGAGGCAATAAGCATAACAACGCTTCAAGACAATACAATATCTGCCTCTTGCAATCTATATCTTACAATTATAGACGGCAAAGTCTTAAACACGATTACTGGGACCACATCACAAATGAGGTGTCCCTTTTGTAATGCTACTGCAACCCAGTTCAATAAACTGGATATGATGTATGCAAAAGAAACCAATGAAACAGTTGCAAAACATGGTATTAGCCCGTTGCACGCATGGATTCGTGTTTTAGAATTCCTTCTCCATTTGGGGTATAAAAACGATACACGCGTGAAAATGTGGCGTGTGTCAAAAAATACCCCACAAGCTTCTATTGTCGATGAAAGGAAGAAACGAATCCAGAGTGAGGTACGGCAAAGGATGGGTTTATTAGTAGACGTCGTGCGACCTCACTCAGGTACAACAAATGATGGGAATACAGCCCGGACTGCGTTGTCTGAAAAGTATCGGTATGTCTTTGCAGAGATATTAGGCCTAGAACAGTGGCTACTTGACGATTTGCACACGATACTAGTGGTACTATCTTGTGGTTTACCAGTAGATGGGGTAAAATTTGGTGCATTTTGCAAGTCTGTAGCCGCCAAGTATGTAGAAACCTACGAGTGGCACCCAATGACCGTCACTCTTCACAAGATTCTAGTGCACGGTGAAGAAATCATAACCAAATCGGCGTTACCAGTAGGACTTTTGTCCGAACAAGCTGGTGAAGCTAGAAATAAATATTGGCGATCAGATCGCCAACACCACACGAGAAAAATGGATCGCGAAAAAACAATGTTAGATTTATTTCGTCGTGCACTAGAGTCTTCAGATCCATATATTTCCAATATCCGCCTTCGTCAACGGCAACGTAAGTCAAGTCGACTTCCTCTGCCTGCTGCAGCTTTAAGCCTACTGAAACCATATGAGGCCAATGAGACTGACGATGATTCAGTTGCAACAGAAGAAGCTTCAATTACAGAGGAGGAATTAGAAGATTTTAATGAAAATCACACCGTTATAATAACAACTGAAGACACTCTTTAAGAAAAACTATCAATCAGTACATTCATATTTCAGTTAACAAAAGTGTTTAGATTTTTATAAATATTGTTTAAAAAAAACCACTATGTTGGATTTAAGTCACGTGACTATTTTTTCGTATTCCTGACAGCAAACCGTTTCATTTGATACCCATATCATGGAGGTGGATTTCAAATAGCCTGTCCGCAATCTTGGGGAGGCCGCCATATTGGATGTGTAATAACGTTTCTTAGCTAGTCATGTATTGCCATCAGAACTCAGAGCATGTGTAAAATTTCATCCTAATCGAAGACCGGGAAGTAGGTCAAATTAAGATTCCAAGATTTACTTATATACATACATATGTAGTTATGTAAGTGAAGCTAATAAAAGCGTGTTAAAAATATATAAAGTTTTAGTGATCGTGTAATTTTTTGACTTTCATTAAGAATATCTATGAAATCTATTTGGTTTAAAAAAAATATTTTGAATTTTAATTATATTTTTGTGTTGTAAAAAGTTGACAACCCTAGACACCAAAATTAACAGAAAAATCTGAAAAAAATTTGAACTCGAGTAACTCTTAGATATATTAGAATTCGGTTGTGAAAAAAAACAGTATGATGCACATTAGTATAAATAATTATTTCCTATTTAAAATAAATCCGAACACCAATACATCCACGCAAAAAAAAAAATAAAAACCTAAAAACAGAAAAAAATAATTCACGTTGTTCCTGTTGAATTAGGAAATATTTTCTTCGTAATTAAGTGTGTTGTTTATTGCTACATAACATACTAAAGTTTCAATCGATATAGTCTAACTGTTATTGAGAAATTAACGGTTTTATAAAAAAATAAAAACTAACTTTAATATTTATTTTCTCCGAAACTAAGAAGAACTGACTCGCGGGAGTTTTACTCTGATGTTCTAAATGACGAACACAAACGATTAGTTAAATAAAAAGAGGTGTCCATTTTTAGGTCCGAAAATTACACTGTGCGTCGGCCGCCGCCTGATGCGACCTCCCCTGCGCCAGGACTAGCGTGTCGTCAGCGTAGCAAACCACGCTGACGCCATCAGGGAGGTCGGCCCGCAGCACCCAGTCGTAACTGATGTCCCACAGGAGCGGCCCCAGAACCGATCCCTGTGGGACACCGCACGACATCACTCGCCGGTTCCACTCCCCATCGCGACCGGGGTAGATGACGGCTCTGTCCGTCAGATACGCCCCGACTACTCGACGGAGGTAGGTCGGGACCCGGTGATACCGGAGTGCCTTCCCAATGCAGCCCCAGGGCAGGGTGTTAAACGCGTTGGCGATGTCTAGTGACACCGCCACAACGACCCCACCCCGGGACACCGCGTCCCCCGTCGTGAGGGCTCTCACGCGCATGATGGCATCCACCGTCGAGCGCCCCTTGCGGAAGCCGAACTGGCTGTCCGCAAGATCCGGCCCCGTCCTCACCAGGTGCCCGACGAGGCGGCCCGCAATTACTCTCTCAAAGAGCTTGCCCATCTCGTCGAGCAGCACGATGGGCCGGTATGCGGACGGAGACTCCGCAGGGCGCCCTGGCTTCTGAATGAGGACCAGCTTCCCCGTCTTCCAACGGAGTGGAAACTGGCCTCTCTCCATACATGCGCTTAAGAGCGCCTCCAGTCGAGGCCCGAGAGCCCTCGAGGCCAGGACCCAGGCTTTACCTGGCAAGCCGTCGGGTCCTGGGGCGGTATTTTTGGCCTTCAGCCTTCCTACCGCCGCTCTCAGATCTACCCCGGTCACTTCGGGGATGTCGTCGTCGTCCGTGTGGTCCGCTTCGGGCATCGCAAGTGGCGGAGCCATAGGCGGGGGAGTGTGCTCCCCCCGTGAAGGGAACAGAGCGCTCACCACCTCCTCCACAAGCTGGGGGCGGAGACTGCGTCAGCGGGGGGGCCCAGGTGCGGAGTTTATTCCGCACCATTTTGTAAGGGCGCCCCCACGGATCTCTGTTCAGAGTCTCCACCATCTCCTCGCGGGCCGTATATTTGGCCTGCTGGACAGCCTCTTGGAGGGCGGTCTTCGCCGCTCTGTACCCCTCGTACAGCTCCGCTTACGTGGCTTCCGCATCCGGAGGGCGGATGTGGAGCCTGCGGAGCCTACGGTGCCTGGGGTACAGGTGCCGCGCGTCGACGCAAGCCTTGCGTAACGCCTCCACCTCCTGCGAAAGAAAGAAAGAAAGAAAGAAAATTGCGTTTATTTGGCAAAAAAAAAACCTTAAAAATAAACAAAACAAATTCAAAATGATTAAGAATAATAATGCCAAAAGGGCCTCAGCTCAGCATAATGCCAGATGGCAACACAAAGTGCACCACCTGACGCTGATTTTCAGCTGCTGCCCACGCGACCACCAGTAGACCTGACGTCGGGCGCGTCCTGGCCGGACTCGGGGCATTGCCACGTCACATATCTCGGACATGGCCTCCCGGAACCACTCCGCCTCATCATCAATATCGGCAGGCCTGTCCGGTGATGTCACCCAGGCCTGCACGATCGAGGCTTCCAGGAGGAGCTCCCGGTCCAGCTGCTTCAGCGCCCACCGCGGACTACTCGCGGCCTGTTGGACCAGCGCGCTGGAGGTCTCGGTGGAGACGTCGAACCGGATATACCGGTGATCGGAGTAGGTCTCCACCTCCTCCATAACGCGCCAGTCAATAATACGCTGTGACAGAGCGGGGCTTGCGAACGAGATGTCCACGACTGACTCACCCCGCATCCGCACACACGTGGGAACAGAACCCCGATTTAGGACGACCAGGCCTGTTTCCAGAGCCCAGTCTTCCACCATCCTGCCCCGCACATCCGTGTAACGGGAACCCCAGGCCAAATTCTTGGCGTTGAAGTCCCCGAGCACTAGCACGGGGAAGGAATGGTTTCCAGCGACGACGACACTCAACTCTGTTAGAGAGTTGTGGAACTCGGCAAGAGTTCGGCTCGGAGAGAACACACTCCCACTACTACAATCTCTCCGAACTGTGCTGCTACGCACCCCTGTCCCTTCGTGACGCTTTCGCGGGACGGGGTGCCGGCGGCGGCCGACGAAATGATGGCAATTGACCCGCTCAGGTCCTCCACCCAGTCATCCCTGGGTGGGACAAAGTACGGCTCAGCGACCACGGCGATGTTAATCGACCACTGCGCCATGCTCCGGAGCAAATGATCCTTAGCGCAGGCGCAGTGGTTGATGTTCGCCTGGAGGAGGCGTAATGGAGCCATCACTCCTCCATTTCAGCCCCCTCCACGGACCCTCACATTGCTATCAGCGCCAAAATGGCGAAAATCAAATGTCTTCATTTTGTCATCGATAGTATGAAGTCCAGCGTACTTGTATATATGTACAGGTCAGTGGGGGTTAGGCACTTAGCTAGTATGAGGGGTTAGGCACTGTAGTCTGTTCCAAAAATATCTGATGAAGGTGTAAACAAACACTGTTCAGGTTTACTGTTAGGTGATTCTTAGGCAATAATTTACTAAAGCCAATTAGTGACACATTCCTCTGTATTTAGAAGGTTTCAACTTTATATATAATCACTTTTTTAATAATAAACAATAATTTATTGTTTGTTTATTAAATTGTAATTGAATAATTGACGGAAATTGAGGTAATAAAATTAAAACCTCAATTGTCAAATGCAAAGCATCTATCAGGTAATTTAAAATTATAATTTCGGGTTTAAGTATTTAGATATAATCTAATCGAAGTACTCAATTTGTAAATGGCCATACAAAATGGCATCTACAGGTACGTTTTCTGCTCCATTTGTTTTCATTTTCAACAGATACTTTTGGAACAGACCATAGTACTACGACTACTACGGACCGACATTACTCGCATTCGGATCAGATGACAATGCTGATCAGATGATAATGATCAGATACACAATGCTCGAACATATTGTAGCGATGGACATTGACTTAGGTACCTATCTATGTCTACAGATGTTATCAGGGAAAGGTTAGAAAATCGCGATTATCTTTAAATCGAGATCTTGTTAGATAATATACCTAACTGTTTTACACTAAATAAAACAGTCATTATGTGCAGAAAGAAAGACACAGCGTCAGTATGAAGAAGCTGTCTATGAGTTTGGCTTCTAGGAGCACAAATATTGAAAAACATAGATGAATCTCTAAGGATTTATGTTGATGTTACCTCTAATCACCGATAGATCCGGCGACCGACCGTTAAGGTTTTCATAGTGTCTTCACTACCAGTAAGGGCCTTGCCCTGACGCTGTCTTCCTTTCTGCACATAACGACTGTTTTATCTAGTGTAAAACTGTCCTATTATATGCCTAGACACAGCGTCAGTATGAAGATTTGTTTGATATTTGCTGGTGAAACATCTGGTGATAAAAAAATGTGTTTAAGGAATTAAAAAAATTCGTTTCAGATTACACATTAACATTTAATATCAATAACCCTAAACAGTAAAGTAATGTATTACTACTAATTATAATCATTTAGAAATAACAAACAATTTGGTACTTCCCAACTTAAACAGTTAACTTGTTATTGAAAACCTGAGAAGCTTAATCGTAACAAATCTTCCTCTTCATTATTTGAATTTTTTAATTATTTCTCTACAGTAAAACTTTCTGAAGGTCTTATCACTCTTCCAGTTTCCTCTGGCTAATATATCGTCCACAGGTACATTTTCCCACCACCCTTTGGATGCTACAGCAGCTCTAATGCTTCCTGCGAAAGCTTCTAGACTTACATCTTTAAATATAGATTTAATCCAACCCGCTATGGTAGTTCTTGTAGCTGGTTTTATTTCGCCATTTATTGGAACAAATAGACTTGTAATGTTACTATTAAGACGTCTATGTTGTGAAGTTTGAATAAATTGCTTAATATGTCTTAAGGGACATATATTAGCATCTGGATGTATTAATAAAGACCATCATCCAGGCTGTCTATATTTACTTAATCTGTTTTTGATACAAACTTGGGCTATAATAAACATTTTTCTTCTTCTTCTAAGAAATTGTTTTGAGATATGTATATCCAATAAGGTAAGGTCATGTATACTTCTGCCTGATGCTAACAGTGAAATAATTGCAGTTCTTCTTGAATTGTCAAAAAGTGAATTTGTGCTTGGGACTGTCTTCAACCAATTGAATAACAATTGTGTGTCCCAAATAAGGGATTTTGAAGGCTGAGGTTTTACTATGCTATGGCTTTTAAAACTTCTTGAATAAAGAAATTTTTTGAAAGACCTGCATTTGAAGCAAAAAAGGTAGAAACAGCCGATGTATGTAGTAAAATTGTGTAAACTGAAAAAAATCTTTTTAAATGCAGATCTGCAAAAAATCTTGCAACCTCTTTACCATGTGGATTTTTGTGATTAATGTTATTTAGGGCACAAAACGATAGCCACCATTTTATAGGGGCTTTGGAAGTATTTAGTGCTTTTGCGCCAGCTATTACTCAATAACCTGATTTCATCCCTACTCCAGTTTGCTACTTGGTCTGACCACCCTCAATTTTCCAAGCCTGGAGGGACAACTTGTCCACTTGTGGGGGACAGAAACCCATCGATCGATCTATCAGGTTCTTCCGCAGATCTATTATCGGTAATGGATTCGACCGGGACCTGACTTGTGAATCGCTCAGCCAAAAGCACTATCCCACTGTTGTGCTATTACTATGTATGTTCCTTTGGCTCTGTTCAGATGGTCCAGCACCCGAGGGATTACGTCCAGCACACGAAGGTGTCGCAAAAAATTGCTGACCCATCTGTTGAGTCCCAAGTTACCTCCCCGGGAGGTATGATGCGTGAAATTAGTTTTGTTTTTGTATCCTAAATATTCTATTTCTTGGGTGGGGGTGAGAAGTGATTTTTGAAAGTTGACATGCCAACCCAACTGTTCCAGAGTATGTATGGTTATTTTGGTGTGTTCTATGACTTGTGTCTGATTTTGACTGGCTATTAGAAAATCGTCCAAGTAAACTATTACCTACCTATTCTTATGCCTTGTTTCCGAAGGATTTCCGCAATCCAATTGGTCACTGAGGCGAAGGAGTGAGGAGCTGATGAGAGACCGAAAGGCAAGGCCGTTATTAAAGTCAACGTCACGTGGTGTTCCCAGGTGGTCACCCATCCAAGTACTGACCACGCCCGATGTTGCTTAACTTTGGTGATCGGACGAGAACCGGTGTTTTCAACTTATCCACCATTGTAACTAAAGGAGGTTTTGTTGAAAATGGTATGCGACTCTCCGCTATTATTTTTTGAATATATTGACTGGCCCCCAATTGTTCCCATGCCTGAACATGGGATTTTAGGCAACCGCCTTTGAATGTCCTGCTTTGATTGTCACTTATCTTTAACGCTGGAGGTATCTTGGATGCCTGTACGACGAAAGGAATGCTTTTTATAGTTATTATTTTTAAATTTTTTGTCCGAGTTAAAACATAGTTTTCTTATTGAAATTAGTTTTATAAGATGGCTTGAAACTTTTATTGTTAACCTGATTGCTATTATTGACTTTCTTTTTATATTTTAAATAACTTGGCATGTTAAGCCATACTTGCGAGCCTCCTAAAGAATCTATTAGTGGGATGGGCGCTTCTCTGTTGAAGAGATACTCGGCGCTAAGTGGAATATTTTGTAACGCTAATTTAAGATTAACGTTATGAACTTCTTTTATAACTGGTTAAACAGACATGAAATTCCAGTTGATCCAAAATTAACAAAAACCCAGATTTACGCTATTATATGTCAGCACAAGGAGAGGTATACAGAGTTTTACGTGGACAAAGTACTTGCCGAACATGGGCACACTGTGTTGCGATTGTCACCATATCATCCGGATTTTAATCCAATTGAAAATATATGGTCTCAACTGAAAGGCTATGTAGCCTCTAGAAATGTGGGTATGAATTTAACTACAGTAAAAATATTATTGACTGAAAAAGTAAACATGATCGGGGCTGAAGAGTGGAAAAAGGTTTACGATCATGCAATCAAATGTGAGAATGAATATAGAAGCATCCAACACGGTTTAGACAATTACACTGACTAGTGATAAATACGGCTGACAGTGACAGTGATATGAACCTCCTAACAATACGAGCCGTGTCCAGGAATACCGCTCTCTGTATCAAACCCTTGACCCAGCTGCCTAACGAGAGCCTCCTCAGGTGTTGGTTGAGGCTCTTGGCAATTAAGCCATTGGCTGTAATGACTATCGGCACAATGATCGCTCACCCCACATGTCGACAACCTCGCGAGCCAAGTCAAGATACTTGATTTACTTATCTTTCTCGGCTTTCACGAGGTTCTCGTCATGCGGGACGGCTATGTCAACAATCATAGCGCGCCGCTCTGATCGATCCACCACCACTATATCAGGCTTATTAGCTATAATAGTCCTGTCAGTGATGATGGATTGATCCCAGTACAGTGTGATATGGCCATTTTCGAGAACTGGGTCGGGCGCATACCTGTAGTACAGCACCTCCGATTCCACAAGGTTGTATTGCAGAGCAAGTTGCTGATGGATAATCCTGCTACAAGGTTGTGTCTATGCAAATATTCTCCGTTAGCAAGACGGGAACACCCGGAGATAATGTGACGGATTGATTCGCCCGGACGGTGGCATGCCCGACATTATGTGAACCGTACCGTCCTTCACAATAAATCTCCGGTAGTTATTCGTCATCATAACTTCGTCCATAACTGCACAGACAAACCCTTCGGTGTCTCCGAAGAGTTCCCCGGAACGTAGCCAGGCTACGGACGCTAGGAAGTCTACATCGGGACCGTGTAGGGCCCGGAAAAAGCGTCCGTGAAGCTCCTTACTCTGCCATACCTCCATGCGGTCGTTAGTGTCAACGTGTCAAGCACTACAGGTTTGCGCCAGTTCTCTTTAGCCAAGGAGAGCGCGGTAAGGCCCTTGTCCACTGCTACAACATCTCGATGCATCCCCACGTCGGCTTCTAGGAAATATTCCCTGAGACTGCATATCTCACGATTGTGAAGAGTCTTTAAAAGCCTCGACCTCCACACTTCCGTGGGATATACAGTCTCATAACCGAAGAACGTGGGTGATGAATTCGATATGCCGTCAACAATGTACGGACCCGCCTATCCAGGGCGTCTAGCTCTGTTTGAGTCCATTTGAGTATCCCGAAAGAGTACATCAAAACCGGCATGACCCAACCGTTGAAGGCACGCACTTTTTTCCGCCTGATAAAAGACTATTAAATAATTTTTTCAGGCGGCCAATGAAGCGCTCCTTCAACGATTGTTTCATGTCGGTAACGTTAATGCCCAGTGCTTCCTACATACCCAAATACTTATAGCTTTCGGTTGCTGAGAGGGATCTAAGATTTATGGAATCTGTGAGCTGGATTCCCACAGATTCCACAATCCCCCCTCGCATTACATGCATGACCGCACATTTGTCCACACCGAATTCCATCCTGATGGCGCTACTGAAAGTTTCAGTGACCTTCAATAGCTCCAACAGTTGCAAATCGTTGGGGGCAAAGAGTTTCAGGTCATCCATGTAAAGGACGTGAGATATAACCTGACCACCTCTCTTCAACCGATAGCCTAGATCTGAATCCTCCAACAGCGAGCTAAGAGGATTCAAGGCTAAGCAGAATCAAAGTGGACTCAAACTGTCGCCCTGAAATATACCCCGCTCTATCCTTATCGGCTCACTATTCCTTTGGATTTGCCGACATCCTGGATAGCGAAGGACTGTCCTCCATTGCCCCATACACGACATCAGGAAGGTGCGCAGGGTTGCATCCATTTTATACAACTCTAGCACCCTCATGAGCCATGTAGGTGGCACCGAGTCATAGGCCTTCTTATAGTCTATCCAACATGTCGACAGATCCTTTCGGGACCGGCGAACCTGTTGGTTAATGGCCAATTGGCCATATCAATGAGAAGTGGCTCCTTAGTACCACGGGACCCGTTCCTACATCCATTTTGAGAAGCAGACATAACAGAATTCTCGTTAATATGTTTATTTATTTTAGCTCTCAAAATGAAGGTAAGAACTTTATAGACCGTTGGAAGACAAGTAATAAAATATAAAGGCTCTAGGGCCTCATCAGCGATATTAATTGGCTCCATAGTTCCAAGCTTTGATTCGCAAGTAGGCGTGGATCGTCGAGCGAAGAAAGTAGACACTCGTTACAAATCAAATCACTTAATTTCGACACTTCAGTTTAATCTAAGTAATAATTACCACTTGAACATTTATTCGAACTATAACAATTTACACAATCATTCAGACACTCCACCGAACGCGTAGCGCGCATTTGTGATGTCGACCGAGGCTTAATTCCAACTGACTGTCTCAGTGCTCGACTTGTACCCACTAGCGCTCGGTGTTGCGTCAGAGTGCCCGGAACAGGCACTCTAAGCTAGTAACGCCATCTATGCCATCTAACTAACACTAACTTAAACGGAAGCGCCGTCAAATAAATGAATAAAATAAAAATCCTTTTATTTCATGCATAAAATAAGATTAACAATTATAGATTGATTCAATTTCATAAATATTATTGTTTAGTTTTCATTGTCATAATTGCAATCAAAAATGTATTATTTAACTTAACAATATCAATATAATGTACAATATTATTAATTGCAATATAATATTAATTAATTAAAAGTTTTTTTTAAATATTTTATTTATAACAATATTACTAATAAGATTTCAATATTAATATTCATTAAATAGTAAAAATAATTAGATTATTATAAATGGATTCAGAAATTTAGGAAAGAAAATAAGATGCATGCATGAACCCCTCAAATATTGAGGGTGAAGGCCTCCTCCAGGGAACCCCAGCGGTCACGGTCTTTGACAACTGTCATCCAGTTTTTCCCTGCAACTCGTGTGATGTCGTCTGTCCATCTAGTTACAGGTCTTCCTCTTTTCCGAATGCCTGTCGGACCTGGCCATGAAGTCATGCGGATTGACATGGAAGACACGTAATCGGTCTATAATTTATTACGATGTCTCATTCTAACAATAGGTAGGTATAATGGTGTTTATTATGTACAGCTATAATTTTCCAAAATAATTAAATACGTAAACATAATGTGAACATGTTTTTTATTTTATTTTACCCCAACATAAAGCCATCACTTATAGGAAAATTAGTGTATTTTATACAAAGAATAAAAATAATTATCAAAAGAAGCAAATCATAATTGTTTTAACAGCTCGTAATAAATACCGGACTGTTTGTATTTCGTGCGACAGAGATAACGCTCTACGAAGCCGAAATTAGCCGATTGTCTCTTTTCAAAGGTCGATGTGCAATATTTATCGCCGGGTACTGTATGTTATTTTATAGTTTATAGCATAATTAAGTTTAATCACAATCCTTTTTTAAATTTCAAAATTTGTTATCCATTTTTAGACAAAAACAACTGCTGACAAACTGTTAACAGTTTAGCAGACTCATGTATGCTATTGTTAACACATATTTTGAATAAATAAATAGAAATAAAAAAAGTTGCATAAAGTATACTATGTAGCAATAGATAAGGAATCACACGCTCGTCCCCTACTGATTCGTAAAATTGTTCGCACAATTAATGAGCAATGTGTCACTAATTAAACGGCTCGACTGAACCGTGTCGCCGTCCACATCATTATAACATTATATTTTATTATATTCGCGAATATAATTATTACTAGGCCGATAGCAGCAGATCGCATCTCAACAACAACATTAAGTACTTACACTTATTATCAGTAAGCTCGGTTTGACTTTTCATAAGTTATATAAAATGTTCAGATGTTGCCAAAACAGGAAAATATTATGTTAGTGGATGGAACTGGGCTTTTATAGAAGTTATAATGTAACGAGTTACACACCTTTTAACTAAATGAACACGGTTAGACTTCGTATAGTCAAGAGGTATCTTCTTATCACCAGCAGTTACTTGCGAGCAAGCAGTGTTGGTACTATTGTTATTGAAGTTTCTGGACTTCTTGTCAAATGATAGGCGAGATTAAAATCCCCTTAGTGCCAGCCGGAGGCGACTAAATGCGACAAAAACACTTTCATTCGGGAAGATCCAGTGCCGACGTGATGAAGCCGCTTAGGAACAGTCACATAGGAACAGCAGCTCGGAAGTGGCAGTGAGACACTACTGCGCCTCGCAAAGCCGCTGGTCCTGCGCATCTCTCTCCGGTCGTGTCGGGTTATGCACCGTCCCATCGGACTATGAGAGTCAGGGAAGAGAGAGTGTATCTGTGTGTGCGCAAACACAGTGCACAAGCACTGTAACGTCTCCCGCGCCGAAGCCTAGTCTCCGTTGAGATTGGCCGCCATGGCCGAAATACGGTCTGGAGGACTATTGTTACGTACTTATGAAAGGGAAAGGCCAATTTGTAATAGGTATTAAGATATCTAATACTTATTGGTCTTTCAGGCTGAGCATGGATAATCTAGATGAACCTGTGAACTGAGGCTGGAGTCTGAACCTTAGCCGTCCCCCGCTGCCACTCTCACTTGTTGCACAACATGCATGCTAGCCGTTAGATAACGGTGTTCGCTTCTTACCAAAAGATATCTAGCAGATAGGTACTAATCTAATATTACGTACTTATTGATTAGGTATAACTTATTTAATGAGTCCTGGGTTCGATTCCCATTTAGGGCTAAATGTTATTGAAGTTTTTGCTATAGGATTTTCTCAGTAGCAGCCCGGATAACCGGATTATGCCGTTTTAGTAGCGGTGCTACTCGCTCTGCCCATCATATTATGATACCGAAGACCCGTTGCACTGTATACGTACATTCCACCGTACGTCAAATTCTGCCCTAAACGTACAGTTAAGCCAAGTTTCCACATTAGGAGATACGAAGTGCGCATTACCTTAAAAGTTTGTTTGTATTACTCAACTTGTTGCATCAATAGCACCTGTCTAAAAACTGATCGTAAGCATCTACTGCGGAGCTTGGAGAGCCGGTTGGTCAGGTTGTGGCGCCTCTGTTACCCGACCGCGGAGGAAGAACCCGGTTGATGGAGAGTTGTGAGCAGTGAGGGGGCTTCTTCATTCAGTGGTGTGTTGCTGACCAGTGTTGTTGATGAGAGGCGGCTGATACTGATAGTCGGCAGTGTGCGACCGAGCGCGGACCGAGGCACCCGTCTGTTTGTCGCCAGTAGCCCCGTGATCGTTGTCGAAGCTGGACGCACCGCGACATCGTATTTTTCTCCAATAATATCAGCTGGCCTTGGCGCTATTTCGACGCCGGTGTTCACACGTCCAGTCTCCGGACCCACATGTGAGTATCTCTCGATTTACTACCATACTGCTACATACGGCCAATTTCAGGAAACACAGGATATTATATGATGCCTACCCTGAAGAAGCGATAAAATAATAATTGCCTGATTAAAAAATCAGGGGCTATCTGAATGAGAACACTATTTTATTTTCAAACATGAAAATAAGACGAACACATAAACCAAAAAAATAAAAAAACATTTTCTTTACTCCATCATGAGTTCATTTTCAGGAATTTTCTTGATATAAATAGTTATTTTAAGAATCGAATAAAACTTTTAGTCAGCTGTACCAAAACAACGCGTAGGTAAATACGTTTTAATATTAAAATAATGTTTTGACAAAATCTACTTTTGCATGCCTTCGTCCGCTATTAGCATGTAATTAATATTCATTGGTCCGCGAATCAAAATCGCCTACCGAAACACATATTATCAACGTACTTAATTAATATTGATGAGACAACTTCGAGCGAACAACCAACTTTTACAAAAATGTGCTGATGCGCCTCCAACTACATTTTGCTCTAAAATACGCAATACCTAAGTAATATTGATAAATATTATCTACGAATGATGCTGTGGACGGCGGACGTCTCAATCAGAGCTAAAAACGTGGGGCCCCATGTAACCCCGGCGACCTCAGCGTGAACCGCCCGCGACCCGCGACCTCGCCAGAGAAAAAACCCGTCAACAGATAGTGTTATCTAAACCAAAACACTGAAGTCCGCTGAAAACATCTCAATCATACACACCCACAGTAATTACCGGAGCAGTAATTACTTATGTTCGTGGCGCACGAATAAACTACCCTAGATATATTTTATTCATTTTATATTTTTTATTATTCTCTCCATGGTCTGGCAGTTTGAGTAATTTTTGTGGCCTACCCAAATGTCCTTTCTTTGGTATTGTTCGTCGGATCGTTGAGCTCCTTAAGTCTTGAGTTGAGCTGCACGATTTCTGACAAATGCGTGCACTGACTGGACAGGTCCTCTCAATCTGTGTGGTTCTTTCCTCAAAAGGTCAGGTTATATGAAGACCATGTAGGTCGATGTCTGAGATGGTAGACATCGACCTACATGGTCTTCATATAACCTGACCAAGATTATGTCTGGACTTTAAAAGAGACTATGACCTCTGAGTTTGTTTCGGCCTTTCTTCTCAGAGTAGTCAGATAGGAAACGCCGACCTCATCTAGTTTAAAAAATATGATTGACGTGTAAAAGTGTTTGTACAAACCTACTTACAAAAATAAAATCATTTATCATTTAGAGACTAGAGCAAAATAAAGTGGGTTTGAATCCCAAGCTACTGTAAAGACTTTCAAAACAGAAGCTCAGAGTAGTGATACTAAAGTTACCCCTTCAGAGGCAATCTTACAGAGTTAAGTGCGCTGAAAGCTGTTGATACTACTTCCCGTATGGTATATTTCTACGATTCTTTTCATCAACGACATTACAAAAGAGCGGCAGCGCGTGTTGCGTTCTACAACAAAGTTTATCTGAAGGAATTCGCGCGATAGCTCGCGCACACTAGCTAAGCTTGATTGCATAAATAGACACAAAATAATTTAACGCCCGCGACTCGCTAGCGCTACGTCCGCGGACCGCTCTGTTTACCCAAATCATTCATACTTGCACTTGAACTCGACGATAATGGCTTCTGATTTAGCGAACGCGAACGTCTGAAGTTTCCGTACAGCGACAATATTTACATCTAAGACTAGCAGTAGCAATCGACTGTAGCAGTGTATTCTGCTCCGGTATATTATCTGTGTAGATCTATTTTCGGCAATTGACATCCATTTTATTTGTGTTTTACAATGGACGCTGGAATAGCTCGCGTCTCGTGGTTACTTTTACTGATCTATGACGTTCATTATATTATAGATTCTGTTTGTTATGAGTGTACTTAGGTTTTGCCACTTTTAACCGACGAGAAAACGGAGGAGGTTCTCAAGTCGACGCGTACATTTTTTTTATTACACTTGTTACCCGGATTTCTGGAAGGTCCTATCCTATGGCTCGCATTAGCTATAGGATGGGAACTTGCAGAAATTCGGGACGAGCTAATCCTTAGAGGATTAGCTCGTCCCGAATTCAACAGTAAGTTATAATAAAATTTTAAACTGAATCTTCAAAGTTTCACAGCCTCTACAAAGCCGGTATAGGGTCTGTCATTCACCGCGACCGCTATCCAAATATATGAAATTTAATAATAGGTAGGTACCGAATGGTAGAGTTTGTTGCATAGAATATAGTTCGCGTTATAACGAGGAGGCGGGATTGAGTAACAAGATATAAATAACCGGAGGCGATCGTAACTGCAGCTCCAACAGGGATCTGTTCGGAGTCGCACGGGTCGCGTCCTGCACTAAATATTCATTGAAAACGCGACGACGACAGATGAGGACACAGCTCACAGCATGTGAAAGGATTATTGCGAACATTAGCCATTCGGATGTCATCGACGGGTCTCCGGGGAGTTATGAGCCATGCACTGATGCACTCACAGACTGGAAAACTAAAATTTTATTAGACTGTAGAATAGAAATAGGTACCTATGGTATGACTTAGGTATGGGGTGGACTACTGAGGATGGTAGAACACATGCTGCGCCCACCGCTAATAAATTAAGATAAGGGCAAGAGGATTATGAGGGAGAAAGAGGAGAGAAGTGGCCCCAACCGGTCCTGTCAAAAAGTTTTTTCTGTAGTTAAATGCATCCGTTCTTCATTACCTACCGCAGACACCAGCTGCAAGTTCTAGACCAATGAACAACGTCGGTTTGGTTACAATGAACAATGTCGGTTTGGTTACAATGAACAACATCGGTTTGGTTACAATGAACAACGTCGGTTTGGTTACGATGAACAACGACGGTTTGGTTACGATGAACAACGTCGGTTTGGTTACAATGAACAACGTCGGTTTGGTTACAATGAACAACGTCGGTTTGGTTACGATGAACAACGACGGTTTGGTTACGATGAACAACGTCGGTTTGGTTACAATGAACAACGTCGGTTTGGTTACGATGAACAACGTCGGTTTGGTTACGATGAACATCGTCGGTTTGATTACAATGAACAACGTCGGTTTGTTTACGATGAACAACGTTGGTTAGGTTACGATGAACAACGTCGGTTTGGTTACAATGAACAACGTCGGTTTTGTTACAATGGTAGTATAATTGAACTCTAATGAATGGTGACAGGACTGACAGGTTGCAATAGTGTTCACTTACAGCCAGCGGAGCTAACCGTCCACTATAGCATTGTGATGTGCGATTTGTACCATAACATCATACTACCGTGACGTGGTGCTGCCTTGACTGGTTCAAACAAATGTTGGTTTTGCCCTCTGTAGATAAGCGCGCGGGGGCGTGTTGTTAGCACTGGCAATCATTGAGGTTTACTTTAGATAACAACAATCCGTCACAACGTCATATAGAAAAACATATTCTCAAACTAAAGTAACTGAAAGAAAGCTGAAAAACTTATAACACCCTTCTGTTTTTGTCAGGGGTTAGAAAGAAATATGTTCGTGAGCCCAGTCAGCCCAGTAAACAAAATATGTCTTATTTTGAAACAGCAATCTGTTGTACCTACAACAGAGAAAAAAAGAAGTCGGTTGTTTTTTTTTTGTTTTTTTTTTATTTTTCACTTTTTAGTTGTACCTACCTACACCAAACAAATTCATACAACAAAATTAATATCAGTGACAGGAAGCTATTGAACACGTCTGCCTACCCCTTTAAAGGGTACAGGCGTGATGTTATGTTGTGTGATTGCGTAAGCAATGCATACATAATTATGCTATAGCAGCAATCGCGGTTGATTTGCTGGCATTTATTGAAGAGTTCCGTTGTCTGTCTCCGAAACACATCATCAGATCTTTACAAAATTTAAATGGGATCATTTCGGGATAGACATCTTTCGAACAAAAAATTTTGCAAGTCCGTCTATATTATGTGAGGGAGTTATGCTAGAACATAAATTAAAAAAATACATATACAAAGTTGATACGACAGAGGGGCTTTTCTTTAAACTGCCTATACTAGATACCATTTTCAAGCTCTGTACCAAAAATCAATTAAATAGGAGCAGTAGTTTAGTCACAAATGATTTTTGAAGTTTTTGCTACGTTTGAACACGATGTATATTTCCTAACAGCTGATTATCTCATACGCATAGGTCATGCACCTTAAAACGATAATCTGAGTATAAGATACATTGTTGCCGCACAAGTACAACCAAATATTTCACGAAGCAATAAATACACACACACTTGCACTTTCACTATGAGAGTGACAATCATAGCAAAACCCCCGCGCCTTTTTCCCGCGCGTAAAAGGAATAGAAATAGGTCAGTATGTTGCTATTGCATTCTAGATCCTTGGGAATTTGCTAAAAAACTTTCTTTCAGTGGACAGTGCGCAAGCGTCATCCACTCGGGACGTACGTTACGTAATACGGGAGCCCCCCGCCGCCGCGCCTTTATGTTTTGTCGAACTCGCTGACAATAATTGTGATTTTGTTTTGTTATTGTGATAGACACTAAATAAGTTTAACTTGGGAATATTATTATTTAGTGTTAGTGTTTTTTTGTGTTTGACTGTTTTTATTGTGATAGGATACGTAATTAAACGTTGGTTGTGTGTGTGTGTAATCATTAAAGTGTTCAGCAATGCCTCGTGTAACTTACACGGCGTCAGAATACACTTACATGATTTTAATTTACGGTGAATGCCGTGGAAACGCAGATTTAGCTCTGCGAACATACCGAGAAAGGTATGGTGACCGGCGCAATAGCCCTAGGAACGCCGCGCGCCGGCACCATACAATTGGCAGTACAAAGATTACGGGAATTAAAGTGCTTAGCGACGGACAGTGATTTAATAAATAACAATATTCTCCGTCGGTATAATTTGTGCATTAATATGAATCGAGGACACATCGAGAATTTAAAAATTTTGTGTTTTTGTGTGTGCGCGTACTTAACAACCAGCCGGGCGCGGACGGCGCGAGCGGTCTAAACCGCCCGCCCCCCGCGCCCCCGCCAAGAGAGATAACACACACGCACACGCGCTCCTGCGCGACTTTGTTACCTAGGCATCTAACTAAGGTCAGTCAAATTTATTTATAAAGGGTGGTTGCGTTTCACTCTGACTTTAAGCTATTTAGTTTGTTTGAAAAAAAAAAAATCTCATTTTTGGCGCTTTCTATTTTTGTACTGTATCGAATTAATACTATACACGTATAGTATACGTAGTGTAATTTAATGCCCCTCTGTCATATCAACTCTGTATACAGCGTGGCGGTACAATGGTGACATTAATTTAACACACATATACGTTTTCACATTTTCATTTCATGAAGAAATTATGTTTCCATTAAACGTTATTATTTGCGGATTTATTTAAAGTTTTCTAAAATAGCATTTTGGAGCAACCTGTACTTAAAGAACTGTCGCGCAGCGGTCATTTGCCGAGGTCACGGATCATAACATCGCATCAATGAAATTAAAATAAATAAACAATACTTTTAGTAACGTGATATCCCTTTGTCGGCGAGCGGGCGGCGCAGGCGACGCGTGCCCTCCCCCCACCCCGTCGCGTCGCAGCGAAATCTAATTCTTTTTTTTGCATATCTAGTGCTAGCCTAACTCGTGCCCTTGACACACTTCTTCACAGTAGTGCACATAATTACGTCGACTAATTTTGTGAATGTTTCCGCGAAAAAGACGCTTACCTATTGTTTTATTTATTTATTTTTGTGTAATGAACTAATGAGTAATTAGATTATGGTACTGCGATAAAGACGCTATGTTTTGTTTTCGTTTTCTAATTTAGTAGGTACGTTGACATCTCTTGCGATACGGGCGCTTTTATTTGTGTTATTAGTGCTTGTGTAAACTTGTGATCGTGATGGCAAATACACATCCGAACTACACAGCAGCTGAATATGCGGACATGATCCTAATTTACGGAGAATGTAGTCAAAATGCCGCTCTTGCCATAAGGACATATCGCGAGAGATATGGCGGTTCAAGACAATGCCCTACTACTCCTCGCACTATTATAGGAGCTCTTCAGCGCATCCGCGAAAACCGGCCAGTGGATCCTAGGTCTCAACGCCCTGATCGACCACCTACACGACAAAACCCAATCCAGTTAACTGAAAATGTGCTACAATATTTCCAAAACCAACCCAAAACTAGCCTCCGCCAGAGCGCTAGGCATTTTCAAGTTCATCACAGTACCGTCCATACGATATTAAAGCGCGAAAAGTGGCAGCGCGTGAAGCGACGCGTTGCCGCTCCGAGTTAACGTAAGCCAGCGTAACGTAGGTAAGTAATTTCATGAATGATTTTTTGCAAGGGTGATCCCAATTTTAGTTACATTTTTATCATTTAGTTTGTTTGAAAAAATTTTTTTTTCAATTTTCGAGTTATTTTAACCTACTAAAATTAATATGATTAAAGGGCACTAGCCCTACACGTGTGTTAAATTAATGTCACCATTGTAGCGCCACGCTGTATACGAATATGTATAAACATCAGAATTGCTAACCTCCCCCTTTTTTGAAGTCGGTTTAAAATATATTTCCTTATTTACCTTTATATGTAGTTAAAAAAATATTTTGGAGAAGCCAAGTTTTTAGATTTCTTTTGTTAAAATTAAATAATTGTGTTCTCTACTAGCAGTACGGAGGACGTGACTGATGGCTCTCAAGACTCGGCAATCATTCATTGATTCATTTTAGATTGAAAGTAGGAATAATAATAATAATAAGTTTATTTATTTCTCTCACAATGTTTTAGTAGCACTTTACAGTTTTGAACTATATAAATTCACATTGTGAGAGCTGGTGCCTGAAGTAGGTTTTAGAAAAAACGCAGCCCTATCGCATGTTTACGTACCGCGCGGCTGTAGGCATTTATTTCAAGTTTACGGCCGAGATACAATACTGTATGTCTTTATACTGTGGCCGCGCGGTACGTAAACATGCGATAGGGCTGCCCGCCTCCAGCATTTTAATTACATTTGCCTACTTTGTATTTCCATTTAGTTTTGTTATTGTATTTTACTGTGTGTACATAAATAATAAAATAATTCGTCATTTCGAATTAACCATTTATTTAACATTAATCTGATTACAGTTTATTTCTATGAAAACTTGTTCATTTGTATTTTTAAACAAATTATGTTAAATTATTATTATTATAGTTAAATCAAACGTTCAAGAACTACAAATAAAATTCAAAATTTGTATATTGATGTTTTTTTAATCATTCCTATCATCGTCCTATTCTTAACAGAATAACACAGATTGAAGAAGTTTAATAGCAAACATGTATAATATAAAATTATAATTAAAATAATCTGTTCATTGAAGTAATAAACATATTTAAATTAATGAGTGCAAATAAAAGCAAATTTATCAATTAAATTGTAGATTTCATTTCACTCCTTCTTTGTATTCATGTACAAAATATTAATAATTCAATAAAAATAATAAAATTTTATTCATAAAAGTATGCAATCATTTCATTAATATTTTGTTATGATGTTGTCACGTTAAACTATCGTCCGTTAATCGACTTTACAGACAACCAATTTTTTTCTAGTATTATTCATACACACAGTACAATAAACAACTATTATTAATAATAAAAACCACGTCTTGACTTGGAATTATACAAACTAACAAAACACACATGCCCCGAGGTTTTAACACAAGCGTACCTACCGTATAATGATTCATGAACCACCTATTACCTATTTCACTCGTGTCTATCACTTTCCTTTACTTTAATCACTTTATTTATTAATCCAGACATCTTTTTTTCGGGAGATAAAAGGAAATACTTATCCATTAAAAAGACACACATTATGTACCTACCTACTAGTAAGTAAAATAGTCTTACCTTTCAGAGTTTCCAGGTAATGTAAAAAAAGTTATCTCTGGACTGGATGCGTTACTGACGAATTCATGCAACCAAAAACAGCACAATATCGCCTACTCGTCATATTAAATATGTACTTGAACTTATTTTTAGTGAAAAAATCGCGCGGTTATTGTTAAAAAAAACAACACACCGTCCGTTCGTCACTGCGGCACAGTCGCGACTCCGAGCCGCCGGAGCGCACTCGGAGGTCGAAGCGCGTAGGTATAGCTCGCGTTTCGTCCGTTTGTATGAAGACGGCATACTGTATGGATATTATTACCGT
The DNA here is from genome assembly GCA_963855955.1 of Luperina nickerlii. Lineage (NCBI taxonomy): Eukaryota > Metazoa > Arthropoda > Insecta > Lepidoptera > Noctuidae > Luperina > Luperina nickerlii. The sequence goes on from OY979687.1 coordinate 15,937,061, forward strand.
GCCTCGAGTATTTTATATTCCTTCAGTATTTTGACAGTAAAGGCTCGTACACACGGGCGCGACGCGACACAAAGGCACCGCAAGTCGCACAACGAGCGGTGCCTTTGTGTCGCGCGCGATTCGCGTCGCGCGTCGCGCCTGTTTGTAGGAGCCTTAACGGGGTTTTATTTGCAAATTGAATGAATTAATCATACATGAACAAAAAGTAGAATTAATGAAATTGTGCAACATCTTGGTTGTGAGTCGAGGAACTCAGAGTAGCAATTAATAAGTAATACATAAATAAAAACTATTCAGTACCGACTTAGTTTAGTAAGTGTGGCAATTATTACCAATTACTTAAGTAAACTCAGAGTTGTTTGTCGTGCGTCAGTTGTTTTTACAATATTCAAAAGCCTGTACTCGCCTGGTACTTATATTGCTGGCCTGTTAGATTGCTCGCCAGCTAGATTGTTCGCCGGGTGGATTGATTGCCAGTTGATTGCTCGCCGGGTAGATTGCTCGCCTGCTCAGTGCTCGGCGGTAGCAGTAATCATCGTCCACTTGACTAATTAGAGGCCCACTTGATATACTCGCTTAATTATTTATTGCTATATTGTACTCTAGTCATATACCTACATTCAGAGCTGCTGGTGCTCGGTTCCAACCTTTTTACTTTCTAACTGTTTATGTACAGTAGCTACCTCACCTACTTCATTAAAAAATTCTAATTGTATATAGTATAACGCAAAAAAATGTGCCCAAATATTTGGTTTCTTATGTTATCTATTATCTAATTCCGCTCTTATCATTGATAATTGAATGCCGGGAGATAAGGTAAGTATTAATTTCCCATTACTTAGTATTATGCACTACATCAGACTATAGAACACATAAATCTTATCGTGAGATCCGCTACGGTTACTGTGTCAATTATAACATGATTGGTCCCTGCTTGTAATCAAGAGGAGTGAGTGGTAGTAGTACAGTATAAAGACATATAGTATTGTATCTGGGCCGTAACCTTGAATTAAATGCCTACAGCCGCGCGGTACGTAAACATGCGATAGGGCTGCCCGCCTCCAGCATTTTAATTACATTTGCCTACTTTGTGTTTCCATTTAGTTTTGTTATTGTATTTTACTGTGTGTACATAAATAATAAAATAATTCGTCCAATTAACCATTTATTTAACATTAATCTGATTACAGTTTATTTCTATGAAAACTTGTTCATGTGTATTTTTAAACAAATTATGTTAAATTATTATTATTATTATAGTTAAACCAAACGTTCAAGAACCACAAATAAAATTCAAAATTGTATATTAATGTTTTTTTAATCTTTCCTATCATCGTCTTATCCTTAACAGAATAACACAGATTGGAAGAAGTTAAATAGCAAACATGTATAAAAGTTATAGTTAAAATAATCTGTTCATTGAAGTAATAAACATATTTAAATTAATGAGTGCAAATAAAAGTAAATTTATCAATTAAATTGTAGATTTCATTTCACTCCTTCTTTGTATTCATACAAAATATTAATAAATTAATAAAAATAATTAATTTTATTCATAAAAGTATGCAATCATTTCATTAATGTTTTGTTATGATGTTGTCACGTTAAACTATCGTCCGTAAATCGACTTTACAGACAACCAATTTTTTTCTAGTATTATTCATACACACAGTACAATAAACAACTATTATTAATAATTAAAACCACGTCTTTACTTTGAATTATACAAACTAACAAAACACACATGCCCCGAGGTTTTAACACAAGCGTACCTACCGTTTAATGATTCATGAACCGCCTATAACTACCTACCTCACTCGTGTTTATCACTTTCCTTTACTCTATTCACTTCATTTATTAATCCAGACATCTTTTTTTCGGGAGATAAAATGAAATACTTATCCATTAAAAATACACACATTATGTACCTACCTACAAGTAAGTAAAATTATTTTATAGTCTTACCTTTCAGAGTTTCCAGGTAATCTAAAAAAAGTTATCTCTGGATGCGTTATTGACGAATTCATGCAACCAAAAACAGCACAATATAGCCTACTCGTCATATTAAATATGTACTTGAACTTATTTCTAGTGAAAAAAACGCGCGGTTATTGTTAAAAAAAACAACACACCGTCCGTTCGTCACTGCAGCACAGTCGCGACTGTCTGCATGCTGAGCGCATACCGTGGTCGAGGCGCGTAGGTATAGCTCGCGTTTCGTCCGTTTGTATGAAGACGACGTACTGTATGTCTTTATTTATTATGTCTTTATTTATACTGTGGTAGTAGTCAGCACGACGTAGTAGGTACCTAATCATGGTAGGTATTGTATCAGTAGGTATTTAATTATTGTCAGCAAGGCCGCGTTGTCCAAGTTCATTAACTAGCCGGCTGCGCGTGCGCCGCCCGCGTCACCACCTCGTGTTTACCATATTATAGTGATCGAGCGATCTTACTTAATGCCAACACAACAAAACTTTACTTAGGCTCGCCAATAAAAATACGCAATGGATAAGTACCTATCACAACAATAAAGCTAGGACACTTTATGTCCATCAGGCAGGCGTGATCGAGGTCAAGAGTGGACCAAGGAGTGGCCAACTTGGTTAGACCCAACATCTACTGTTCACTGACGACACCCTGTGCGATCTACCAATTACATACATACTTCTTGAAATCTTAAATGAAACAGTATAGTTCAGTACAAAATTATGTAGTATTTTTTATTTTATTAAGAGTGAGAATATAACTCGTAACCCGAAAACAAGAGGGCTATATACTGCATAGAAAAGAGGATAAATAACGTGATGGAACGGCGATTGAAAAATGATACAAGATGATGCGTGCAGCAGTTAGTGATTACTGTGATTAGGTACGTTGCGCAGTCTGTTCTATGTATTTATATTTTTATCCTTGCCACGATCGACTGTCGATCGAGATCGACCGGTGGGCCACCCCTGCATTCAGCAATAAAAATAAAAAAAGTACTTCCAGTGGCACTGTCTTGCAGTTTCGTCAGCGATGTGTCCTTTTCCATGAGCTTGTTAGTGTTAGATACCTACTTACCACATTGGTTGGGGCTGGGCTTCTGTGCCTGCTTACTTTGTCAAATAACATATGGCATACTTCCATCTCTCTCTATCATTCACTTTGTCATTCAGCTCATCGCTCCACTTGTTCTAAAGATGTCGCGATGTGATCGGCTTGCCCCGCAACTAGCCAACGTTCGCGATTGTTCCCGGAGCCCAGACGGCAACCTCCCGTCCGAGCAAAATAGCCATTTAAGCCAATAAATCAGTTGGCGCTGTTCTACGTACTCTGCTTGCTCATAGATTTGATTGAGGACCACCGACCGACCAATTACTTGAATTTCTGCTACATTCCGTTTTAGGATACAAAAAAATACATACGAATGCAGTTACTAAAAAGCGCGTAGATGCATGATATCCTTGTTGAAATTGAATACTATTCTTGTATAATAATAAACTAGTAAAGATAGTTCGTTTTCTCTTTTACAATAATAATAAAGCCATTTTTTATTTAGCAATAGATTTGAGAGTTCTAATTTGCAGACTAAGTTGAATATAATCCATCAATAAAAAAATTTAAATCACTAATAATATCATATACTTTTCTATTAATAGATACATTTTTTTAAAGAAAAGAAAAAAAAGACTGGACCTAATTCAATTTTCTACTGGCAACAAGTTTGAATATCTCCGAACTTCTACATCATTTTCACGTACTTAGTATTTATACCAAAATAGTCTCCAATAATTGAATAAACAATATAATTAAAAAAATATAAGTACTTTGATTATTTAACAAATAAAATAAAAGTAAGTACTGTTGCGCGCTCGCCCTGGCTGGAGGGGCATCCACAGGCAAGCCCGGTTAAGCAGACGACAACCTCATAGGTTGAATGAACTGCGAGGTACAATTTATAAAAAAAAAGATGTGCCCTCAGTACCAATTAATACGCTTGAGACTTTATTCATTTAAAGATTACATTCTGGAATTCCGACACAAATCGATGAAATAATTAAGCTCCCCTCCCCCCCCGGGCCGGGCACGGGCGCCGCCGCGCGCCGCCGCGCCGCCCCGTCGCGTACATTTTTTGTGTCATTTATTGATGATAAATTATTTGGACAGCTCGTATCGGCGTGTAATCGCGCCCTTATCGGCGACGTGTGTGACTCGCATGGGTGAGGTGTCTGGCACAGGGGGTGAGGGTGAGGGGGGTCAGCCCTAACAAACATGAGCTACGGGACCTACGGCCAGAGCGGAGGGCCCCGCCATAGAAATGATAACATTTCTATGGCGGGGTCCTTGAGTGAGTTCACCCCAGATTGTTCTCAATCATTTCGATAGAAAGTATCGCTAGGAAAGATTGTGATGGTAATGAAACTGAAAGTCATTTATTCAAATCAGCCCTTTTTGAACGTCGAAATTACTTAAGACAGTCCCCCAAAACGCCTGCCCAGGGGATCAGACCGGAATAAATCGTTTGATGGCCACCGAGCGTCATTTGTCTCTTAAGGAAAATCCGTTGAGAAAACATGACGCTCGAATGGGTCCATATTGGCTCACCTAAAGTTCTTTACCCGAAATTGTTCTTCCTAACGATTTGTAATCCGAATGATCACTCTTCCTAAAATTTTTCATCCTAAAGTTTTCATTCATACTATTTGTAGTGCTACCGGCGATGTTCATAACACTCATGTTTCCGAAAATTGTAATTAATAATATCATTAATGTAAATATATTTAAACTCCTACTGTTTTTTATCATAACGCTTTTATCCCTAAACATAATTGCCATAACATTTTCATTCATACTCAGAAAGAAACATTTACCAAGTGTAATAAAAAATATATACGGGTAGAAGATGATTTTATAGTTTTAATTTGAGGGTGAAATTATTTACGCATAACAGCTTACGCATAATTTCTCTAATCATAATAATGATTAAGCATAACATTCTAAAGCATAAGTTTATTAAGCATAATAATAATAATAAGGCGTAGTCGACGGAGCCCCGCTTCGCGGGGCCCCTATTTCTGTCTACAGGGTTTAAAGGAACCTAACACGAAGGGGATGACGGGGGCTCGTTCGCTCGCTCCGCTCGCTCACTTGAGCCCCCGTCATCCCCTTCGAACCTAACCTGTCCGAGTCGGGGTGCCCCAATTCCCGAGCTCGCTTCGCTCGCTCTTGCTAAAAATATACACCTAAAATAAAAATACATAGTTAAGTTACATAATGTTTTGTATAATAAATCATTAACGTGGAAATCCAAAATAAATACGTAAAAATAACTCAAATTTGTTTCCGTTATTTCTATTAATTGTATGCCTAAATATTATTATGCTAATAATCATTAGGCCTAGTAACGTTATGCGAATTAAATTTATGCTAAAACAAATTAGCCTTCAAGATAATTATGCCAACATAAACTGTAGGCCAAAAAAAATGGCAAAGTATTATTATGGCAAAACTAATTATGCCAAAATCGTTACCTATGCTAAAGTATATTAGGAAAAAGAATATTATGCGAAAAGAAGGGATCCCATTATTCTTATATGTTATACATGTTATGTGAAAATAAAGTTACGCAAAATTAATGTATATAATACTGATTATTATGAATAAAAAAAATCTAAACAAATAAGATATGACTTTGAATAATAGTGTAAAAGATGGTTATGTTGAGAAAATATAGGAAAACAAATAAAAGTATAATAGATGTTTATTGCTACTGACATTATGAAGTTGAATGCTTCGGAATTATGAACATTAGAGACGGAGTAGTTAGGAATTGTGATTGTTAGGATGAAAAATGTTAGGAAGAACATTTTCGGATTTCCAATTATCGGAGTTAAAAATTTAGGTGAACTTTGGCGCACCCCGCTCGAATACTTGTGTGGGATGACAGTAGTTTCTCAATTAATTCTACGCCGAAAAATAAATGACCTGCATTGTCTAGTTGTGCCATATCATCACCAGACTAGCCTCCGATGACAATGTTTATGAGGCTCTTAGTCCAACTAAATGTATGTGAATCTGCACGAAGGTTCTAGATATCTGACTTCAGTTATCCAACTTTGGTGGGACCTACCTATGTTTAAACTAGACATCCAGAATAGTCAAATTGTCATTTCATTTGCCGTTTATAGACCGTAGGTACGTGGCGTACTGTGGGATAGCTCATCTCTTGTGATGTCTATATTGGGAGCAATTTGTTTATTTGTGGCTTCTTTGCATCATGTTAGCGATGTCCAAAGTCCAGCCCAATTGGTACAGTGACACTGTGACACGGCGCGAACAAGCGAACAATCTTCCTGACGGCGCCGGCGTGGTCATCAATTTTCTAATATGTTTATGTATCGGAAATAGGTATGTATGTACCGATGTATACACATTCGGTTGCGTACCTACTTATAGGTACAATAAACGTCTTCATAGAGTTCAATTATTTGCCTATATACTTACTACTATTATCTATTTGTTGTACAATAGTGCTTTACTCTTTTGCGTTCGCAGCTCCAACATAACGTAACGTTAAGAGAACTCCAACATAACGTAACGTTAAGAGAACTCCAACATAATGTAAATTTAAGAGAACTCCAACATAACGCACCCTTAATAATATAAAGACACAATTCAAAAAAGTAGTTTTTTGAATTGCGCCCTTATATTAAGTAATATAAGGGCACAATTCAAAAAACTACTTTTTTGAATTGTGTCTTTATATTATTAAGGGTGCGATAACATAACTTTAAGAGAACTTCGCGAATAAAATACTCTTCAACATCATCATCACATCGTCCATGTTGGGTGTATGCCTCCTTTTCTTTCTGCCACACCTACTTCTCAATTCTGTGTCCCTCAGCCAGGTGTTTCCTATCTACGGTCTAGACTAAATTATTGCAATGTGTGATGATGAGCAGCATCCAGCTAACTCGTGATATTATCATAATATTGTGTTACACAATAGATAGTAAGTAGGTACTCGCGGATATTGGATAGTTAGGATGTGAAGCCGCAGCAAGATGATTACTTATCGAAACTAGTTTTGGTCGAATTCTGTAGGTAAGTATCTGTTGTGAGCCGCTGAAGTAGTTTCACTTTCGATGGCTTTAGACTAAGTCGTTCACTGGAATCGTCAAAAAAAATCTCAAACTTCAAAGATTTTTACAATTTTACGTTCTAGAATGGTTAATCGCATATTTTGGTGTTATTATAATAAGAGTAACGCTGAGTTTCGTCCGATCCGGTCGAAACAGGAATTTCATATGGGCAATAAACTCCACCGTTATAAAATGTTTTAAAATATTTTGCATACATTAATTATTATATGTATAATAATAATATGTGACGACGATGCACCTACAATAAAATTACTATACCACAATAGGTAAAAGAATTGAAAATGACACCATGACATATAAATTAATTATCTGATAGATCTACCATGGTGCTCACATATTTACAAGCATGGTAAAAGTAAACGATTTTCATTAAAAAAAAAAAAAACATTAACAAGTAATAAAATAAGTCAGGGTATGTGTTAAAGTAATTACAGAATGTAAATCAATATCAAAAAAAGAATAAAATTTACAATTAAATTAACAACCAGTTTGATTTTGTCTAGACTTTAGATTGTCCTATGGAGCAGGACCAGCATGTTTCCAAGCGTTCTTATCTTGGATATAATCTTCTAATTTATAGTATGCTTGTATAGTACAAAGTGTATGTGAGTTTTAAATTTTCTTTCATTTAATTGCAATATATCACAAGGTATTTTATTGTAACATTTAACACAGTAACTACCCCATAAGATGTATGTACAGGCGCCAGCACATCAAGCTACCTGAAACTGTCAAATTTTCCCAGTCAACTTTGAACCTTATGCTATAGGGATAAAGTTGAAAATCTATTAAAGACAATTGACAGATTGTAGTAGCTTGATGTGCTGGCGTCTGTACCTACTTTGGTTAATCTGAAAAATGGTTGATGTATTTTATCATTATTTGTAGTATTAAAATTATGTCTATCTCTTATTTTATTAAAAAGATGTAGCTTTTTCTTACATACATAATATTTTCATAAATGAATTGGCAAGGTAACCGTCATAATATCTTTTAAAAAGTTCCCTGAGAGATTCGCGGCGACGTAGATTATAAATGGCTCTGACAGCTCTCTTTTGCAAAATAAAGATGGATTCAATGTCAGCAGCTCGACCCCATATATTAATATGCCGTACGACATAATGCTGTGAAAGTAGCTCAAATAGACTAAACGCGCAGTTTCTTAAACATAAACAAGGATATTACGATAAAGAGCTGTGGATTTTGTGATAAATAAATAAATAAAAATAAATAAATAAATAAATTGAGGATATTACGATACGTGAGCTGTTACAGATTTCGATTCGTTTAAAAAAATAAAAGCTTGTAAAAACCAGTGTTTTGATTGATTATTTATTTTCTGTTAACAACCGTAACGTATCTAACTAGCGTAAGTCGTAACACATCATAACTCACAGAACAAAAGCCAGCTGTTTAAATCGTGTTTAGATCGTCTGCATCACCATAACATTCGTCTGTAACGTCCACTGACGCGTCACATTATTATCACTTGTTACAAATGATACATTTGTGAACGCTCAATTGATTACCTGCGTGCGAAAGCGTTGATACGCCTCAGTGGACCGCAATCCTAACTACTTCTAATTAGTCAAGCATATCATATCTGTTGAATGAATTTTTATTTCATTCAGAAATGTCTAGTGTATTAAGTGTAGTTTTATTAATTATGTAACTTGCTAACCTACTTTTAACTCACAACAAACTGTAAAGTGTTATACGAACTGATAGATTAACGAGTGAATCAAATATACTTAACTTCAGTGTGTGGTCTATAAAAGACTCATTGAATATGTGTGACCAATGTAAATGAACGAATGTTTAATTGAATTAATCTTCGTACGTGTATCGGGTGTGTTCTGATTCGCTGCATGCAGCCAGTCGCGATGTCGTCGCTTGCGCATCTTCAGCGGAAACCATTTAACATTGTGACAGCTGTATTGTGTGTTGTGTGGCCGATCTTATCTTGTGAGATCTTCAATTAAACTGTGCTCTATACATACATGGACAGTATAAAACACACAGATTGATATAAACTTGATTGAAATTGACTTCTTAGAATTGTGTAGTTACTTACCTAGCTAGGTACTTACTTGTTTTTTTTTATAACTGTAATAAGTCTTTTTCTTACAATATTAAGTCATTCCTCCTAGAGGCTATTATGGAGCCGATTAAGATTGGCAATACCATAGTAATTTTAATTTTTCAGAGCAGTATCAGACGTGGCCATGCTAGCCATTAACAAGTTACACAGTTAGGTAGTTAGGTATTCTACATGAAGCGTGACGCTTGGTTTTCTGTATTGTCTTAGTTTGTATTCTAGTAGTAGGTAGGAAGTTACTCGGTACCTACGTCGTGGTAGTTTGTTGTTATAGCCAGTGAAGCTATCTCAAATTGTGTCTTCATCATAAAATTTGTCGGTATTATATGTATATTAAGTAGTGTCACGGTTCGAGATTGTTTATAAGTGACGCTGATGATGTTCGCCGCGTTTTTGTTCTTCTCTTGGTTCCACGTGGCACCAAGTCATCAACGAATCGAAAACAACTCGTTAATGTTCTCTTATGATTACTACTAACTACACAAGTGTGCACGTGTACGTTAAAGTTAAATATATGTAAGTACCAATTACCATCTATTATTTTCCCTCTGCATAGGTATATTATTTTATTTTTTTATTTTAACATATTATTTTCTCTTTTCTTCTCATACAGAGAAAGCACGAGCATTTTTCACAACGCTTGCTTAAGACAGGTTGACGTATAAGTAGTATTTTTCTAACAAATCTTGGAGGGGGAGAGATAGCAACGTGTTTCTGGTGTCACGGATCATTTTCCATAGAATAACAAAAGTTAAATTTAAATTAATTAAAGATCTCATTGTGATAAACAGATTTGCATGTTATTACAAAATGCTCATAACATTAATTGTCTTCGTAACTATCGGCCCGCTAATCGCTATCTCTGGCCTGTCAGCCTGTGCCTAAGCCGAGGCCTTCCTTGTAATTATCGCGCGTGGCGCTGCACAAGATACCGGCGAAGGACGCAGATCCGTACCTATCACACCAATCATGGAAGTATTTCAAGTTAACTCATTCAATGTGTATTATACACAGGTTTTCTGTGCCAGCAGTGACACTATCAGAAAGTATATCAGTTAACTCATTCAATGTATATTATACAGAGGTTTTCTGTGCAAGCAGTGACACTATCAGAAAGTATAACTAGTTCTCATTCAATGTATATTTTACAGAGGTTTTCTGTGCAAGCAGTGACACTATCAGAAAGTAAATCAATTAACTCATTCAATGTATATTATACAGAGGTTTTTTGTGCAAGCAGTGACACTATCAGAAAGTATATCAATTAACTCATTCAATGTATACTATACAGAGGTTTTCTGTGCAAGCAGTGACACTATCAGAAAGTATATCAATTAACTCATTCAATGTTTATTATACAGAGGTTTTCTGTGCAAGCAGTGACACTATCAGAAAGTATATCAATTAACTCATTCAATGTATATTATACAGAGGTTTTCTGTGCAAGCAGTGACACTATCAGAAAGAAGCCAAGCCCATGTCCTATTGCCTATATACAGGGTCAAATTTAAGGAATTTTCGAAACTCTCCAGACGTGATAGATATCGATATCTAAACACAATAAAACAAAGAAAATAGATTGAATATTTTTTTTTGAGTCAATGACCATTGGAGTACTTACCAACTAGTAACATGAAATAGTTGAGAAAATCCACAAATTAACCAAAGGTTAACTGGTAACAAATGCCTCTGTACATTTGTGTAGTACTTAAATAAAATCTGGTATATTTTTGTTTTGTTGTGTTTAGATACCGATACCCATCACATCTGTGAAGTGTATACAGAAAAAAAATCAGATTTTAAAACTGATATTTCAAGTAACTACAGTTGTTGACCCAAAAAAAACAATGAATCTATTTTTAACCGACTTCAAAAAAAGGAGGAGGTTATCAATTCGGTTGAATTTTTTTCATTTATGTTCGTTACTTATAAGCCGATTTGTAAAATTCATTTTTTTTTAAAGGATATAGGTACATTCTTTTAGAGTGGTCCTGTAGAAATTTCATCAATCGGTTCAGTAGTTTGGTTTTTAAACCAAATTTACAATAAAAATTCAAGTAAAATCGAAAATCGAAATTGCGTGGTTTGCTTTCTTATGACTTTTCAGTGGTGGCTTAGTGGGATTGTCATGGGATGCATTGTGGCTATAAGTACCGCATCTTTACATAACTAACCGACATCAAAAAGGAGGAGGTTCTCAATTCGACTGTTTTTTTTTTTGTATGTATGTTACGCGATATCTCCGGCAATTGTAAATCCATTTCTAAAAATCTTTTTCTATTGGATAGGGTATGCCTCAGGGGCGGTCCCATATAAATTTGATTAACTTTGCATGGGTAGTTTTTGAGTTAGCTTCATTAATCCTTTTTTTTGCAACTTAGTTTATATTCGAATTTATGTGGGGAAAATAAAATTTAAGTGAAAAAAAAACACTGGCATTCCGGTAGTGCCGACAGAAGTGAAAACTTGAACAATTACGAGTGTATTTTGTGAATCGTCTTATAAACAAAACACGCGTGTTAAGGTGTGTTCCTTATTTTATAGGGTTTTTTGCAAATCAGGTATGATGACCAAAGTGACTGGTTTATTCTTCTCGTGAAAGGAATTTATTCAGATTTACAAATAAAGCACACAGGATAGACTTCAGTTCGTGGTATATATCCGTGGTTCAGCGCCATCTCGTCGTTGTTGGATGAACTACGTAGTTAGTACGCGAGGCCCTCGTAGTTCTTCCCGATGTGCATAGATGGCGCTGTCCTCAACAACGCGCGTCTTACGTTTTACGTCTGACGTTTTACGTCTTACGAATTTTCGATCAGGGTCACGTGACCTGACGCGAATTTAGAAGTTTTTACCCATTCCAAAAAAAGTACACAGCGCCGCTAAAGAAGTTTTCACTTCAAAAAAACTCACGACGGTTACCTAAATGTAATTGGAAAAGGATAAAATAATTAAAAAAACCCCCGACTTAAAGAATTTATCTGTTTTAGTCTCGTTACATAAATTCTTTAAGTCGGGAGTTTTAAATTATTTTATAACATATTTGCTCGTAAAGGGTCTCTTATTTCACCAATTTCAGTATCGTAATGTATCTTATTACGCACTTGTGCGGTAATGTAAAGTAAATCGCACGGTTTATCAAGATGCTCCGTCAAAACGAACGGTACTTTTTTAAATCTTAGCAAAGAGTATATAAATATCAGAAAAGATGTCAACATTTTATGAATAAAATTAACTTTGGGAGATAAAATATAATAAATAAACATTTAATTCTTTAATTAAATTACACTATTTGCGCTGTAGCATGGTGCGGGTGACAGTTGCCCGTATGACGTTGACATTTGTCAGTACCACGTAGGGATGTGAGGTTATGCAATTCATTTTTATCGCTAACGATACTCGCAGCGTGAATCTAGTTCTCTTTAATATTGTTATGAAAATTAGTGTATTATTCAGTTGTGCAGTGTAACTACGTGTGTGCTACGTGTATAAACTTGTCAATATAAATGTTTTATGGCTACATAATTATCTTTGTACTTATATAAAATAATCAAAATCGGGTTTATGTTTTTTTTTTCGTGACAACATTTTTGCTCTATGGTGCATCGGCGCGGCGGCCATGTTGTTTACCCGTGCGATGCTGTGAGTGCGAGTACGAGTGCAAGCGCGTTATATTGTGACTTAATGTGACACGTATTACGATTTCATTGTTTGTTTTCATTTTTGTTAAATTGTTATTTGTTATAAGTTTGTTGAGTTTGTTGTTATTACCATGCCTAAGCATACAAAAAAAACTGTTTTGGGTAGTCAGGCCAGGGAGCTTGTTGTTCGCCTCCGAGACTACTTTGAAAGAGAACAACAAAATAATGGACCGTTGTTACCATTGAATCATATTGTAGAACGAGTAGCCGAAGCTCTTGATATTGGCCGCAATACTGTTTCGCGTATAACACGTGAGAAAATTGGCCAAGATGGGATGTTTGAAAATAAATTATCGACACCCAACAAAAAGCGGACCAAGGTGAAGCCAATCACAGATTTGGATGATTTTGCTATTAGAAATCATATTTATGATTATTATAGAAGAATGGAGCTACCCACATTGCTCAAGCTTCTAAAATCATTAAAAGAAGCTGACTTGTTCAAAGGAGGTATTACTTCGCTACGGCAAGTTATAAAAGATATTGGCTTTGTTTACAAAAAAGTTAACAAAAGAAAGATTATTATGGATAGGACTGACATTGCCCTAGCAAGATGTAGATTTTTAAGGAAGGCCAAAAACATAAGTGATTGGAGCAAAGTTGTCTTTTTGGATGAAACGTGGCTAAACGCCAACCACACAGTGGGTAAAAGTTGGACCGACGATACGGCACAATCGTGTACCAAAGTGCCGGAAGGCAAAGGCGAACGCCTTATTATTTGTCACGCAGGTACAGCAAGTGGATTCGTCCCTGATTGTTTGCTGGCTTTTAAGTCAAAAAAAACTACGGAGTATCATGAGGAGATGAATTACGAAAAATTTAAAGATTGGTTCATAGGTCTATTAAACAATTTAAAAGAGCCTATGACCATAATAATGGACAACGCACCCTACCATTCGGTGCAAGTTAATAAACCCCCAAACCAATCCAACCGCAAAAGCGAGTTGGTGAAGTGGCTGAGTGAAAACGGAGTTACAGCAGATATAAAAATGTTAAAGACGGAGCTTATTGCCTTAGTCCGACGCCATAAGCCACCAACTCCTACCTATGCTCTGGACGAGATGGCAAAAGAAAAAGGCCACCAGGTCCTTCGACTACCACCCTACCATTGCCAGTATAACGCTATTGAGCTGATTTGGGCCCAAATAAAAGGTATGCTTTTAATTTCAATTCCCATTTTGAAGCTTTATAAAAAAATCAGCTTTCCGATCGTAGCATGTACCTAGTTTAAAAACATTACCAGATACTAGATTAGGCTGATTGATGATTATTTGAATACTTTTTTTTATAAGTTCGTTTATTTTTAGGTTACGCCGCAAGAAATAATACTTCGCCGCCATTTACGGCAAATAAGATGTTGGCCCTATTACAAGAGGCCATCAACAATGTTCAACCTGAAGACTGGTCGAAGGTCGTGAATAAAACAAAAAGGGACATTATGTCTGATTGGGATCGTGACATACATATTGACAACATAATTGAGTCATCGTTAATAATATCCGTCACAGATTCAGATGATGAATTGAGTGACAATTCAGATGTTCCTGACTCTGATATGAGTTTAGACGAATAACATGTATTTTTTTTTAGCAACCTTTTAAGCAACCTTACCCTATAAATGTTCTGTTGTATAATTAGACCTTTTAAAAATAAAAATTGACCTACGCACAATATACGTTTTTTATTATAAAAAATATCGACTATCCATCGTAGCAGTACATCCCATCACTAAATACGTCTATGGCGTTACGTTATACGCATAACACTTTGCTTAATTTTTCATTCAATTTGATTTTATTTCTTGATTAGAACATTCTGGTTGGGTTTAATTTAATTTACTACAGTTATTAATTATTTAATATATTACGAATGTGGTACAACTGAAATATTAAGTCATAAATTGTAAATCGCGGCAACTTTCAAGAGTGAAACGAAATGTTACTGAAACTGTCACCCGCACCATGCTACAGCGCAAATAGTGTAATTTTGACAATAAATTACAACCATTAATATCTGTAACAAAAACAAAAATATTAATTTACTTTATTAATAATACTGGCTGTTTTGTGCCTATGTATTAAGGCTTTCAAATACCGGATTTTTTCAATACCGGTATCAATACCGGTATTGAAAAAGTCAATACCGTGATCCCGGTATCAATACCGGTTGTCCGGTATTGAACGCAAGTTCAATTAGGACATTAATAAAACCTATAAAATACGCCTTTTTGTATTTTCAAATCAGTATTGTTCTTATTATTTTATTGAAAATACTAAAATAAATACGTTATACATAGCTTTCTTAATTCTTTTATAATAATTTGGTAGGTATTGGTTGATTATTTAGGTAGGACTAGGAATTAGGAACATAATGAAAACTTAAACTGAATCTACTCTTTTTGCAGGAAGGCATTTCACATAGACTTTGTTTGCACAATATAAAAAAAAAATATTTCTTATTATTACCTAAATGTCATCATGTCTCATGTAAAAATCAATATAGGTAGGTATCATTATTTGTAGAAATGTAAGTAAGTAAAGCATACCTTAACTAGCTAGTAGCAATCATTTGGTAATCATTTTAGTAACATTCTTAATAATTCAGTTATAAAAAAACAATCAAAAAATCTAAAACTAAACAAGTAAGAAAATAAATCAAGAATCAACATAGGTATCATTATTTGTAGAAATGCAAGTAAGTTAAGTACAGCTTAACTAGCTAAGTAGCTAGCAATCATTTTAGTAACATTATTAATAATTATGTAATAAAAAAACAATCAAAATCTAAAACTAAACAAGTAACAAAATAAATCAAGCGTTAATAACAATTTCTGAAAAACAGTAAAAAAATGTTAAAGTAATTATAGACGCGTTATCCCGTCGCCTTTGCGAAACTGACTGACAATAGTGACAATAACAAAAACGACACATAAATACAGCTTGATTTCGGGCATTGTCTCAGGCGGGGTGCGGGAGGGTGAGCTTAACACTACAGTACACGCGCCCCTATTTTTTACTTGAGTACACGCGTGGCCTACTATGGTAGGCCATTTTAAAATATCAATAACACGTAAATTCCTAATTATCTGAATAAAACAACAAATGAATGGCAATGGTCTGATTGCACCTACCACTGTTTGTCTCTGCATCACCCAAAGGTTGACTGGTAGAAAATGCCTATGGCATTAAGTCCGCCTCTGTACATTTATGTGCTTGAAGTATTAAATAAATAAATAAATGAAATTAATAGGTGTTTATTTTACTTAGTATTAGAACCTTACTTTTTAGATAAATTATTAAGAAAGTATTAATAATCAACAATTTAGTAAATATATAAGAAAAAATAACAAAAATGGCACTTCTGAGATCAACGTAACTTTTTTTTAACTTAAAACTAAACTTTATTTCTATTTTCTTTGTTTTCGTAGCATTCAGGACACACTACTGCTTGGTGATCGGGACAAATCCATTTATTGCAAGTCTTGCACCACTTTTTTGTCCACCGATTTTTAAAATAAAAACTAAAAAAAGCAAAAAAAAATACATTTTATAATTTGTAACTTAAATATAAATAATAACAATTGAATATCCATACATATAAATACATTATTAATAATTAGAGCATAATATAATAGCGCTCTAAATCGATAATACATCAAAAGTTACATACATGAATTTGGTGCACCAATACACGCGCGGACTACTTTAGTAGGCCCACGGTTTTGGCGCCAAATTGCTTGTGTGTGGGTCGCGTAAGGGGTCGCGAGGGGTACTGAGGTTGTGACAAATATATCAGACGAGGCTTACCTGGAATCACTAGTTTCTAGCGCGCTATACTAAAAAGTTATTGGAAAAAGAGTTACCCTGGTCTACTATAGTAGGCCGCGCGTGTACTGTAGTGTTAAGATAACAGCGCGACGCTTGCGCTGAAGAAAACAAGTGGCAGAATAAGATCACATAATTTTCAGATCTAATGTTTGTAATACCGTAATCACGGTATTGGGGCGTCAATACCGGTATTGTAAAAGGCCAAAATAAAATCCGTGATCACGGTATTACGGGATCCCGTAATACCGGTATTGAAAGCCCTACTATGTATGCCTGAAAAAAAAAGCGCGAACGCGCGCGCATCGCTTATCTGTTAAGAAGTAAAAATTATTCCGCGCGCTTTTTCTTTTCGCTGTACTTTTTTTTATTTGAAAATGTCGTCAAGTAATGATGAATTTATTAATTCCACACCGCCAGAAGTCTCAGAGGCAGCGAAAAAGCCTACTCTAAGCCTCTTGCCCGAAAAATCAACCGATAGATACTTACAAGCGTATCAAAATTTCATCATATGGAAAACAAGCAAATATGCAAATTCAGTCCGAGTTTTATTTATTTCCTCGCAAATATGTTATAAAACGTCGTATGACATACGTGCGGTTTGATAATTACAGCCTCTGCTTTCTTTTAGCCCTCGCCTACGGCTCGGGCAAGCAATATCGCCTCGGCTGTAATTTTCAACTTACCGCACTTATATCATAATGTACTATTATCCTTTTCCAATTACTTTTAACCGTCGTGGGTTTTCAAAATTTTTAATTTTGCTTTTTGTTTTAAACTTTTTAAAGAGCATAGGTTCATTATACACATAAAGAGAAGAAAAGATATGAAAACCGCATCAAAATCAGACTAATAGTTTTGGAGATAAATGGCAACATTTGTTTGCACACACATCCTCTCACCCCAAATGCAATACCGTCTCAGTACCGTCGCGTGGCCTGGGTAAAAATAAAAACTTTTGTACAAAAAAAAATAAAATTAACCGTCTTCCAAAAAAGACGCTACAAAGTGAAAAATATGTTTAATTTCGGAAGTCGGTGGCAAACAACGAAAATGCGAACCCAACGACACCGACTTCCGAAATTTGAGTTATTGTTCACTTATTATTATTTAGAAAATTTTTAATTTGAGCCTGTATATTTCGTTAGAGAGACTTATTTCGGTTGAACATAAATAGATGTGAGTTCGTGTGAGTGCTCCCTGACTCAACAACATAATAATAACGCACTTTAGTCTAACGCATGTTTGTTATCTTCTAAAAACACAAACACTCTGATAACTGATAAAGTGATGATAACACATTATTTGGTAGGTACCTAAAGTTAGGAGGAACATTGCTAGATGATTGTGAACATTCTAGTGAATCTGCTGGAGGGCAGATGAATCCAGAGCGATCCAGTGACCGTGAGGCATCGTCCTAATAGAACGTGAATGCGTGATCATCGTAGGTTCGCGCGAATTTTATTCGTACGAACACGCGATCAAACATATAGAACTCGAATAGCTGTCCTAACTGACAATGGCACGACGCGGTCGCGCGACTCAAATGTTTTGAATTGGTATTATTTTTAACAAAGCACTTTGCGGCCCACGTTATTTTTTTTCATTTCCATCTAAACCCGCAAAATAGGTCATTCAAATATTTCCCGACAGCAATAATTGAGCGTCTCTGACGTCCATGGTTGTTGGCACCGACCGTGCCAGTGCCAAACTAGGTACTCCACGGTCGCTCGCGTCGTAAATTCGCGTGATGATCACGTATTCGCGTTCTATTAGGACACCCAGTTTTTGCTACGATGGTCGCGTCGCTTACTCGCGCGATGATCGCGCATTTGCGATCTATTAGGACGATGCCTGACAGTGTGGCCGTATCGCAGGTCGCGCGATAACTTGCGCCCGCGCGATATGCCGCTAAACTACCGCACGAAACTTGCGCGTAAACGCGTTCCGCTCCAATGAGACGCATGCCTCAATTGAACCCTACGTGCAGTCATGATATTAGTTTATTAATTAAATAATTCAAATACGAGGGCGTTCAGTCTCTCTGTATTTTGTGGTTCAGTGGTGACTTCTGACGCGCTCGGCGCGGCATCGGCAGTGCGCCAGTGCGGCAGATAACGCGGGTACAGTAGGTAATTATTTGATTCATGAATGAATGATTAAATGTTTGACACTTATGTAAAACAAAAGTTTTAAAACTATAACCCTTCTAAGTAGGTACTGAAAAGGATGAAACAAGAAAGTACTTTCCCGTGGTCACATGCCGCTGTACTAGCATACTTATAAGCCATGGTAGTGTGGGGGGTAGCTATTATGCTACGCGTGTGTTGCGTTATAATTGAAAAAACTTTGACTTGGATAAATATGTATATATTTACGACTTTACATGGTCACGCTAGTTCTAGCACTTCTTTACTACTAAACAAAAAAACCATAATAAAAATATTTGACAATTTCTTGAACGTTCGAATGGAACACACCGGCAATTATAACCAGCCTGCATTTACTTCTATGCGACCACGGGAAGGTACTTTCTTGTTGCATCCTTTTCAGTAGTCGAGTTTTAGTTTTTAAACTTTTTTAAATTTAATTATTTTGGGGCTTATTTCAGTAATATTAATATTTTTGAAATGTGCTAATTAAACCCTTTCATTTGATACCCCACAAAGCACCATCCCAAAATATTTATTTTCAAATTCACTACACTATGTCCTCTAGAAGGCGCTATATTGAATTTAGTGTGACGTCACATAGCCTATAACGAGCGGACGGTCAAGACGCTTCTAACGATACCTCATTTGTTAAATTATTAAGAACTTTCGAAGTTATGAGGGAACAGATGAACATACATACATAAATACCGGTCAAAATCATAACCCTACTTTTTGCTTCGCCGTAGTCGGGTAATAAAGTAGTGTACCGACCTACCTAAGCAAGGTCAGCGTTGTACTAACAATGATGTATCATTAAAAATGTCAGTTGGAATGTGTTTGTGGCAAACTGCTGAAGTAATTACGGTTACGGTCGATTCATTTATCTATGGAAGTAAATAATCATAAAAAATTAATTGCTGAATTCGTTTCAGCAATTTAGGTGGGTACCTACTTACCTAATGGAGAGTAATAAAGTCAATATATTTATTTAGTTGCAGATTCCGACATTAGTAACATTATAATTATACTATAAGGAATCGTAGACTTGAAGAGTAGACGCAGCCACCGGTTGGCCATTTATTATATCGCGTCGTGCGTAGTCGCTTACATATATTTACTTAAGAGCTGCATGTATTACATTTATACAATACAAATAATGGCTAATTTAAATAACTTATGCAGTGCTTGAGGTTTGTGTCTGTAGCTGTTACTTGTAACAATGAGTCACAACACATTACATTAAAAATAATTTATAGAAAACCAAAAGTAGGTATGGTGGGTGCATATTAACTTGAATTTTACAATTCGATCATTGTATTGTATTAGTTGGCTATTTTGATTACAGTAACCCATACTTAGTACAAGACATCACAACTCATAGATTTATGCTCATCAAATAAAAAGCTAATTTAAGAAAAAGATTCTTTTTCATATCAAAATTTGGTAAAAATGAAGGTACCTAGGTACTTTACATAAAGAGAAATTGGAAGAAAGAGTTTATACTATTATGTCGACGCAGCACCAGCAATAAGTCATAAACTCATAATAAATAATATGTACTTTCCCAAAATGGTAAAAAGGAACCCTTTTGGTGCGACTCAGTCTGTCTGTATGTCACAGCTGGATATCTCAAGAACTACTTTATCGACTTGAAATTTGGAATAGTTTTAGATGACGTTTGCCCAACTATTTTGCAAATAAGAAAGAAATAAATATTATATGTATATATTTTGTGCAACAGGGACTGAAAGGGGGTCTTAAAAATTCGAAGTGGGGCTACTAGGGCATTTGCACATTCTCAAATTTCTCGCACTGATCTCTATTATGTCAAAAATATTTGAAAAGTATATCCACAAAGAGCTATATAAATATCTTGACAAATGTAATATTCTGTGTGAGCAACAAAAAGGATTTAGACCAAGAAAATCTATAAATATGGCGATTTATGATTTTATATATAATGTCATAAATAATGTGGATAAACGAA
The DNA here is from genome assembly GCA_963855955.1 of Luperina nickerlii. Classification (NCBI taxonomy): domain Eukaryota; kingdom Metazoa; phylum Arthropoda; class Insecta; order Lepidoptera; family Noctuidae; genus Luperina; species Luperina nickerlii. The sequence goes on from OY979687.1 coordinate 15,957,972, forward strand.
ACCCAGTCTGCGCCATTTTTTGCTATATGACAGGCATTTGATTACGTCCACCATCCTACACTACTAAAACTGGAAGCTTATGGTATACGGGGTAATATTTTAGAACTTTTTCAATCCTATTTGCAAAATAGACGACAAATAACAGAAATCAATATGATAAATGTAATTAATAAACATGACGAGATATTTAGATCAGAAGTGCGAAAAGTTAGATATGGGGTACCACAGGGTAGTGTGCTGGGTCCTTTGCTATTTATAGTACCGGAGAGACTTACCGGAGTGGATTGAACAACCATTGGCTCTATTTGCAGATGACAGTACCATGACGATACCTTCGAAAAGCGTTGACACATACCAAAGTGACATTAATAATTCGTTAAAATTAATTATAAAATGGTTAGATGAAAATAACTTAAGAATAAATTTAAATAAAACAAAATTAATCCAATTTAACCAACGCATGACTGATATGGACGATATCAAGGTGCAATATAACGCAAATAAAATTAAAGAGATACTTAGTACTAAATTTCTTGGGCTAGAAATAGATAAAAAACTTAGCTGGAAACAACACATTGAGTTACTTTGTAAAAAACTAAGTTCATCTGCATACGCATTATATACCTTATCGGGTATTGTTAATCTGGATGCATGCCTTACTGCGTACTATGGTATAGTTGAATGCCATCTGCGATACGGAGTTATCTTTTGGGGCAACTCAACAGAAAAAGAAACTGCATTTAAGGCGCAAAAAAGATGCATACGATCTATTTTTAAATTGCAGAGCACTGATAGCTGCGTGCCATATTTTAAACAATATAAATTATTAACATTACCATGTTTGTACATTTTAGAAATGGCAGTGTTCGTAAAATTAAACCCGGATCGCTTCGCACGAATGACTGAATGGACCTAAAGACGATACTTTTGCATGCCTTGTTGTTCGTGCACCGCACTAATTGAGATGTCTTGGAGCGACGCAAGCATAGCGGACACACACCTCGACCATTCATTCGTCCATACGTTCTTTTATATATTCATTCATTCGTTCGTAGTCAACTGTCATGTCATTAGCTTGTAGAACCATCTCTTGTACAGAAAAAGGAGATTGTTCAAAACCAGTCTAGGAAAGTTGCACGTATGAAAACCAAATTAATATACAAATTATTTGCTTATTTTTTACAAGCTTTTCACTTCAGGAATTTTGTTTTCGTATCCGGAATTATGATTTTAAGATAAACAGTAAATTAACGATTGCTAGGTACATTTCCGTATAGTGATGAATGATGGACGTTTCGTTCTCTTCATTTGTACGAGTTACGTAAGTATGAGCCTTTACATAAAAACATCACAAAAATGATATTAAACTCATAAATAGCTAAATAATTAGTAATATCATTATTATAACGTAGGTACTGTATATGTATTTCATAATTCCGTTGTGAAAATATTTATTTTTGTGTTTCGTCTCACGCAGATGCAACTGTCAAGGCAGATGACAGACGTACCGGTAGGGATGACGATTATTCCTAAACAAGATCGATTTTTAAATCTATCCGAATCGCAGGAAGGAATCGATTCAGCAATAAATTGAGTTCTGATAGATCTGTTCCCGCTATTATTCTACATCGACAGCTTTACCAGCATAATTAGTCAAATGTAATGAATAAGTAATCGAATACAAAATAGATTAAATAATATTGTTGGTTACAAAAAGCAGAACAAAGAAACTGCGTATCAAAACTTAAAAGTTGCAATCCGCAGGAAAAACATTGGAACTCGTTTCCAAGTTTCTAAAATCGATTAAAAAATCGATCGCCATCCCTAAGCGCCGGCGCCTGCGAAAGCCGCCATTGCTGTTTATTATTGTTTAAGTATGTGTCGATTGAGAATAGTCACCGCGATTAATCTCTCCACTTAAATAGTAATACTTACGGAAATTCGTTGGTGTGTTAGTTTTAAACAACTTAGCGTGTTTCATGTAACTAACGATAGGACGTTTTCATATTTAATTGTGTTTTATTACGCCAGGACGTTTTTAGGTTATCTCCGAATTTGTTTAATTACTTTAAAACTTTAAAACTCGGATACTTGTGTGAAAATAAACACTTTTATTGAATAGTATATAAACCGTAGTCTATAATAAATAAAGATTTATTGTGTTTCAACTTAAGACGGATTTCCATACATCAACGGTCATGATCCTTTATTAAACGCATTTAAAGTTGGAGTCAGATTTTATATTTCATCGAACCCTGGGTCGAAACACTTGTAATTGGTAAAATATGGCTGTTTCTGTATTTATATTATGTAAAACCTTATCTTGTACCCGTATTTGCAAAATAAAATATCTTTATCTTTATCAAACATTTTTTATTTTTGTTTTAGGCCGCATAGATTTCGACATTTGATGAAAAATGTAAAAAAATATCCCCCCCCTTATCTCCGAAGTCCGCATAGAGAAAAATCTGAATTAATTCTATGTGATAGAAGTTTAGATAAAGATTACAGGAAAAATAAAACGATGTCTAAATAGCACACTTTTTCAGAAATCATCAACAAAAGTTACATTAGTTACTAGTTGTCAAGAGATGGCGCTGACCCAAAACTGCAATATTCTACACTGCAGTGTTAAAATTTTCTGACGATTATAGGCCTCGCCGATAAAAATTAAAAAATGTGATAAATATGATGGTACGGATCCCTCGGTGCGCGAGTCCGACTCACTCTTGATTTTATACCGGCCTCTACAAACGTTTGCTTTGTGTTGCTAACATCCAACATCCAAGGCCAATTTGCAGGAGCTGTGATAAGTTCGACAAATCGAGAGTAAAATTAAATATGTATTGCGTCTTTCTTATTTTTACTCGCCGTGTTGTAATGTCGCAACTGCAGCAAATGGGGGCAGGTTTATCTCATGAGCTATGCCTTTTAGTTCAGTCAACATTCCGCGGGATAGGTCAAGGTATGTACATATTATGTGGTCGTATGTTGTGTTCAATTGTGACAGTGGTCATGACAAGTTGTTTCTTTAAACACCATGACTCGAGGCTAATTATCCATGAATGAGTGCGTGTGGTAACGTTCGGTGGTGTTTACGGTATTACTTGTATAGGTAGATACAGTACATGCCTCTCGAGGTAATCAACGTTGCTTTTAACGATAACGTTGTAGGTAGGTATTTGTTGCATGCTTCAGCGCACCACCACTCCATTAGGTCCTGGCACTCGCCTGTATGTTCCATTTGCCTAACAGACCATAGAATTTCCAATCAATGAAGTAGATATGTATGTACCTATTGGAAAACAACCAAAAACCCACACAGTCGTAAATCTTACGCTACGACCGGCACCAGACTACAGCGCGAGCGTCACTGCGTCAGTGCGTTGAGCTAACATTGAATTTGTATGTTTACTTTTACTATGTGAGTAAAGTGTTGGCGTCCAATATATATGTGACAAACATTGGCGTGTTTACGTTTGAACGCTGAGAGTCAAGAGCGTGGGCGTTTGCGGGCTTGTCAAACGTTGGCGCCAGCATGTGTTTACGCGTCTCGGGGGCGGTGGGCGCGCCGCAGCGTCACGGCCGCGCCACCGCAGCGACGCGCGGCGTCACGCACACCTGCAACTCTTTATAAAGACTCTTTTGCTGCGTGGCCAATATTGGAACTAACACCGCCATCTTGGTAAAAACCAATATCGCGATGTTAACTCTCATTTAAAAAAAAAACAACACTAAAAATAATCAATTTCACAACTCACCAACAACAATAACTGTTTACCCAGTAACTGGGTTGTTGAGGTCAGATAGGCAGTCGCTCCATGTAATATACTGGTATTCAGTTGCATCCGGTTAGACTGGAGGCCGACCCCAGCATAGTTGGGAAAAGGCAGGCAGATGATGAATTGTTTACCAACAACGCCCCCGGTCAGTACCATCACTCAGACTCCTCGTCATCACTCAAAGAGCTAAGATAATGGGGTCTATTTACATAAGACTGCTAGATACTGGATCCTACTCGATTCTGTATAGAGTCCATTATTGTGAATTTGTGATAAACCAAACTATTTGTATAATTAAAATAAATATTTATCTGTACTTACTCCATTTAGTCGCGATTGTCATTACTCTACTGTCGCTGTCGTCCACCTGTTGATCTATCGCAGTCGATTATCGCTAAACCCTGCGGCGAATATTATCGCACTAATCTCAGACACCAATTAGATCCAGACTGATTGGCTTTATTGGAATTTTACCAAAACTTCTACCAACTTTCAGTTTTACATCCGAAAAAATTTTATGAATCCCTTATGTCGACTGCATAAGATCTAAAATCGTACGAAATGATGTTTGCAGAGGAAAAATGCAAATTAAGTAATACAGTGTACTATTGGTGGTAATTACTAATTGTGAATGGTATCGCGACGGTTGGCTGCAGTGCGGTCACAGGCTGCGGTACTGTGGCGGCACCTACGGCTATACATATACGAGTAGGTACGGTCTCAGATACGAGCCCTTCGAGATAGCGACGCGTGTTACTAATCAATTTTCGTAATATTATAAGTAGGAATGCACTTAACACTGGGGGGATGCCACGAATTGGTAAATGACCAGCTCAGACCGACACTACTACAGGTAGAATAACATGAAACTCTACGATTGAGCAGCTGACATTTTGAAAAGTCAAGCATGTCAAACTTGCCAAGTTCTTCAAACCTGAAATTTTAATAAAAAAAAATGCGTCGAAGCAATTTAAGTGCGGTAGGTACCTAAGTACATTGAGTTACTATCGACATATTATGATCCTCTTTCCGTGCACCGTGCAGTCTGTGTACCTACGGTGTGTACGTGTGTGTGTGTGTGACTCATCGATGGAAGTGTTCCGGCTACTTTCGACATTCCTCGTCGACCACTTCCTCCCCCTCAATAAGAGCATGGAATGTTAGGAAAACTTGGAGCCTTATAAACATCTCATGGCAATAATAGGTAGTTACATAGTTATGGCATTGTGTAGCACCGACATCCGTGCATTATGTGCTCAGTCAGACTGTGCAGTATCCTATGGCTCGTCAACTGTCGACAAAGACACTATATAAGCATAGGCCTGGCGCGCACCACGATTTTTTATCGTGCGTTAATTTTGTCGCAGGAATGCAACGTATGAGTTAGAACGGCAGTGCGCGCACAGTCGAGTTATAAAACGCAGCGATTATAAAATTGTGATTTGTCCAATTCTTTTCGTTGTTACCTTAGGTACGTGGTACTACGTAAACGTCACAACATGTTTATTCTCGAAAGAACGGAATACGAATGGGCGCCGGCTGGCCCGAGTGAGCGATTTTTCTGTCGCAGTGCGCGCGGGACCATACAATTCCATACGCTGCAGTTTACTTTTGCGATAATCGCGTCGCGAGCAAACGCAGCAAATTGTGACAAATCACAATTTACGCGTTAAAAGCGTCCAGAGTAGGTATAGCAAATAGGTATGTAGTAACAAAACAACAATCCAAAAATAAAATAATTAAAAATAAGCTGAGGCAGCTAAGTGATGACCAGCCTCAACTGACGGCGCCCGTTCACGGACATGGCGCATAGATCAGCACCATTCAGTTCAACCATTTTGAAGGGAGCTAAATGATCCAACACACGCCACCGTCAGCGAGACATTTGTGTGAGCATGACATAATATCAGCCGCCAGGGCACATTAAAATCAATGAAAGACATTATTATCCTGAAATGGTAGCTCTATAGTACATACATAGAACTCACATCTGTACTATGCAATTATACGATACAAAGGATACGATACCCATATTATGCAAATAAAATTATTGATTGATTGATTGAAAGGAAATTGGATATCAATCAACAATTGCCAACTTTAAGAGGCCTCTTACAAAAATGCGCGTAGATGCATGATTTCCTCGTTAAAATTGAATACTATTCGTTGGTTAGTATATAGCAATTAATTAGTAAAGATAGTTCTTTTTCTGTTCTTCAATAATAATGAAGTGATTTTTTTATTATTCGTCTATTTATTTAGCAATAATTGTTCTCCTGATGCATGTTTAGGCAAAAACTCATGGAGAGCTGATTTGAGAGCCCTAATTTGCAGATTCTGTTGAATATAATCCATCAAAACAATTTTTTTCATATCACTAATATCTTATACTTTTATAATAATAGAACGCATTTTTGGTCTATGCCTTATAAACAAAGAAAAAATTACTGGACCTAACTCAATTATCTACTGGAAACAAGTCTGAATATCTTCGATCTTCTACATCACTTTCACGTAGTATTTATACCAAAACAGTCTTCAACAATTGCTTATACAATATCAATTTAAAAAAAAACAAACATTGATACTTAGATTGTTTAATAAATAAAATAGTAGTACTCTAAATTTCATTGCGCGGGCGATGCGCGCTTGCCCTGGCTGGATGCCTTAATTTATTAAGGCATCTACAGGCAATCTTGGTTAAGAAGACGATAACCTCCTAAGTTGAACAGCGAGATACCATTTAGTATAACAAAAAAAAAAAGATGCGCGCTCAGTACTAAAATGTAAGAGGGCTCTTAGTCTGGGCTAGGCAAGTACATAGTTAAACGCTAGCGATCCAAGTCATTTGCCTAGCTGTTTGATTGAATGGCTGAATATCATTCAGGCCGCTAGTTGAACAGCGTCGTTTAGTTAATAGGCTAGGCAGTTAACTGAATGGCTAATTAAGCTAATTGGCTGCAACATATATGTATAGTGTGTTTGTCGACAGTCGACGTGTGGGATATTGCACAGTCTGCCTGAGCAATGCACGGATGTCATTAAAGTGCCCGCCGCGGTGCTCCCCGCGCTATCAAAACTGTGCTGGTTAATATAATAATAATAATAACCCCACCATATCATATCCATATCTCTATGTTGACGTCGTGGTGGGGCTTGCGTGCTCCATGGGCTCTAGGTCTGTGCCGGTAGAGCTTATACTGTACCGAGACAGATCTAGGGTGAGGAGCCAGACCAAGAGAGATACAATTCAAGCCAAGGTCGCACATGCCGAGGGCTGCATGGCAAGAAGACAGCGCTAGTCGTTAGTGTGCTAACTCTGGAAAATACCTCCAGTTTTGTTCACCCTGGCCACAGTGAACGCTGGGCTCTGCTGTGTTCGACTTTTTGTTTCCCTAGTTTGTCGTGGGAAATATCATGATAACAAGGTCTAAAACAAAAAAACGAACACAGGCAAATCAGCCTGCAGCAGGTGATGAAATATTACCGGTTTCAACATCATCCTCTCGGGGTCCATCTTTTCATCATCTATATTTAGCACGCTCATTAAGCTCATCATCATCGTCACCAATGTAAGTAGACGTTGTTTCGGAGGCTACTACTGCCACGAACCCGTCACCTGCTACTGTCACAACCAATACGCGTAAAAAATGGAGCGAAGACATGAACCAATTCATTTGGCGTACGTATTTAACGATCACCAATTTAGAAACTGAAACAAATTCATACCTTACTTCATTGCACCAACAATTCATATTTCCACAAATTAATGTCTCGAAGCAAAGTGTTGGAGACCAACGAAGAGCAATAGTTCACAATAAACTACTCTCGGTCACTTCACTAGATAACACTAGATTAGAAGTAAGCAGAGAGGAGAGCTACCAACAGACACCACTCACTTAGATATACACACCCAGACACCATCACAATAAACTACTTTCTGTCACTTCACTAGATAGCATTAGATTAGAAGTAAGCAGAGAGGAGAGCTACCAACAGACACCACTCACTTAGATATATACATCCAGATACCGTCACAATTAAGTATAGATCAATGCAACACATATTTACGCAACCAAAAAGTAGAATGAGGGGGTCGAACGAAATGAACGAAATTCTAATTAGATCCTATTTCATCGCTACAAAAATGGAAACAGACATGATTGTCTGGAGGAAAAAAATAAGAGAAATGTTCATCGAGTTCTATCCACAATTGTCACATCGATCTGAGCAGAGAATATCAGATCAAAAAAGGGTCATTCTACATAATAAAATGATACCAGATTCACGACTCCAAGAACTAAAAACGTATGCAGAGAATACAAATTTTTATAGGCAATTAGAAGATCACAATTTTCTAATAGCTGCAGATAATACCCCAACACAAGCATCCACAAATAGGTAATAATACAGAAAATGCATACGTTATAATCAAACAACTACACAAGAAACCGAAATGGGAAACGAACCCAATTTCTTGAATTGAATTGACTTACGAGTAGGAGTCTTGACATCTACCATTATAAACACAGAACATAATACCACAAATAGCGAAATAAGTCAGGAAAGTCAAGAACTAGAGGAAACATTCTCACGTACACTACAGCATCTTATAAACATTCATCCCACAAAAATAAATTATATACTTAAACAAAAACCATCAAAAAAATTAGCACAAATAGTAAGTTACATTAATAACGTCATCCTTCCAAAATATGTCAATGTAGATACAGACTTCGAAACCATGCAGACAGTAATATAAACCGCTGCTTGGGCAGCCGCTAAAACAAATGGAAGTAAACTTTCACGTATAAACCCCGAAAGTACGACTTACATCAATCAGAAAAATAAGATACCGGGATGGCAGAAAAAGTCTTAAGAACGAAAATCGGAAGACTTACAGCGTACATGCAAGGAAATCGAGGCTGGAGGCTTGTTAGGGAGGTACACAGTAGCGGCCCTAGGGTGATGCGAGCGGTGCGACGGCACCGGGCGCCGTCATGGGGGAGGCGCTGAAATCAAACGAAATGCGACCACCGGGCACCATCAGTCAGATGATAGTAACGTACTATAAAGCGCGGACGCAGAGTATCGACCGAGACTACGTCCGTCCTATGTATGGCAAGCCGATCCCTTGAGGGAAGCAAGCTAAATACTTAGGTGTTATCATAGACCACCATCTCACTTTCAGTGAGCACATAAAGACGGCTCGTTCGCGCGCCTCTTTCGCTCTCAGTCTCCACTTCATACTAACCGTCGGTCGGCAGGAAATTGTCAATCAAGTGTAAATTGCGCCTCTACACCGCGGTCATCCGTCCCATCATGACCTATGTTTGCGTCGTCTTCGCTCACTCACCATCTGCATAGAATGCAGACCCTCCAGAACCGTTTCCTTTGAAAGGCCACGGGAGCCGGACCCCCTTCTATGTCCGCAATGAGAGTCTACACTTAGATCTCAGAATGCCCACCGTCCAGCAGTTCATGAAACGCCTCCCCAAGCGTTTGTTTGATATTGCTATAAAGCTCCCCAATCCCCCGACTGCGGCTGCCCCCCGATACTCCTGCATAAGTAGGATTCGCCGACCGAGGCATACCCTTACCATCCCCGACGACGCCACGATCCTCCTACAGGAAAGTAGTAAGGCCACCAGTATTCTCAGAAAGTACAAGTCCCGACAGCCGTCCTTCCGCCCTCGCCGCCGAGGCCCGTCACGCCCCCCACACCATGTCCGCCTCGCCGCCGAGGCCCGTCACGCCCCCCACACCATGTCCGCCTCGCCGCCGAGGCCCGTCACGCCCCCCACACCATGTCCGCCTCGCCGCCGAGGCCCGTCACGCGCCCCACACCATGTCCGCCTCGCCGCCCAGGCCCGTCACGCCTCCCACACCATGTCCGCCTCGCCGCCGAGGCCCGTCACGCCCCCCACACCATGTCCGCCTCGCCGCCGAGGCCCGTCACGCCCCCCACACCATGTCCGCCTCGCCGCCGAGGCCCGTCACGCCCCCCACACCATGTCCGCCCCGACCTTTGCTCGAGCCAGCCCGCGCCGCTGAGCCGATATTTTTAAATTTGTCAAAGTCAAATCATTTATTTCAAATAGGCACATTAAAGGCTCTTTTAAACGTAAAAATTACAATAAAATAGAATTGATTCTAGTCGCCCCTTCCAAAAGGTAGTGTTCATATGGAGAAGAATGGGCACGAAACTCCACCGTAACTCTTATAAAATGTTTTACAAGGTTTTATAACTATACTATATAGTATAACTATAATATTATAAAGAGTTTGTTTGTTAGTTTGGTTGAACGCGCTAATCTCTGAAACTACCAGTCGGATTTGAAAAATTCTTTTTGCATTTGATAGCCCAATTCTTGAGGAAGGCTATACGCTATTTAACATCACGCTATGACCTTTAGGAGCCGAGCAAAAAGAAAAAAAAGTCAGAAAGAACGCTAACAAAAACGAAGTAATAGCGCGGGCAGGCGATGCGATGCGACGGGGTGGGTCGGAGTAACAAGAAATTTCACGCGGACGAATTCGCGGGCAGAAGCTAGTAGATAATGTAATTATATGTGAAGACGATGCACCTAGAATAAAATTAGTCTACCACAAAAGGTAAAAAAAAAAAAAAATGAAGCAATGACAGGTAAACCAATTATGTGATAGATACATGGTGCTCACATATTTACAAATTATTTACAAATATTGTAAAAGTAGATGATTTTCCTAGAATTTTAACAAGTGTTTGAGCTAATGTTGTTATTTTAACAAGTGTTTGAGTTAAACAGATTGTAAAAATAGATGTCATAAAAATTTAAAAAATATAAATTAAATTAGGAACCAGTTTGATTTTGTCTAGACTCTGGATTGTCCTATGGAGCAGGACCCTAAATAATTCCGATCCAGCCTGTCCCTTGCTTTCCAAGCGACGCGACGCCCTAAGCCAAGTTCCGTACCCTACAGGGAGCGCCCTTAGCACATGAGTAGACAATCGCCCTTAGCGTGTAGTCGCTTAGTTTTTAAGTGTTTTAAGCCCTGACTGGAGGCTTTAATTTATTGAGGCATCCACAGGCAAGCCGTCAACCTCATAGGTTGAACGGCGAGCTGCCATTTATAAAAAAAATAAAATCGACCGAGATATTTTGGCGCGCAAACGGAGCGGGCGGTGCGGAAAGGTTTATATTAGAGAAAACTTATGTAAGTTCCACTGTGTCAAGAAAGACTGTCGGACCATGAAATCATGTCCATAGAAAATACAATTGCCCAAAAGCTAAATTATTCTAAATTACCTCATTCAGAAAGTTAGCGCGCAAAAGTTAGAAATGTAGCCACCAAGGGTCTGCTGTGTAAATAAAAGTTGTCAAACTAAATTACTGATTTTTATTATAATCTTTACTACTTGTTACCTCCGCAAGGCAAGAGCGTTGCGCACAGTGGCATTGTCGAACGCGGCAGAGCCCATTCCGTATGCACTACGCACACGGAATAGGCTACACGTTTTTAACGCGAGCAGGACAACTGCTATCACGTCACGCTCGACAGATTCCACTGTCCTCGTCACGCAGAGACACTACATATTTTTCACATAATTATATTTAAAACTTTTTATTTATCTAATCTATGTACACAATCCGATAATTTGTTTAGTCATACTTACGAACAGGCAAAGTAAAGTTACGTTGCGTTTTATTACAGGGTGAATACGATCTAAGTCCACGCGGATGAAATCGCGGGCACAGCTAGATTATGTAATATCCGATTAATCCGTGTCATAGTAACATGGTAGATAGAGGGCGCCACTTTAACATTTTGCACCACCTAAAAATTTTTCTAGGGCCGCCGCGGAGGTTCACATAATACTAGAAAACTACACAATGCACTCAACTCATGAAGAACCGAACACACAACTCACACATTTCTTAGACACGCTAAAACAGAATCTCACTCTAGTGAATAGTAAATTAAACAAGTACAACAATTGCACACTTCGCCAAATTCAAAATAATAAATTTAGGAACAACGAAAAGCAGTTTTATCGAACGTTAAGAAATTCGACCACAAACCAAACAGCATTCAGTAATAACGAAAACACAAACCACAGCTTACCGTCGCGCGTCGCTAGACGAACTAGAATTTAGGAGAGGCCAATATGTCATAATACTGAAGCTGAGTGGGTTAAAATAGAGACTGTAGAAAACCATATGCACACTGAACAAATGGAGTTCAAACAAGTCCCGATAGATACATTTCATGACGTCCTAACTTACACATCAATTTAAACATAAAATAATATAATCCATTTTAAACACTCAACTGCACTCCAAAAATACTATCAAAGCAATAAATACCTATGAGCTCCCCGTCCTAACATACTCCTTTGGCATAATATGAAAAACCTACAACTCGTCATTAACACCAGTTTGACCAAATACAGAAAACACCAACATCTTGCGTACAGCGACTAACACTACCCAGGAAATAAGGAAGACGAGGAATGATAGATATAACAAACGAACACAATAAACAATCAGTAGCCTCAGAAAATATTTTAACACACAAAGTATCTACTACCTCTACTCTACCCTATACAAATCAATAGTTTATAATGATCGAAAACTAATCCAGCTAAATATGTCTTGATGTCTTATAAAACAACATAAATTAATGAGAAACAGACTGATAGACAGACTAAAATATCGGAATGGAACCAGTAGTCACTCCATGGAAGACATCGCCATGACTTTTGCCAACCTAACATCGACAAGTTAGCCTCGAACGAATGGCTCAGGCGCGGAGATTTATTCCTTGAGACTGAAGGGTTCATGACAGAAATTCAAGACCAAACCCGTAACTACCAAAAGCACATCATGCGAATCCGTACTTCAACAGACATCTGTAGACGATGTCATAGTTATTCTGAAACTATGTAACACATTACTGGAGCATGCAAAGCAATAGTTCAGACTGACTATAAACACAGCCATGATCAAAATGTCAACATAATTCATTTACTACACCTCCAGTACGTTACTACAAATAAACTCCAGAAACGGTTCTTGAAAACAACCCACAAGCTATACTTTGATCGAGCTATCCTCACAGACAGAACAACACATTATAATAGGCCAGACATAACTTTACTAGATAAAACTAATAACACTGCGTAAATTATTGATATAGCAGTACCAAACACACAACCTACAAAATACTATTGCAGAAAAAGCTGTCTAAATAGAAATCCTATTACCTACGCTCGATTGGAGCGTTAGGGTTATCATCACTCTTAATGTCTGTAGAATTGACGTGTTTTATTGTAACGAAGTTTTTAACGCAGTTTGCGGTTAGGAGTTGGCTGGTTATCTTTCCCTCCTTCTAGTCAAAACGTAAATCCAAGATGGCGGCTACAAAAAAAATCAAATTTTTCATCGTGAATATAATTTTTATAGTTTTCGAGGGTGCTAAAGCCGACCTAGTTAATCCTGCATCTTACCGTTCCAACTCGAAAATGGGTTTAATAGTAATTAAAGAAAACAATATTTAAAAAATATCATTATTCTTTGTAATTATCTCGATATCCGTGGTAATTATAAATTATTTACTGAAAAACTACACCCATGACAATAAAATTCAGAAATTTCGCACCTTCTATCTTGAATTTATATGTTGCCTCACTATAGGCTTTAGCACCCTCGAAAACTATGAAAACGACACCCATGATGAAAAAAATAAACATGTTAGCAGCCGCTATCTATGTTTAACAAATAAATTCACGAATTTCTTAAATTCAATAGTGGTCCTATCACATGGACCATTATTCAATATCGATTATAACAATCAATCATTCTTACCTTTCAAGATCAGCAGGGAGTTTAAAAAACGAAAGCTCCGGTTTTGAAGAAGCCTAGTTTAAACAGACGTATAATACACAATACCATCGAGGCATTTTTAAAAAGATGGACTTTCCGTGGCGCAAGGAATAAATATATTACGCGACTACTCCTTCCAACATGGCAGTTCACGGCACCCGTGACTGAGAACACCGCAACTATCGCTCAGGGGTATATCGTAGATGCGCGCGTCTGATGTGCCGTTTCGAACGTTTGTACTTAGTTTCTGTACTGTTCATATATTTTCTGCGTCTCGGTTCATTATATCCATTACTGTCAATTAATAAGCTCCGTCTTCCGTCCCTTAAACTTATATTTAAGTAGATTATTATTTATAGAGCCATATTAAAAACATCAATCGCTAGATAACTTTATTATCCAAAAAACAACTCGGTTACATAATTATTAATAAGTCACTTTTATAATTTTTTCTTATGGATGGAAAAGTTCGCGAATGTGGGGTCAGCAAAGTAATTTATTTTATTGTTTGTGTCACGGAGTCAAGTGCGACGGGCAGGTTATCGGTAAAGATTTGTTAGTTAATTACTGTGAATTAAAATTTGTTTTGATTCCGATTCGTATCGCATATAGCTGCACCAAACTGCGTAGAACTGGTTTTAATATTTTTGGACACAAATAACTCTCTACAACTTTGAGAGACAAGTGATTAATTTTATATCTCTTTGTCTATCTAATCAATCGAATATTTGTATGTAGGTATAAACAAATGTTGTTCCTTCAAAAGGAATGATAAACATTTTCGTAAAAGTCCTTTCGTTCTGTCATTGAACTTGGCGGGTGAACTGCCGTGCACCCATATTTTATTATTTCCATACAAATAGGGCTAATAACAACGTTACAAAAAGTCATTACTCAATAATTTATTGCATTCCATAAAGTTTAGGTGGTAACTTAAAATAGAAAGACATCTGTATGGATGATATTTTTTTTATTATGTATTTTTTTGGTGTACAATAAACGTTATATAATATAAATAAATATATGTAGAGCCTGCCGGGCACAGGGCAACAGGAGAGAGGAAGCTTTAAAAACTTAATTTATCATTATCAGTCTATTTATCTGTTTATACTAATGAGTTTGTGTCTTTGTCTCCAGATCTTCTCATAAGAGCTACTCACAATGTCTGCGGCGGTGGAATGTCAGCGCGCGCTGAACGGGCACGTGACCGGGCACCGCGCGGAGGGGGCCGGGGGCCCGCACGGCACCAACGGGCATCACGACCCGCGCCCATGGGAACAACAGTTCCTTCCCATGGAGCTGCGGCTTGATGACAAGATACGCGCACAGAAGGTAACACGTTTTCTTTAAAATGTCCTTTAAAATATGCTCTCTGAACTGCCTCATTGCTGATCTAGTGGTTGCAAGAGCGTCAGCTGAGCCTGTAATCTAGGTTCGATCCTCAGGTCGACGAGGTCAGTCGGGGGTGCGGCGAATGTACGAGTGCCTTCCGACTCATGAACGGTTTTAGTCGGTTGGAGTCCGACATAGCCCTCTGTTCTCCCTTGACTGAGGATGTCCATGAAGATTTGTGCTCAATTGACGTTAAAGGCCTGCTTCACACCTGTCAAAGTCAAAAGGTTCTATTAAAAGTTTTACTACTTACGAGTTTTACAAAAAATTGTTACTATGAGTTAAAAAAAAGCCTATGTTTGCGTTTCTTCAGTTACTTCCAGAGTTTAAATCCTTTAGCAAACATGTAGCTCTACATTGATATATTTATGACTCTCCTCGACCTCTCTCGCCTCTCTCGGAAAATCGTGCATATTCTAATATTTCGTCTTTTGTACTACTATTTCATCAGTTACTTATTTATTTTCCAATGAACAACAACAAAAGTATGATGAGATGCGATTTACTCTCGATAAACACACGAGTGACGAGTGCGACTATCTCGTCGCAACTATGTGTATACATATTCACTGTGCTGTCTGCAGTCGCGAGTGTCAATTGTTTTGGTTCTGTTGTCACTCACACTCGCACGTAAAATTAAATGTGTGACTTGAGTGTCTGCGTTAGTGCACATTATGCCATAGCTTGCTGATGTCGACACATATTTGATTTTAGAATTGGTCGAAAGTCATCGTGATTCTTAATCGTAGTGAGTTCTCGGAGGAGGCAATGTGTTATCATCGGCCGATGTTGACAATACTGAGTGTACTGACTACTGAGCAATCGGCTATCAGCGAGTTCAGCGTTGACGATGATCCCATTGACACAAGTTTTTATTATTGATTAACAAGATTATTGCGTAGCAGCAATAGTAGCTACTGACGGAGTAGGTACCTACCTACGTGGATACAGAATGTTACGCTAAGTGGAAATCTGCTAACAAATCAAAATATGAGATTGTTTTTACACATTTCTATGTAGTAAGTATCTTATTACTACCTATGGGTTTTCTTTCTTCTCCTCAGTTCTTGTCTAGTTATCTAATTTCGTTGTGACGGGTTCGAAGAAAATCAAATTTTTCTGGGACTGTCCTTGTGGCCACCATTATAGTTTCTTGCTCACAAGGATTGTAATGATTCGGTGTAATGTTAGCCTTTACAAAAGAGGTCTGTCTTGTATCGTTATAGACAACAATAAACTCAACAGGTGGCTGGTAGCTTGAGTGGCCATCCTCCGACTTTACTATATTGTCAGTAGAGACACAGAGTTTATATGGAGTATTATATGCATCATACAATATGTTCAAATCATAATGCTACTGTCTAGTAACCGGCGACCACTCTCAGCGCAGCAATTTAGGAATGGCGCTGCGCCGTCACCGTCAGCTGCAATGCGATACAACACAACATGTTACACACTGTTGTATGTAGCTTGTTACTTTTAGCGAATGGCGCTGCGCCGTCACCGTCAGCTGCGATGCGATGCAACACAACATGGTATACACTGTTGTATGTAGCTTGTTACTTTTAGAGAATGGCGCTGCGCCGTCACCGTCAGCTGCGATGCGATGCAACACAACATGTTACACACTGTTGTATGTAGCTTGTTACTTTTAGTGAATGGCGCTGCGCCGTCACCGTCAGCTGCGATGCAATGCAACACAACATGTTACACACTGTTGTATGTAGCTTGTTACTTTTAGTGAATGGCGCTGCGCCGTCACCGTCAGCTGCGATGCGATGCAACACAACATGTTACACACTGTTGTATGTAGCTTGTTACTTTTAGTGAATGGCGCTGCGCCGTCACCGTCAGCTGCGATGCAATGCAACACAACATGTTACACACTGTTGTATGTAGCTTGTTACTTTTAGTGAATGGCGCTGCGCCGTCACCGTCAGCTGCGATGCGATGCAACACAACATGTTACACACTGTTGTATGTAGCTTGTTACTTTTAGTGAATGGCGCTGCGCCGTCACCGTCAGCTGCGATGCAATGCAACACAACATGTTACACACTGTGAGCTTGTTACTTTTGCTACTACTCAATATTATGTTTACTGACAGATTACTTTCACGTTGACTTGAGCGTGTGATGTTATCTCAGTCATAAAATAGGAGATTAATTAAACAAATCTATTTATGTCAAGCAGTTCCGTGAATGACTGATTTCCTTGACAATCTAATTCTAAGCTATTGAAAATACCAAAACACAATTCAGAAGATTAAACCTTATTGCTCTGTAGAGGGTATAGAAAAAGATGTCTTAATTTTGGGAAAATCGCCGTCGTAAGGGAATGAAAACATTGTAAATCGAAGTGAAATCGTTTTCCCGACTGAAATAAGAACGCTTGGAAACATGCTGGTCCTGCTCCATAGGACAATCTAGAGTCTAGACAAAATCAAACGGGTTGCTAATTTAATTGTAAAATTATATACATATATATATATATTTTATTTAAATTGATTTACATTCTGTAACTATTTAACTCACACCCTGACTTATTGTAATTTTTATTTTATTTTATTTAAATGAGAATCGTTTACTTTTACCATGTTTGTAAATATGTGAGCACCATGCATCTATCAGATAATTAATTTATGTATATGTCATGGTTTCATTTTTAATTCTTTTACCTATTGTGGTATAGTAATTTTATTTTAGGTGCATCGTCTTCACATATTATTATTATATAATTAATGTATACAAAATATTGTAAAACATTTTAAAAGAGTAACGGTGGGGTTTCTTGCCCATTCTTCTCCATACGAAAACTACCTATTGGAATGGGCGACTAGAATCAATTCTATTTGTTGTAATTTCTGACGTTCAAAAGAGAAAGACGTGTGAGTAAAGCAAAAATTTTCTCCTTTTTCGCTTGTATCGCTCGAACTCTCGTGTCGCTAGCAACGCTCGTGTCTCTAGCAGCTCGCGTTGCCACAAATTTGTACTGTCGAAGTTGATCGATGAGCACTCCTGTATCGTTGTTTGTTGAAACACGCAGTTCTAAGTTATAAATTATGATTGATGAGACACTCTGCACATTCCTCATCTAGTTTCAACGTGGAATTGGTTTTTAATTATCGTAAGCACGACTCACTCCGTACTTATAGACTTTAGTACGAACATGTCGTGGTAACTGTAAAGTAACATAATTGTGTAGGGTAGAGCTACGTGAGCAGGAACTCGAAGTACCACCATGGCCACCATCGTAGGACGTATTCCTATCGACAAGTACCATTTCCGAGTTAGTTTCGCTGAATGGCATGGGTACATGAGTAATTAGTCTCAAAGCTTTGTCTCTGGTGTTGTAGAAGCGTGGTGACATCACCCCACCACACCACATACACACATTATGTGGTGTGGTGTCAAATCAAATTAAACAAGCAATCAATCCAGTGTCAGCGGTGATCACTAGCCATCAGGTGGGCCGCCAGCTGGATTGGTATTGGGTACCCAATACTGACTTCTTGTGTGTGTTGTAGGTAGAAGCTCGCCTCGCCGACCTGGTGCTGTGCGGCGACGTCCTGCGGCGTGTGGCCGAAGTGTTCGAGCAGGAGCTGGAGCATGGCCTGAGGGAGCAGCCTTCCAGCCTGCAGATGGAGAACACCTACGTGCCCGAGCTGCCCGATGGCACCGGTACGTACCGCTACAACTTCCGGGCGGATCACTACGTCTCATGCAGTAGTCTACCTAGAGCTGGAGAACGGCAAGCGAGGGCAGACCTCTAAATAAACAAATACTAAATAAGAAAAATAAAATAAAGAAACAAAGGGCCGACATATGTCAAACGCCATATTTATTCTTCAGATAGAAGTTATCTGATGATTGAAATTGGCCCCTTAATTGTTGACCCAAGCACCTGCAGTGCGATTCTGTAATCATCTCACCGTGAAAACTTAGGTGAAGTGAGCGTGGAGTGAGCTGTCAATACTGACAATTCCTAGCAAAAACAAACTCACTTCACCTAAGTTTTCACGGTGAGATTTTTACAGAATCGACCGGCTGGTCCATTATGGCTAATTTGGTCTTCTTCTTAGCGTGTCGATGGCAATAATTCGGCTGCTTGTCTAGCGCCATCAGTAGTGTCCATCAGGCTAATAGGATAATGTAATGTGTTGCAGAGGAGGGCGTATTCCTTGCACTGGACCTGGGTGGTACCAATTTCCGCGTGCTGCTGCTGGAGCTGCGCGCCGGTCAGCTGGTGCGCCAGCACGTCAAGCAGTACCATATCAGGTAACTAGCGGTCCACCTGTTAAATCTGCTCTGCACATCACCTGCATTCCAAATGATAAGTCAGCTTTATTAACATACGAAGAGAAGATGTCTAACTCAAATTCAAGTCACGATATTTTTTATGTACCTATATATTTATATTAAATTCAAAGTCCTGACTGACTGATATATCAAAGAACAGCCTAAACCGCTGGTCTTAGAGAAATGAAATTTTTAGGGTGTCTTCTTTGTGAAGAGTAAGTATCTACTAAGAAAGGGTTTTTCGAAATTCCACTCCTAAGAGGATGAATCCCCGGGGAGGGTGAAATTTAACGCGGACGAAGTCGCGGGCAGAAGCTAGTTTCATATAAACTAACATAATAAACACTTTGAAACGTAAGAAGCTAGGTGCACGGTTCCAATTGGTCGTTTCCTATAGAGAGGAGCCGGCAAGAAACTCCACGGTTACTCTTTTAAAAAGAATTGACTTTTACGATGTTTTCAAATTACACTGTTATTAGATATGGCTAAAAAGGGAATGATTACCGAGATGGCGACTAATAAAGAAGTATGGAAGAAAAAGACATGTTGCGCCAAATAAATTGGGATAAGGGCAGGAGGATGATGACTGGTTATGTCTAGTTGTGGCAGGACAGTGCAGGCGTGTCAACAAGTACCAGTACCTAACGAAACAGAAGATGATGATGATGACTGGTTATGTCTAGTTGTGGCAGGACAGTGCAGGCGTGTCAACAAGTACCAGTACCTAACGAAACAGAAGATGATGATGATGACTGGTTATGTCTAGTTGTGGCAGGACAGTGCAGGCGTGTCAACAAGTACCAGTACCTAACGAAACAGAAGATGATGATGACTGTTTATATCTAGTTATGGCAGGACAGTGCAAACGTGTCAACTAGTACGAGTACTTAATGAAACACAAAATAGTCAACAAATCTAAGCATCTACATATGAGTCTGCAAGGTCTACAACGTTCTGATATTCACAAAATATAAAATAATCTATATAAAAGAAAAGTTCATCTATATAAAATAATAAATATTAAACAAATTATTTAAACAGCATGATATGGTAACACATAGTAAACAAAGAGTTTGTGTTACAGCAACGCGTTGCGGCTGGGCACGGGCGAGGAGCTTTTCAACTTCCTGGCGGACTGCGTGCAGGACTTCCTGCAGCAGCTGGGCATGGAGGACCAGGAGTTCTCTCTAGGTAATTAGCACATACTTGTTTCTAAGTGACATGAATTTTATCCGATTGTCATCTTACGTGTTTTACTGATTGATACTGATGATGGAGTAAAACCATAGTTTTTATTTCAACTGATACGTGTATTGAGTCCCCAAACTTGACTAATGAAAATGTGGTGTTACATGACACGATCCGAATTTGACCTGAATCATTTGATCATTTCCATCATAAATATGTAACGTTAATTTAAAATTGATATTAATCTCCATTCGTTTATTTAAACGAATGGAGATTAATATCAATTTTAAATTAACGTTACCTTTTTTTATCGTGAACTGCTCGCGCATACTGTACTACCACGGGGAGATAGTGCAGTTATGTGGGACTCTAACCCACTAAAACTCCACGGTGTCCTCCTCTGCCGCTTACGGCGGGAACACGGGCACGTGTTAGCCGCGAACCCGCCGCGGCCGTCCGTTACCGGACCCTCCTCTGGGGAGTACTCCCCATCACCGGCGCACCAGGACACATAGCACGCTGTGACCAGCACATGGGCGCCAGACGATCCCGTGTCTGGGCACCCTTGGTCCCCCTGCGACGGGTCAGGTCATCGGCCCTGTCACCTGCCAATTTTCGGCTGCAGAGGATAGGGAGAGTGGCTAACGTAATACCAACACTCCTCCTCCCCTGCAGCCCCACCGCGTCGGCCATCATACGGTGGCGACCCCGTCAAGGCCGCGGAAGGTAGGGAGAGCGGCGCACCGAAATACCGGCAGTCCTCTCCCGCCGCGGCCTCCAACCCTCAGCCGCGACCCGCAGCCCGCCTCAGTTGCGATGTCGCCCAAGCGGCACCGCAACTTACTTTTGGCCGCTACGTCGTTGGCTTGGCAGCAAAAGCCCTGACGAGCGGCCCTTCCTCGGGTTCCACTTCGCTTCACCGTGGGTGTCCAAGCCACGGCTACTGAGCCCCCCCGCCTCGACAATGCAGGAACCCACCGGGGGGGAAATTAACTTTACCTTTTTTTTTGCCGCTGTGAAATGCATTACGCATTCCCGCTCGCGGGGGACGAGACGGGGTATGTGGGACTCCTGTCGGAATGACACAGACAGTATACCCACTAAAACTCAGCGGTGTTCCCACATCGCCGTGATGGGAGGGCCATGGTAAACTGGCTCAGCCTTTACTTCCACAACCCTCCCGGCGCATGCCCGCCTAGCTGGCGGGCCCCGCATGCCCCCCACGCTGGGGGGCTACGGGAATGGCAGGGAACACCTGGCCATTCCCGTCTGACATTGGTAGAGGCCTGTGCAATACAGGCAAGGGTGCCCCCGCACCCGTTGCCTGCTGGCCTCCACCTGGGAGGAGGCGACTGCCGCCCAGGACCTCTCATCCCTCAGCATGGCTTTAACCAAACCGGGGAGTGAGAGGTCCGGTCCGATCACCGCAATGAGACTGCGGCGCGGCTCGGACCACGACGGGCACACCTCGAGGGTGTGCTGCGCCGCGTCCTCCTACGCGCCACAGTTGTGGCACGACGGCGTCTCATCCCGTCCGATTCGGTGCAGGTACGATCCGAAACAACCGTGTCCGGACAGCACCTGCACCAGGCGGAAGGAGAGGAATCCAAACGACCGCTCGACCCAGTCTCGCAGGACTGGCTCAATCGCGTCGAGGGTTCGGCGGCTGAAGGCTGCGGTGGCGAGTTCCCCTGTCCAATGGACGACGATGGCGTCCCTCGCCTCCCGCCGGACGGCCTCCCGCTCTTCCGGGGCTGGGCGTTCTTCTCTCGCCCTCCGCCCCGCCGTCCATTCATATACTCTGGCGAGCACCCTCGCCTCGAGTTCCCAAGGAGGGGTGCCGGCCAGAGCACATGCTGCTGCGAAGCCCACCGTTCGGTAGGCCCGCGCCACCCGCTTGGCAAATTAACTTTACCTTTTTTTTTTGTTCCCGGGGTGGAAAATCCTCATGGATGTCCACCGCCCTGGGGCGGGCGGCGGGGTCTGTCAGACTCTTACTGATTAAAAACCACCCCGGTGTTCCATCTCACACCTACGCCTGGGGTCGCGGGAATGGGCGACACGCCAGTCGCGCCAGTCGCCGCCGCGGTTTTTGACCCCAATTTCGGTAGCCCCTCCCTCCATCTGTCCGCAGCGAGCGGTGGGTGAAGGTTTTCGGCCGGGAGGAGTCTAGCCTCTAAGGCCTCTAACCGGGTACCCACCATACCCCCGCACTGCATCATGCAGATGCGCGCGATCCTCTCGCATTCCACATCCGCAAGTGCAGGGGCCGACGACGGAGCCGAAAACGGGGCCAATGCCGGGGCAGAGCCGGGAGAGGTGCCAGCGGCCATGGGAGTTGCCCTCTGGGCGGCAAACTGCCGTTTGAGGTCCTCCAGCTCGGATCGGAGACGGCTGTTCTCCTCCCATAACTTCGCCGTCTCCTCCGGGCTTGTACGATTAAGGAGGATCCCAACCGCCTCCTTGATCTCGTCAGCCGCCTCCTTTAGGGCGCGCGTGAACGTGCCCTTCAGGTTGCCCGATTTGGTGGTAACCTTCAGGACGACATCCACGCCGTCCATAACTTGGCGGCCGAGCGCCACCGCCGATATGCTCCCCCCGGCAGCCATCCGAGCGGATCACCGCTCTCGGGCTTGTCAGGCCAACTCGCTGACTTCGTCAGCCGCGACAGCCTTCCTTTGCGCACGCTTGGCAGCGTTCGCTACCGCCTTGTTGGATCCTAGCAAGGGCAGCGAGGAGTCCTCGCTCAGGTCCACTATCGAGGGCCCGGGGTCACTCTTCGCGCCCTCCGCCGGACGCTCTACGGGAGCTGGTGTTGCGGGCCGAGAGATCGGCACGAAGCGACCCGTTCGGTCTCGGCCCGGCAGCCGAGGTGGAGCACCGCTCGCCTTCGCGTGACCCCGCCCTCTCTGTGCCGTTGGCACCTTGGGGGCCGACAGATTCTCCTCGCTAGAGGAGAGGCCCGTCGAACCCAAATCCTCGCTGTGTGGACGCTTCCTCAAGGGATTACGCCCACGCGTGTCCTGGTCGGACACTTGGTCCTCACCAAGACCTGAGCCTCCTCGGCTCTTGTTGCCGTCCACGACGGCAGGCGGTTCTGTTGCGTCGCACAGGCGCTCCAGGCTAACCCGGAGCACCTTTTCTTGCGGCGCAGGTTGACGCAGGTCGGCGGTTGTCCGCCGGCCTACGGGACTAATGGTGCCCCCCCAAATACGAAGGAGCTGCCTTCCGAAGAAGGGCGGGATTGTCCCTTCTTGGGTAGGAGTGTACCCGCCTGGGGAATAGTTTTCTCATCAGCCTTTTTCATTTTGTTCCTTTTAAAGGGTGAGGTCCCTTTTCCGCGCTAACGACCGGATACCCTCCGGCCATACATCCCCTCGGCACGCTAGACCTTGGGATTGGGGTAATTTTTTAGAGAGGTTGTCTTCCTCGCGGCCCGAGCCTCAGTGGCCCGGACCCCCGGTCCTGAACTCAGGATTACGGGGTGGCCGACGATTGGGCAAAACCAACCGCCGCCCCGGCGTCTCCACGCTGCTGCCAGATGCCGGACAGACGCAGCGCGGACATTGGACACCCTCCACCACCCACGCTCTCGTGGGTACAGCGGTGCGAACCGCCCCTTCCCAGTCTACGCCCACTCACATCCCTCTGTAAGCAGAGGAGGAGTGGACGTATGTAGCCCGGTTCCCTTCACCGACCATCAAGAATGATCGGTGATTGGAACCATGACCTTCCCCCGTGTGTTGAAAATTAGCCGCCAGCCCCAAGTGTCCACCAAAACCTGGTGGGCAGTTGGAGCTGGCGTTGCCCAGGGTGCGCCACGAGGAGGCTTTTCAACGTGCACCCTAAATTAACTTTACCTAATCGAACCTCTCAGTATAACAAAGTTAGATAGCTGTGAGAAAACATTTTGCAGCCACCCCTCGTTGCCTAATATTTTGCAGCCACACCTCGTTGCCTAATATTTCTGCCTGTCATATGCCATAATATCTAATATTCAAATAGATATAAAAAGATGAAAAGTGGTAATTCCCAAAAATTATATTCTAAAACAAAGAATTCGATGTGGCGTAGAACGAAAAGGAAGGGATACTCTTACTGCTTAGGTACTTACTTCAATTTATATAGACGCCATTTCGGCAAGCTTTAACCCGATAACAATCTCGTCCGCAGGCTTCACGTTCTCGTTCCCGATGAAGCAGCATTCGATCTCGTCGGGCGAGCTCATCACATGGACCAAGAGCTTCAAGTGCTCGGGGCTGGCGGGCGTGGACGTGGCGGCGCTGCTGGAGCGCTGCCTGCGCGCGCGCGGCCTGCGCGTGACCGTGCGCGTGCTGCTCAACGACACCACCGGCACGCTCGTGGCCGGCGCGCACATGCACGACAATGTTGGGGTACGTGGACACTAGCATGTCTAAACTTGACAGACCAAGCCCTGAGGCCCTTGTAAGTCAAAGTCCAAATTTATTTCAAATAGGCACATTAAAGGCTCTTTTAAACGTCAAAAATTACAACAAAATAGAATTGATTCTAGTCGCCCCTTCCAAAAGGTAGTGTTCGAATGGTCAAGAAACTTCACCGTACTCTTTTAAAATGGTTTTACAAGGTTTTGTATACATTAATTATATAATTATATGTGAAGACGATGCACCTAAAGTCAAAGTCAAAGTAAAAAGTAAAATAAAATTTGTCTAACACAAAAGGTAAAAATAATTAAAAATGAAGCAATGACAGGTAAATCAATTATGTGATAGAAACGAGGGTGAATCAAAAAATTATTGGAATCAATATTAAAAAATTCAAAGATTTAAACAAAAATATTTTATTTTTCTACATAATCTCCCTCCAATGCTTGTTTTTCTTGACTCTCGAAAAACTCCTCTACGGCAGCCATAACCGCGTCATTATCGTGAAATTTTGTTCCACAAATTTCCTGTTTTAATTTTGGGAATAAGTGAAAATCACTTGGGGCTAAGTCCGGAGAATACGGTGGGTGGTCAAGGAGATTGAAGCCAGCACAGCGGATTGCGTTGAGCGCAACTTCCGATCGATGAGCAGGAGCATTATCTTGAAGAAACAATACGCCCAACGACAGTTTTCCACGACGTTTTTCTTTAATCGCTTGACGCACTTTCTGTATTAAATTTGCATAATAGGGTTCAGTAATCGTCTGGTCTTTTGGTATGTAATCAATAAAAAGGATTCCTTCACTATCCCAGAACACTGAGGCCATAACTTTGCCAGCGGTAGGAGCAACTCGAAAGGAGATTGACCATTTTTGTATGGACGTTGGACCAAGTGCTGCCCAACATTGAATCATAGTGCATAATGTTCCTTAGACTAATACTAGTCTGTGACCAAAAGCGCTTCACAAACTATCTGAGGAGTATTGAGAAAAAAATATATTTTTTAAATGTTTCACATTGGTGAAAAATCATATACAACAGCTTATTTTAAAAATAAAAGACGGTATATTATAAACAATGGATTATATTATTATAATAAAACTTAGATAAGGATTGTCATTCAATCAATAAATCATTTAATCGTTATATAGGTTTACAACATAATAAATAATATTCTATATTATGCCTTATGTAAACATTAAAATACATAATCAATCATCATCCTCATTGTCGTCTATAATTATTGAGTCTAAAAATAAAGCAGGGCGCCTCACAACGTCTTGGTGCCTAGCCCACCCCAAAAACCAAACTAGGCAACAACGTGGGCACAACTGCCGATCGTTCTTCGTCCAGTAAAACATGAGCAGCAATAATGTTGAATGGAATCGAGCCCATGATTGTTCTCGTCAATTAAAATATAACAATGATACACTTTTGACGATGTATGTCTGCTCTTTAAGTGCGCTCGAATTTGAACCACCCCGTGGTAGTATTTTTTTATTATTATATTTTTAAAATATCTCTTCATGTTAGGAATAAAATAAAAGTATTTCCATGCCCGGGCAGCATTTGGTCCAAACCGGTCAATCTCCTTTCTTAATGGATGGAGAGGATGGTCGTTTCCAAGACATGCTTTGTCTCTTAGTTTCAGGATCGAAATGGTGGACCCACGTTTCATCCATGGTGACAAGGCGACGGCAAAAGTTATTCGAATCACGCTGGAACATTTCGAGATTACGCTTAGAAATTTCCAAACGTCGCTTTTTGTTTTCGTCGGTTAACATTCGTGGCTCCCGACACTTTTTTGAAACCCAGTGAATCAATTAAAATGGATTGAACGCTACCAAATGATATCTTTAGGATCGCAGCTATGTTTTATAGTTATTCTTCTGTCTTCCAAAACCAGATTCTCAACCTTTTTGACATTTTCTTCCGTCACGGAGGTTGAAGGCCGCCCAGAACGCGGATCATCTTTACAGCTTGATCTACCTCTTTTAAATTCAGCCACCCAGTACGCAACCGTAGAATAGGGTACAGCATTATCCCCTAATGTCTGCTGAATGTCCGAAAAAATTTCCTTCGTAGACATTTTTTTCAAACTTAAATATTTTATCACCGCACGTAACTCACTTTTATCCATAATTTTGTATTTTTAGCAACTCGTTGCACAAAACAATTTATTACGTGCGAACGAACTGACAAAAACAAGTGACAGTTTGCATAAATATTGTGTGATTGTCACTCTTTAATTTGTATATCGAACTTCTCCCAAATAGGTTTTATATATATGCATTTCTAAGAACTTTTTGATTCACCCTGGTACATGGTGCTCACATATTTACAAATATTGTAAAATTAGATGATTTTCCTAGAATTTAAACAAGTGTGTGAGTTACTGTAGTCACAGATTGTAAAAATCAATATCATGAAAATAAAAAAAATATAAATTAATTAATTAGCAACCCGTTTGATTTTGTCTAGACTCTAGATTGTCCTATGGAGCAGGACCACCATGTTTCCAAGCATTTTTACCTAGGATATAATCCTCTAATTTGTAATATCCTTGTTTACAAAGTGTACTTTTAATATGAGTTTCTTTCATTTAATTGCAATATGTCAGAAGGTATTTTGTTGTAGCATTTATTTAACACAGTACCCCATAAAAGTATTGAAATGATGTCTATCATTTATTTTATTAAAAAGATATTGATTTTTTCTTACATACATAATATTTTCATAAATGAATTGGCAAGGTACCGTCATGATATTAACCTTTTTAAATAGTTCCCTCAGAGATTCGCGGCGACGTAGATTGTAAAAGGCTCTGACAGCTCTCTTTTATAAAATAAAAATGGATTCAATGTCAGCAGCCCGACCCCATAGTAAAATGCCGACATAATACTGTGGAAGTAACGAAAATAGACCAAACGCGCGGTTTCTACATCTGTTAACTGTCTTATCTTTCTAACAGCATAAGCGGCCGAGCTGAGCCGCCCGCAATAGATGTTATAATAATATGAGGTCCCCATTGTAATTTCTCGTCTAGCGTGATTCCTAAGAAAACTGTCTAATTCAATATGATGTCACATTCGCTACTTCTAACATTCAGTAATTTGAATCTGCATTTGGTTTTTTTTTTAATTAAGTGCTAAATTATTTACCGTAAACCAATATTGGACCTGAAGAATAGAGTTATACACGTCGTCAAGATTTTGTGATCGTCGGTCTATTTTAAAGATCAATGATGTGTCATCAGCAAATAACACCATCTTCGGTTGAATTTGAAATAATTGGGGTATATCATTAATGTTAACTAAAAAGAGGAATGGACCCAATATCGAACCTTGAGGAATGGCCATTATCATTTCAGACCCTAATGAGTTTTTGCTTTTTACTTGAACTTTAACCTTTCTATCTTTCAGGTACGATCTTAGCAAATCAAGTGCTGTTTTCTAATCCCATAGTGCTCCAGTTTCATCAGAAGTGTCTCATGGTTTACGCAATCGAACGCCTTAGAGAGGTCGCAAAAGATTCCAATGGCATCTTGTGCTTTTTTCCAGGCGTTAAAAATGTTCTTTATTAGGGTAACACCCGGCGTCAGTAGTGCAACGCCATTTGGTGAAACTGTACTGGTGTTCATGAAAGCTAGAATTTTTATTAAAGTGGCGTAACATTTGATAGAGCATCAACTTTTCAAACACTTTACTGAGAACTGGCAGAATTGACACAGGTCTATAATTGTTGAGTTCTTTACTAACACAGGATTTGTGTTGCCTCTGACAGCAGCAACGCAACAGTAACCTTATTGTGGCGACAAAAAAGATCACTGTTATTTTGATAGTGGTGCAGAATCAGAGGTCGAATAACAGTGAAAGGACTGTAGGTCTTTATGATTTGATACCCAGATTGGGCAAATCTTTATCGGGTTTTTCCATCGGTAATTTCGTTGTTTGTAACAGAAATAACAATAGGCGAAATGTGGATGTATCCCTGTAAGCTGTACCCTAGCTAACAATGAATGCGTGTTGTTACGTTCTGCTTTGATTGTGAGCCTCGTTCCGGTTGCAGATCGCCGTGATCCTGGGCACGGGCTCGAACGGCTGCTACATGGAGCGCGCGTCGCGCGTGACGCACTGGGAGGCGGCACACGATCGCGTGCGTGACGTGTGCGTGGACGTGGAGTGGGGCGCCTTCGGGGACAATGGCTGCCTCGACTTCCTCAAGACGGAGTTCGACCGTGAGGTGGATGCCGGCTCGCTTCTCGCTACTTCCTTCACGTGAGTATTTGAGCGCATGCGCGACTTGTGCGTAGACATGGAGTGGGGTGCCTTCGGGGACAACGCCTGCTTCGACTTCCTCAAGACTGACTACGACCGCGAAGGGCTACTCACTTCACCGATAATCTTAGCTTTAAATCATCTTCGCCGACCCGTAAGTTAACATTAGATTTTCAGAAAAAAAAATCTTTTTGGCCTTTTATTACATACATAGATATATGAAAGAAGGAGATATGTCCGGTAGTTGAAAATGTACCAGATCCCGATGTCGCTAGGTTGGCCCCACCACCGCGCCACTACTACACAATATGTAGTTCAGTAAATAAAAGCAATATATACAAAGTCGCGCACACACTTGCAATTCATAAATCAGAACGTAATACACAATCAATTATAAACCTTAACTCATCACACAGCGTACATTTACCATGCACCGTACAACTTCCTCACACAAAAACATCTATCGCTATCGTTATGCTGTGCAAAAGCCATTTATTTTACATATACGCCAGTGATTGCCTAATCCGAAAGTAATCAACACTTCCATTCATTCTTGTACTAAAAAAAATTAGCGTCATGAGAATAAAATAAATAAAAAACGATATGTTCAGAACATAATTATTATATTATAAATCTAAAAAAATTATTGAAGTAAATATTTAAAAAATAACATTATTTTACATCTTCTCAAGGGTCTACCAACCGGATTTAAACGTCATCTTTTCAGGTCTTGTATAAACCGGGTTAAAACGGTTGACAAATTGAAAAATTAACTATAATAGCAATAATTATATTCGTTGGGCAATCGACATTGTTGTCGATAGCTTACGTTAGTGGATCTTCACAACCACATCACTATCTCGCCGCAAGACGCAACGGCTGTACTATGCGACGCTCCGCAAAAATAAAGTATCGTTTTGTAATTTTTACATTGCTTGTCCAGTCACTTAGCGACATACTTAGTTAGTGGTTAAGGAGCAATGTATTTGCTGCAAAAATAGTACAGCCGCTGCGATATTTGAAAACAAAAATAACGTAGTAAAATAAATATTTTACGATTTGTTGTTTTTCATGATTTTAAAGACAAATACAATGAAATACTTTTACTAACATGTAGTAAGTGATTCCATGAGATACGAAGTTTTTATTTTGACTTCGGTTTTTATAAGAAACCACTGAATAACTTGGCATTTTTATATTTTATCACGATCACGGTCGAAAGCGCACTAGTGCCATGAGCAACATGGGCCTGTACTATATGCCCATGTCGCTCATGTTCCGTGGACACAGACACGCCCTCTTGCCACTTCTCCTGTTTTTACATTTCTATGATTACATAACAAACAAGATAATTAAACCTAGGTATTAATCTAAAATCATTTCTCATTTGGTAACACTTTACATCCGCTATAAGCCTCAATGTTGGATTTTATGTGACGTCATATAGCCTCCGTATAAAAATATTTAGTTATAATTACGCAATAAATAGATCCAGGCATGGATGCAGAATGCAGCAAGTCCCATACTCCCGCAAAAAGCAAAAAAATCTAGTTGTCCTCTTTTACGCATTTTTACGGATAGAGCAACACAAACGTCCCAAGTTACAACAATTGACAAAACGCAAAGGTTTTTTACATTAAATATTACTGTCGTGAATTTTCGCAAAGTCTGTTACTCCTGATTCCATTACTAATCTGCGGATTCTCAGTACAATTTGAACAAATGTTTGTTTAAATAAGAACAATGTGCAGTATTATGTTCGCCATTGATGACTTAAGTTTTCCACTAAACTTAATTGCTAAGTACAATCAACCGCATATTTCCAAGGTCGTTAAATTTTGTTCTGTTCTCCAGGTTTGAGAAGTACATTGGAGGCAAGTACCTGGGCTCGCTGCTGACGTCAGCGCTCAGTGGACTCGCCCGCGCCGGCCTGTTCCCCGCTGAGCCCGCGCATGATGCGCTGCAGACTGCGCATCTCTCCCTCTTCGAAGAGTAAGTACCCTTTTCTAGTGCTCATCAAATAAAATCATTTAATACTTTGCAAACATACTTAGGGCAAATGTTCTTTTATAATAATTTCTCCATGTTCTAATATGCAAATGATGATGGAGGATGGGTGACCACCTTTACATACCAAGACCGCTCCGTGCCTCAGAAAGCACGTTAAGTCGTTGGTCCCGGCTGTCATTCGTGGATCTTTGACAGTCGTTACGGGTCGTCAGAAGCCGGAAAGTCTGTCAACGAGTCTCAATGGGTAATACGATAGTATTACCCATTGACTTGGTTGTGGAGGTCAGACAGACAGTCGCTCCATCTATACTAATATTATAAAGCTGAAGAGTTTGTTTGTTTGTTTGTTTGGTTGAACGCGCTAATCTCAGGAACTACTGGTTCGAATTGAAAAAATATTTTTGTGTTGGATAGTCCATTTATCGAGGAAGGCTATAGGCTATATAACATCACGCTACGACCAATAGGAGCGGAGCATCAATCAAAAATGATGCAAAAACGGGAAATTGCCCTTGACATCATTTGATTTCAATGAATATCTTAGGAGTTGCATAGTTTACATGTATAAGTAATAATCTTAAGTAATACTCTTAAAGTTATAATGGAATATATTTTTAACCGACTTCAAAAAAGGAGGAGGTTCTCAATTCGGATGTTTCTATTTTTTATTTTGTATGTATATTCGGGCATAACTCCCTCATATTGGATTTGCAAAATTATCTATACTAATAGGTATAATAAAGCTGAAGTTTGTTTGTTTTTTTGTTTGTTTGTTTGGTTGAACGCGCTAATCTCAGGAACTACTAGTTCGAATTGAAAAAATATTTTTGTGTTGGATAGTCCATTTATCAAGGAAGGTTATAGGCTATATAACATCACGCTACGACTAATAGGAGCGGAGCATCAATGAAAAATAATGCAAAAACGGGGAAAAAATATTCCTTTTGAGAGCTTTCGTTGCGTACGCTGCGTAAATGGTTAAAGTTACGCAAAAATCATGTAGACGGAATTGTTTCCCTTTAAAAGTTCTAACAAAAAGTCCGCAATAGCATATGTCTATCTTTTAAGGTTTACTCACTATAACCTTTTTTATGGTAATCAAATTTATTATAAACTAATGCATTATTTGCGAAGGTTTTTTTTATAAACATGATATTAATCCTTATCAAAATAAATACGTTATTCATCACAAGTATTTAATTTTGAATAAAATTGCCCTTGACATCATTTGATTTCAACGAATATCTTAGGAGTTGCATAGTTTACAAGTAATATAGTTGCATAGTTTACATGTATAAGTAATAATCTTAAGTAATACTCTTAAAGTAATGGAATATATTTTTAACCGACTTCAAAAAAGGAGGAGGTTCTCAATTCGGATGTTTCTATTTTTTATGTATATTCGGGCATAACTCCCTCATATATATTTGCAATTTTTTTTTTGTTCGACATTGGTTTATTCCGGAATGGTCCCATTTAAATTTCATAAAGATCAGAAGGCCAATTCTCGTAATTTAAAACGTTCAAAATCTAGTCGCAGTCTCAGCTCAGCGACAAAGAAATGTCAAAAACTTGTCAAAATGTAGGGAAATTTGAAGTATTTTTTGACAGATTGAGACTGAGATCAGACTGTGAACGTTGTTAAAATTAGTATATAGAATTGCCCCTCTGATGATGAGTTTCGGAGACAGACAACGGAACTCTTCAATAAATGCCAGCAAATCAACCGCGATTGCTGCTATAGCATAATTATGTATGCATTGTTCACGCAATCACACAACATAACATTACTCCTGTAAGTACCTTTTAAACGGGTAGGCAGATGTGTTCAATAGCTTCCTGTCACTGATATTCACATAGCAAGTAGTGTTATATGAATTTGTTTGGGGTAGGCAGGTACAACTAAAAAGTGAAAAATAAAAATGTTTTAACAAAAAAAAAAAAACAACCGACTTCCAAAAAAATACTACGGTGAAAAATAACTTTAATTTGGAAAGTCGGTGTTAAAAAACCAAAATACAGAGCCAACGACACCGACTTCCGAAATTAAAGTTATTTTTCACTTTGTATTTTTTTGGAAGTCGGTTGTTTTTTTTTTTTGTAATAAAGTTTTTAGTAGGTTTTTTTCCTGAAATTACCGCGGGTGAAATGGCGGGGCACAGCTATTCTATGATATATTTTATGTATGGAGACGGAGATATAATAAATCCATACTTTATATAAATGCGAAATGCGAAAGTGTGTCTGTCTGTCTGTTACCTCTTCACGCTTAAACCGCTGAACCGAATTAGATGAAATTTGGTATAGAGATAGTTTGAGTCCCGGGAAAGGAGATAGGATACTTTTTATCCCGATATTCCCATGGGATCGACACTTATGCGGGTGAAGCCGCGGGGCGCAGCTAGTAACAATATAATATAAGCAGCACCTGTTACATAATATTGCACTTTACAAATGCTGTTTTCTTAAACACAGTTTATCCCATGCTTTATGAATCAGGTGTCTAGAAGGTTAGTATGTCATAGGAATTAAATCAATTTCAACTTATGTTTTGGTAGGCAATAGCTCAGACTGAATAAAATAACAAAGCTTATGTTTCCATTATAGTTGCAGAAAGCCACAAAAATTTTATAGATTGACAAGAATTTATTTAATTGTCTACAATCTTTGTTATATTTTGTTTGTATAGTTTCGTATCAATGTGTAGCCACCAAAACAGCACATCCATATTATCCATACTAATATTATAAATTCGAAGGTAACTCTGTCTGTCTGTCTGTACCTTGCCTAAACCACTGAACGAATTTCGATAAAATTTGGCAGAGATAGATTGCATCCCCGGGAAGAGTTTTTATCCCGATATTCCCACAAGATCGAAACATACGCGGGTGAAGCCGTGGTGCGCTGCTAGTGTTATATACAATTCTGGTATTCAGCTGCATCTGGCTGGACTGGAAGCCGACCCCAATATAGTTGGACAAAGGCTAGGCAGATGATGTTCTAGCATGCAAATCATATTTAAATACCATTTTAAAAGATATTGTAGGTAATTTGAAAAAAAAAACAATTAGGAAAATATAGATAATTATATCGATAATCATTCAGCCGAAAGACTGTTGGACTTAAAAAGGGAATCATCGCCACAGCCACAACGACCGTTCTTACGCTTCTCATATTCCACGGTATCCAGGACCTTCGGTCCACCTTGTGGCGGACCTTCCCCGCGAAGAGCCACAAAGCTATGAATGAAGTTTTCGAACAATTTTAAAGTTCATGCTGTTCGCAGAAAACAGATGTTTCTAATAATATAATATGCTTGCCAAGTTGGTATGTTTGAATTAACGAAACATGGTGTATCTATGTTTCAGGGACAACGTCGCGGGCGAGGTGACGCGCACGGCGGCGGCGCTGCGCGACGTGTGCGCAGGCGCCGCCATCACCGCGCAGGACGCGCAGGTCGCGCAGCACGTTGCACACGTCATCTCCAACAGGGCCGCGCAGCTCGTGTCTGTCTGTGAGTATACCACACACATACACTCACGCACATCACCGCGCAGGACGCGCACGTCGCGCACGTCATCTCCAACAGGGCCGCGCAGCTCGTGTCTGTCTGTAAGTATACCACACACATACACTCACGCACATTAATACACAGTCACCTCCACATACTCCACATTCTCAACGCTAAATCTTACAACGTAACAGATTAACGTACCCCTCATTTACATTCACATCCAAACAAAACGCTTTTATTCTTGTTTAAGTTTTGTGTCAGTTTCTTTCTGAAACCTGCTTGTGCCATTGCAATAATAAATGTTGGCTTAAAGTTAGGGTAAGGTTACGTTTTATTTAATTTGATTTGTGCGTGTGGCAGGTGTCTCGACGTTGCTGCGGCGCATGGACCGGCCGCACGTGGGCGTGGCGGTGGACGGCTCGGTGTTCAAGCACCACCCGCGCATCGCCGGCCTCATGCACAAGTACATCGCGCTGCTGGCGCCGCAACACCCGGTCAGTCACACACTACTCACTATAATGGGTTCAAAACGCTGAAAAGAGACGAGTCACTTTTACATATTCCTTATCATTGTGATCATGTTTTTGTACTAGATTATACTTGGGAACCTCCTGGTTACGGACATATTGAACGTCAACGTTCCAACTTATTTTTGCTTTTCCGAATACTGGTTTTAAATATTATAACTTAAGTTTGAATAGCCAACTCCTGTACCGTTGCGGCGTTGCATGCACCCATAAGCACAATGTTATGCGTGCGTTTTGCTCACTGCCTTAAGGTGAATGCGCAGTGGCAATTTTCAGGGCAGTGTCAGGTTGTATCTTGATCAAGATTTATGCAATGCACGCCACTGCCTACTAGTCCTACTAATATTATAAACATGAAAATTTGTGAGGATGGATGGATGGATGTTTATTACTCTTTCACGTAAAAACTGCTCAACGGATTTGGATGAAATTTGCGCGTTAAAATTTTTCCATTCAAACTTTGACACCTCCCAATCCCCTTTCAGGGGGTACTTTAGAAAAACAAAAACTTCATAAGTTTTTACATACATTTACTTAGATAAGTATTCGTGCCAAGTTTCATGGTTATTAACTCAAGGAATAAGATTTTTCATACCCTTTTCACCCC
The DNA here is from genome assembly GCA_963855955.1 of Luperina nickerlii. Classification (NCBI taxonomy): domain Eukaryota; kingdom Metazoa; phylum Arthropoda; class Insecta; order Lepidoptera; family Noctuidae; genus Luperina; species Luperina nickerlii. The sequence goes on from OY979687.1 coordinate 15,993,839, forward strand.
CTTAATGGTTGAAATTCTACTAACGCCGTTTTTTTTTTAAATCTGTTTTAGAGCTTTTTCGCTAAATGCGAAAATGACACACTATAGGTACCTATACAAAAGGTTAACATTAATTTACATTAGTTCTTTTTACGGCTAGGTTCTGGGTCTGTTCTTCAAGGCGAACCTAACCATATTTAATAGGAATTATATTGTACTAATCAGTAGATACCTACAATACATAATAGTTACCTACTTAAAAAAATAAAATTTTTCTCTAACAAAATAAACTTCTAAACTTTAATCACAGCTACAAAATCAAATCAGTCAAATCACATAATTATATTCTCTCTTTGAAAGCGAATATATTGTATATAGGGTGACTGGTAATTAGTGACCGATACTTAAACACGTGATTTAACTCATCATTATGAACAACTTTTACCATGGGACTAAACCTGAAATTGTGAGAAAAAAAACAGCTGTTCTCTACATTTTCACGAGATAAACGAACACAAATGTAGGGAACAGCTGATTAAATTAAGAACGGCATTACTGCGCGTTCACTAGGTATAACTCCTGCCTAACAGTTCAATTTCGTTACGTTAAAAATTAAACCGTAACAAAATGTGACAAAATTGACCAGAAACCACATGTCTAACGTAATCTAAAATTCATTTACTCGGAATTATGAAATCAAAATGTCATCAGTTTTCGAACATTTAACAACTCATCTTTATGGCTCATAATAACAACTAAAATAACTAAATATGATACTGACATCTGGCTCTCGTAAAAGATGATACAACACACAAAAATTTGTCTAAATTCTTAGAAACACGTTCACATTCTCATAGCTGTCGTTCACAAAATGCCGGCAGAATGCACTGTAGCACCATCTAGTTGTTCCGCTTTCATTCTCAGTGCTACCCGTACTAAATTATACATTTCTAATAAAGTTAATGGTAATCATTGTAACAAAATAGAGTAACAAAATATAAATTAAGTGTGGGACAAAATATTATATTTTTTATTAATAGCTTTTACTTAGAATAATTAATGTGTCAATTTTTTTTTATAAATATGTATTTAATATTAAAAGCGAGAAAAATTGCTTTGGGCCGATTAGACAGTTAAAATATTTTTAAATCTGTAAAGAACCGTCTTACTTCTCAAATGGGACAAAATATTTTGTATGAAATCAATTTAAACTGGGACACGATTTAATTAATAATAAATATATTTTTTGAATTTTAACTAAATAATTAATTGTAAAAGTATGGAACAGATTTTATTTCATCTATATTAGACTAGAGTGTTCTTTTATAATAATTATTTTAAAAAAACAGCGTGGGACACAATTAAATTTAAAATGTACAAAAAATGTGAAATCCACCCATTTAAATCAATTTCAGCCATCCATGTGTCAAAGGAAAACATTTCCAGTTGGTTACAGGAGGTATTGGAAATTCTTTTAATTTATTGTGAATGATGGCGAGGCAGGGCACTTTTTTATTTCATTCAATATGATACTTATTTGTAATGTTGACACAACTGTATTAGAATAATAAGAGTTAATTTTTAACCAAAATTTGCCTGACATCAACTATATTCTGACCTCCAATGGTGGTAAACTAAGTTCGCATTCCATGACATGGGTAGGTGTAGTCCTAATAAATCCTCCAATTACCCTCATACATTGATTTTGTGTAACATCTAACTTATGTTATTATTTTTTGGCACTTGTATTGTACAAAAAACTAGCATAATCTAAACGACTTCGAATAACTGATATGTATAACATTCTTAAGTACTTTTGGTGTACCCCCAACCAGATCCAGAAAAAATTTACACAAGTTAAGGAATTTGTGGGTTTTCTCAACAATTTCATTTAAATGGGAAACATTTAAATGAAATTCCATCTAAGGGAACAATCCATCCACAGACCCAAATACTTAACACGGTCCACTACAGATAAGGCAGGGCACGCCACGATAGCGGCGGTAAGACCCCTCTTTGAGGAGTGGCTAGAGAGGCGTCACGGCGCCCTCACCTACCGCCTGACGCAGGTCCTCACCGGACACGGAAGTTTCGGGAGGTTCCTGCACATCATCAGGCGGGAGGAAATGCCCGGGTGTCACCATTGCCAGGATCGGCCAGAGGACACGGTGGAGCATTGTAACCCGGTTTCGTAGTTTACCGATAATTGCTTAGAAACAAGCTGATGATGGTTCCTATTTGAACTTTACTACTCACCACCGTGCTAAAGTAAATTTATAAGGTATAATCTGCTAGGAAGGATTAATTAAACAAGTACCTTCTTACACAATACAAAGTTTATTGGAATTATACAAAATTAAAGTACACATACAAACAATGTGGCAAGCCACCAAATTAATGTACCCTTCCCAGAGTCTATGGCATACACCCACACAACTAGTCTCCGTTCTAGTGGTGTCAGTGAACGCCAGCCTTGAGACTAAAAAGCAGTTTCTCAGAGTCGCTATAGCGAGTCCGTGGGATGATCGAATTAACAACTTCTAGCTCAATCGAACATGTATTGGCCTTTTCCGGACTGTGCTCATAGAGGGAAAATAAACACTATACGAAGCAAACCCGAGACACAAGATCCTTACAACAACTGGTCTTAAAACAACCTAGTTCCTACAAAAGGCCTAACTCTCTCATAGATTAAACCATAATGACACACTGATAACACTCTCTATAAAACCTTCAGTATAACTCCTTCAGTTGACGGTTCAGGGTCCTTGGCGTCGTTCACAGGAGAAACCTGTGAACACACGCGAACGCGGCCTACGGACGAGATGGTGACGCTATCGTTACCTGCAGTGGCGAACTTCCCTCATCACCTGGATTCGGTTAGGTAAAGCCTTCCTAATGTCGGAGGACCACACCGCAAGGGATAACCATAAATCCGCCTGCGCTCTGATGAATTCCAATTCACCACACGGCGCAACACCAAGGCATCGAATCAATCGCGCATAGCACCAAACTTATAAGGCTAGCATAAACAGCCAGACCTGTAACAACGTCCTCGTGTCAGAACACACATGCATGATCTAAGCTATAGGCTATCCAGCAAGAACAAAGAAAATGGTTTAGTACTCACGGAATTCTGCCAAAACAGCTCCTACTTATTAAAACCCCATCGGGTTATTTGGACACATCCCAATCCTCCTAGGATTAAGTCCCTCAAAATCGCCCCTTTAGGCTCGAGTCCTGGATCGTAAAAAACGGACACCGTACCCGCCTATTTCTCCAGACCAATCTGACAGTTTCTCGAATCATCTTCCACAGACTATATAGATTCCCTATCGTTTTGTATCTTCACTTTATCAAACATTATGTTTGACATAAAATGTGGTTAATTTATGTAAGTTTGTTTATTTATTATTTGATTATCCAATAAACTTGCAATTAATTAACTAAACCAAAAAAAGCATCAACGCCATCTGTGTCACGCAGAACAGCGTTGACAACCCTGGCGTAGTCCGCCGTTAATTACAACAGGTGTCGCTACTAGACACAATCAATATCTATTTTTGCAACGTCACAGCATACGGTGGAGGTCTGCCCCGCTTGGGCGGAGCACCGCCGTGACCTCGTAGAGGCGATCGACAGCAGCGGCGGCGACCTCTCGCGTCCGGGCCTGGTTCAAGCCATGGTCCGGGGCGAGAGGGAGTGGGGGGCAGTCGCCTCCTTCTGAGAAGCAGTCATGCTAGCGAAGGAGGCGGCGGGACGGCTGAGGGAGAGAGCCTCCCGTCCCAGCCGCCGCGGGAGGCGCTCCGGGCGTTGGGAGCCGCGCGACGACTCCCGGCCACCGTAGGCGCGGGCCTGCGGTCGGAGAGTGATGGGTAGCTCACCGTCCGATCAGGACAATTGTATGAAATAGTATAAGAAAACAAGTTTTAATTTTATTAGTTATAGTATCTTTCTTCTTAAAAATAACTGTCTTAATTCTTTTAAGTAACTCCCTTATTTTGTTAGTCGTAGTGTATTTTTTGTAGTCTTTAGATTTTTCGATATCTTCTTCTTCCTTTTTGCTATTATCATAATCTGAATCAGACCATATACATTCCCAATCATAGGATAAACCCGTATCAATATTTTTCTGACTGTGTTGCTCTTTCTTTGGTTTGTTAGTACGTGAAGTGAAAGGGAATTCTGGATCTGCTGAACGTTTTGTTACTTCAGTTGTCATCAAATTGGGTAGACAAGCAGAAGAATATAACCGCCGCCGCGGCGATTTTTGAAAAGGGATTGTACTTATAATGTTCAGTCACAGATTGGGGTACAGAGTATGGTGCAGAATTAACTGAATTATAGGTTTTTTCTCTGGAATTGGAGTCGAAGATGGAACGTACAAGGTAAGAGCTTTTTGTAGGTACAGTTGAACTGAGACATTATACCTCTAATTTTCTTCTCCTTTTCATACACAGGACAAACTTTACTCAGTGCCATGTGATCCCTTTTACAATTAACGCACTTATATGAAGTCCTTTCACAACATTCGTGGTCTTTACTATTTAGGGCATACAATTTTCTTGTTGGGACAATATTTTTTGTATCTAATGACCGAATTTCCAACAATTCGAACATTGTGTGACTGGATAGACATATTATGGCTCCACATTTATTCTAACACCATACAATCGTTTATACAACGGTAACGAGGAACCTTTAAAGCATACCTACTCTCAAAGTCCCACTCTCAGTCCACCCCAAACCATCTGTCTGTCTGCGACTAAGCCGTTTAACAGATATTATTTCTGTATCTGAGGTTAAACTATCTATTATTTCTTCCTCTCTGCAATCGAGTTCTATGTTTCTAATTATCCCGTAATTTTTTTCCACTTCCATGGTTTTTGAGATAGCCCATTTTTTTTTCTTAAATTCTGTACAGTTAATTAACTTTTGTAAATCCACCTCACTTTCAAATTGTAACATCACTTTGAACATATTAACATATTTTATACGTGAAACACGACTGATGTTGTTAGCTTGCAATAGTTTATCTAATTTAAACTGTTTAGGTAGGGTTTCCTTACAAGTGATTGAAACTTCTATTTTTTCTTCGTTTTTTACAATAGCCAGCTTACTCTTGCATCTTTTTCTGTTTTTATTTTTATTAATAACAGTCCAGTTATCATCTATGTATGTCATAAATTGTACTTTTATTTCGTGTTTGTAGGTTATCATTTGTTTGTTGGTCTACTAAGTTTATCTCCATCTCGTCCAATTGTGTATTGTCTTCTCTCTCTTGGGCATTCATCTGCATGATAGTTGGTTCAGTATTATTCACTAATGGTTTGGGAGTTTGGGACTCGATATTGTTTACACTTCGCGCGGCCACACAAGTAGCCGTTATCGCGACGCCCGCCGACCCTAACACGTGCGGTGCCGGTGGCGTCACAAAAATAGTTTTAAACGACAAATAATTAGCTTGTTATTGTGCACGTCAATCTCGACCGTTGGACGAACACACACTCATCAACACCGTTGCGTTAGCTTCCAACTACATATATGTATATGCCTAGATAATAAATTTAATGATACTACGAAAATTAAGGATTTTCCTTACACAACTTCATCCCCCTTTTTAACCCTTTAGGGGTAGAATTATCAAACACGCTGAGACACCTATAAATTAATTTTCAAACGTCAGCTAAACACAAATTTGAAGATCCTAACTTCAAAACTGACGGACTTTTATACAAACTTCCATCCCCTATTTTATGGTGGAATTCCCAAAAATGCTTTCTTAGTGGATATTTACTTTCACAAAGAATACACCCTCCAAGTTTCATGTCTCTAGGACCAGCGGTTCAGTTTCGGTCAGTGAGTCAGTCAGTTTACCATTTTATATTAAAACTAGCTTCGGCCCGCGACTTCGTCCACGTGAAATTTCACCCTCCCCCATTCATCCTCTTAGGGGTAAAATTTCGAAAAGCTGTTTCCTAGTGGATACCTACTCTTCACAAAGAACACACCCTCTAAATTTCATGTGTCTAGGACCAGTGGTTTAGGCTGTGCGGTGATATATCAGCCAGTCAGGACTTTGAATTTTATATAAACAGATTATTTTTACTTGAATACAAAATTTAGCTAAGTGACAATTTCAATACAAAAATTTTTTCCCCTTTTCATCCCATTGTGGGTTGAAATTTAAAAAAAAAACATTGATTTACGTTGTGTTAGTTTCCAACCATAAGCCGAAATATTAGTGATTTGAACTTAAAAATATAAAGAACTTTAATTAAAAACAAAAGTTTCATCCCCTTTTTCACCCCCTTAAGGGTTGAAATCCTAACAATACCATTGCGTTAGCTTCCAACCATAAGCTTAGATGTTAAATTTAGTGATTTTTACTTCGAAAATTAAGGACTTTCCATACACAACTCAGCCCCCTTTTTAACCCTTAGGTGGTGGAATTATCAAAAACACTTATAAATTACTTTCCAATCGTCAGCCTAAATACAAAATTTAAACATCCTAACTTCAAAACTGACGGACTTTCATATAAACTTCGATGGAAGTTTGATAGAAGTTTGTTTTTAGTTTTTTAGGGGATGCCCTATTTTACCCCTTTAGGGGTGGAATTTCCAAAAAAATCTTTCTTAGTGGGTACTTACTCTTCACAAAGAACACACCCTCCAAGTTTCATGTCTCTAGGACCAGCGGTTTGGGCTGTGTGTTGATATATCACCCAGTCAGTCAGTTAGTGAGTCAGTCAGTTTACCTTTTATATTAATAAATGAGTCTCTATTTAACTTTCTGGCCACATCTCACAGTAAGTCGCAGTAACTAAGCTAGGGCACTCCTACCAATTGAGTTAGGTTAGGTTACTCAATTGCATAGCTCTTATTCTTTAGATTTGATTGATATCTAAAAAACCGCGATTTCGTCACTGACTCACTGATGATCATCAAAACTCTTAGGGTACTTCCTGAAGTTCTAGAAAGCTAAAAGTATGTAAGCTAGTATTAGTACACAAACAACAAAAAAATTAAAAAACTTGGAACTTTTACCCCAACTCCTTACATTAGGGGATGGAAGTTTGTATGAGACTTCCGCAAATTTTGATGCTAGAGGTCTGAAAATTGATAAAGGGACCCCTTGTTATAAATTATAAAATTTATTTATTTATTGACAATTTAAAAGAACAACCTTACACACAAATTACAACAATCCTGTGATTTGTGTCTACTAGTACAAAATACAATTACGTATCGTATGTCTAATAAATACCTGTGTATATGGTGTGTATGCGGTTGTTTGAGCTTAATTCACACTGACCTCCGTACTAGTAAAAACTGTATCACGGCAGGTCATGTATCAATTGGTACATATTTCAGGATTTTAGTAAATCACCCCACAAAAAGAAATCCTTTTTCGCCGTTTCGCTACCATTGGATGGGCGTAAGGTGAAAAATTTATTCTCAGTTCATTACTTTTCTGATAAACAATAGTTCTTGTAGTAACGAAACGGCCAACTGCCAAGCCTCATATTTTGACTAAGGTGTACAGTTTGTGAAGTTAGGGCTTGTACTTTTTGACAGTGCGAGCCATAAATTATGATCTCGTCTTGGCAACATTTTACATGAAAATGTTTTTGGTGGGTACTATACTATAGGCGAAAGACGTTTGTGTGTGTTTGTATGTTTGTTACTTCACGCACAAACGCCTGGATCAATTTTGAAAAATTTTGGTATGGCTGACACCCTGGATTTACACATAAGATACTTTTATCCCGATATTCCCACGGGATCGCAATTTATGTGGGTGAAACCGCGGGGCGCTGCTATAGTATCAAATAAAAGTACCTACTGATAGAACCTTACTCGCCAGTGGCGCCAACTGGTGACCATCAATAAAAGTACCTACTGATAGAACCTTACTCGCCAGTGGCGCCAACTGGTGACCATCAATAAAAGTACCTACTGATAGAACCTTACTCGCCAGTGGCGCCAACTGGTGACCATCAATAAAAGTACCTACTGATAGAACCTTACTCGCCAGTGGCGCCAACTGGTGACCATCAATAAAAGTACCTACTGATAGAACCTTACTCGCCAGTGGCGCCAACTGGTGACCATCAATAAAAGTACCTACTGATAGAACCTTACTCGCCAGTGGCGCCAACTGGTGACCATCAATAAAAGTACCTACTGATAGAACCTTACTCGCCAGTGGCGCCAACTGGTGACCATCAATAAAAGTACCTACTGATAGAACCTTACTCGCCAGTGGCGCCAACTGGTGACCATCAATAAAAGTACCTACTGATAGAACCTTACTCGCCAGTGGCGCCAACTGGTGACCATCAATAAAAGTACCTACTGATAGAACCTTACTCGCCAGTGGCGCCAACTGGTGACCATCAATAAAAGTACCTACTGATAGAACCTTACTCGCCAGTGGCGCCAACTGGTGACCATCAATAAAAGTACCTACTGATAGAACCTTACTCGCCAGTGGCGCCAACTGGTGACCATCAATAAAAGTACCTACTGATAGAACCTTACTCGCCAGTGGCGCCAACTGGTGACCATCAAAACGATAGCCCCCATTTCCATCGTAGCTCGTACATCAATATGTACGATGTGAGTGCCCATCCCACTCTGTGTGAGTGACTGTAACTGTAAATGACGTAACTGTAAACATAAAAAATTAAAATGTTACCAGTACCTATGTTAAAATAATAAAATGTTATAAGGATTTACAATTTACAAGTACTCGTGAAGGCTTTGTTGTAAGCTTATCTTATTATAATAACTATGTATCAGTTGTGCTGCCTCCACCTAGACCACCGCTAGACGGGCCACGGTGGTTGTGCAACTACCTACAACTGCTTGTCTATGGTTATAACTAAAAACCGGTTTTATTTCTTTGTTACTTTTATGTTCTCGTCGAAGCGTGATATGTACTTTGCTTGTGTGCTGTGAATACAAATCAAGCATATTTACTATCGCGCTATTTAAATTTTTTCCAAAATGGCGGCCACTCATGAAATGTTTGATTACTTTATTTCAGAGTGATTATTTCAAATATCTAAGCAACAAGATGTAAGCAAGTTTATGGATGTCACCTGATCAACTTTGAACGCTTTACGGTGTTTCATCTAATTATGTTTTCTGTTTGATGTCAGCTATCCATTTATTTGTATAGGTTGATTGCGTGGCCGCGATTTTGAAAAAAAATAAACAAAATGGCGGGCAGGTAGGTACTTATGCCACGGACCTTCAAAGCCCTTTAAGTTTCATTGTTCGTATTCTCTATAGCGTAATTGTTTGTGGTTTCTAATAAAATTAAATATACGTGTGTTTGTTCCAGTTCTCGCTCCTGGGCGCAGAGGACGGCAGCGGCAAGGGATCGGCGCTGACAGCTGCCATCGCCGCGCGCCTCGCCGCGCGTGACCTGTGCTAGTTGCGGCGTGTGGCGCTGACGGCTGCCACCGCCGCGCGCGACCTGTGCTAGTTGCGGCGTGTGGCGCTGACGGCTGCCACCGCCGCGCGCGACCTGTGCTAGTTGCGGCGTGTGGCGCTGACGGCTGCCACCGCCGCGCGCGACCTGTGCTAGTTGCGGCGTGTGGCGCTGACGGCTGCCACCGCCGCGCGCGACCTGTGCTAGTTGCGGCGTGTGGCGCTGACGGCTGCCACCGCCGCGCGCGACCTGTGCTAGTTGCGGCGTGTGGCGCTGACGGCTGCCACCGCCGCGCGCGACCTGTGCTAGTTGCGGCGTGTGGCGCTGACGGCTGCCACCGCCGCGCGCGACCTGTGCTAGTTGCGGCGTGTGGCGCTGACGGCTGCCACCGCCGCGCGCGACCTGTGCTAGTTGCGGCGTGTGGCGCTGACGGCTGCCACCGCCGCGCGCGACCTGTGCTAGTTGCGGCGTGTGGCGCTGACGGCTGCCACCGCCGCGCGCGACCTGTGCTAGTTGCGGCGTGTGGCGCTGACGGCTGCCATCGCCGCCCGCGACCTGTGCTAGTTGCGGCGTGCAGCGGGACATGCAGTAGCGCTAAAACGTAGGGAAGATCACTTCAAACAATGCCATAATAGACTCACCTATATGTATAGCCGAGGAAACCGAACTTCTGTCAATCACGTGTAAAGTCAAAAGAAAAAGATTCTCAAATTGACTTACAACTTAAATTGTTCGTATATTAAATTTCAAATCACAAATACAGTACAGTTCTTGAGAGTCATGTACAATGGCTGATGTGAGCCTGTTAAACAATGTTCCTGACTGTACATTGATGCTAATGTTAGTGATGTATGGGTGAGTGATGAACTGATGAGTTTCCCGCCACTGGTTGTTAGAAGTACCTAAGGGATGTACAGACTTATTGAGATCATGGGTCACTTGGGCAAATGATGAACTAATGGCGGGCCACCAGCACAAATTAAAAACATAAAAATAGTCAAAAGTGTAATTAAAAAAAATATTATATACTACTTTGAACCGTGGCACTGCTTTGTGCTTACAATCTTTTTAACATTTGGCTCATATTTACTTGTAAGCTGCACGTGAAATTGCTCCCAAACTTCCATTTGCAAGGCGGTTTCGATTTTTTGTTTTATTATTATTTAATACCGAAAAAGTTTGTTCACATATATATAAGTAGAACCAAATAAGCTGGCGCATTTCAGGGCATTTGTGCGCAACTCTTTGTACAGACGCCAGCACATCAAGCTACCCGAAACTGTCAAATTTTCCCAATCAACTTTGAACCTTGTGCTTTAGCGATAAAGTTGAAAATCTGTTAAAGGAATTTGACAGATTGTAGTAGATTGATGTGCTGGCGTCTGTACATAGTTTTATCAATGCAGCAGTAAAAGTTCAGCAAGTCTCCTTCATTGAATTTGTTGCGAAAATCTTGATCGTTTTGAATATTGATTATTTCTAACTGCATTGACTCTGGTAAAGTATCAGCTGAAATGGTGAAAGGATTGCTAGATATGTCCAAGAGGTTTTTAATTCAAATTTATATTATTTGTAAACGTCAGCAATATTTTTCCTTCAAATGTACTCGTGTATGGAATATATATGTATAGAATATTTTTGCTGGCGGGCCACTAGCATAATGCCGGGGGGCCGCATGCGGCCCCCCGGCAATATACCATGTGTATATATGCCAATATGCAGTAGTGCCACTATACTCGTACTCAAGTCGTCCTGCCCTCAGTGACGTCACGCCCAATGATATTGATAACCGTTATGTGATGTTGTTACGCTCATTTTAGAGATTAGAGTTGTGTGTGTCTGTGTGTGTTGAGCACGAGGCGAGGTGCGGGTGTGTTGTGTTTGTGGTGAGTGCTCGCGTGTATCGTGATATATCGTGCTGCATGCGATGCCAATCGGTGGGTGTCAGTTGTGTGAGTGGAACGCTCAATGAGTGTGAGTGTAACGCTCGCTGGTCGAGATCGTTGTGTAGATGCGCATTTGTTTGACAAATGTTACTATAGTTTGGTTAGGACATAGTTTAGTAAGTGAACCGCGTTGTGTCGCGAGTACATACAGGTACGTCTGTTAACTGTAACAATGACTGAAAGATATTAACTATGTGTAAGTTTGTAGGGAACCAGAGGTCTGTCAATAACTTGCCAGTACCTAAGTAATTAACTACTTTTGTTATACATTGTACTCATGGATGTTGGAGCTGCCTGAGCATTCTTGTAAAGTTTACCTGGCTACAGATTCTAACTACCACCTTTTTACCAGTGTTGTATAATTTTTTGAAATTAATTGATCCGAGTTTCGTAATACGTCATTATACCTACAGGGATGAGTTTTTGGCGAAATATAAAATAAGTGCCCCCTACAGGTCGGAAATAGAGGAGTCACGAGCTCCACGTGAGAGAGAACTTCAACTCGCCTGTAACTAAGAATATATAGTCGTGTATTCTGTTATTGTAAAATCGCCTCTGGTCGCTGTCGCTATTCGTGTGAACATATCGTGCCATACTCACTCGTGCGCTGAATATATTTTAAACACAGAATACAATAAGATGCATATCCTACATTTTACATCTTAAATTTACACCTTTGTAATTATATATATTGATTAAGAATTTAAATGTTAATGAGCGTGCATTCCGGTGTGTTTAGCTGATCCTGAGATTAGCCGGCTAATGTATGTTAGTAACTAAGAATAAACATAATATCTCAAATGAACATTTACTGGGTTCGTGCAATAACCGGTCCGAGCTGCGCTTGCGTGCTGTGCCGCTGTGCCTCGACACTGATTCTCAACATAATGCATTCTATAATATAGTACCTAAGTACGTTATAATATGAATTCATTGCAGCTAGGAACCAGTTCATCGTGTTTACAATTTACAATAAATTATTCTATTTCGGTACTTTGTTAAAGAAACACTTTTTTGTTATACATATATTTACTAATAGTATAGATAGATATACTTAGGTTGTTACGAATATGTTAATGTTTGTAGGTTTTTGTTTAAAAAAAAATGTAATTAATTTTTTAAAAGGTAATGTTTTTTATTTATTTTCGTACTTCTATTCACAGTTTTTTTATTTCGATAAAGTAGCATTATCTTCCTTAATTATCAAAGCACCTACTAATGTTAAACAACGACATCTAGTGTCCACAAAACCAATTCACTCATTCCTCAATCGCACACTCGAAGTTTTCATAGAAAACTGAGTCAATGTCATTCGCATCGCATGGGGTTCCTAAAGATATCTCTCGTACAACTAGATGTAGGTTCTTGTAAAACCCTTCCCTATAATCGGAGGAACACCACAATCACAGAAAGGTCAGAAACTGCCGGAGGACTGCCTTGCAACTACCTATATTAATGGTGCCAGAAAAGATGTTTAACAATGGTTAGAGAAGTTTGCGAAGGAGTGGAAATTGCAACTGTGTACGGGACAACTATAAATGATAATATGATAGTTTATAATTATAAGTTTATTGATAAAATGCTATAGCTAATTGATACAGTGATTATGATGATGAGTACACGCGGCGAAGACCGAACGCGAACTGAAGTAAATTGCGCACGCGGTACAAAACTGCTTATTTAAAGTAAAATGATATGAATTGTACGGGTGGACCGTACATGCTCCCAGGCACGAGAGACTAAAATCAAGAAATGAAAAGTACAGATATAAAAAACAAAATCAAAACTAACAAACGTAAGCACAATCTACATAGTAAGATACGCGCAAACTTAGTAAGTCTCTAACAAGTTTTATTCACTTTCACCAAAAATAGATTCACGGAACACAGGCGACGTAGCCTTGTTTTGTTTACGCGCACTGATTAGACCCGAAATTGTATTAAGCTCAATTTCACTAGGTCCTGATTGCTCATTTACACTGATCACACTAGCACTCTGAAGCTGCTGATTAGGCGAGCGCGCGGGCAGAGCCACGCTGCGCACACGCCGAAGGCGCCGCCACACGTGCACGGCTCCTGCCGCGCACAGGGCGAACACCACCAAGTATATCACCGTGTAGTGGTGCACGTCGTGATAAGAAAACCCGTCGTTATAATCTTCATCAATGCTCGTGACATCTTTCATCTGACTCAACTTATCATGGACTTCCTTTACTAGACCTTGAATCTCGATGTGAGTATGGTCAGATTGTTCATCGATAGCACCAATAGGTATCGATAAGTTGATTATGTCGTTGATGGGTGGGATATCAATCCTCAGAACGTCTGCCGTAGTCTTCAGTGTGTTGGACAGCCTTCTATGTGAATATACTGTGTAAGTATCGCCTTTGATGACGCATCCATCGCCGAGCATGATAACGCCGGCCTTGGTTATTTGTTGGGCCGTTACTTGATACTCACATATGATTCGTATGGAGCACGGTCCGCAACAAAAATATAAATATGTGTTTAATTTATTAAGTTCTGTCCAACGGGTTGTGCAAATAGTAGATGCTGTTCTGCAACGATTGGACTGTTGATCTTTGATGCAGAGGTTTTCATCCGACCTCATTTGATGAATCGGACCTTTCAAAGGGCAGATGTATGTTTCTGTATCATAAAACATACAGGTTTGGACATCGTTTTCCGTCATAGGAATATAAGCGTCCTTTTGTAAATTAATTGCGAGAAGATCTGCGATGGGGATTATGTTGACCATATTATCTCCATACTGATGCGGAACTGTGATGATTCTGCTGTTCTGATTCTGTCGTAGCTGTCTCTGCTCACTAATGGTATTTTAATTTCGAAGATAATAAACTGCTGCATAACTCTGGCTTTAGTCTTCATTAAATGACATAGTTTCGATAATTCCGATTGAATATTATTTATTGGAAGAGTCAATTCTTTTGCTAACTGTCCTACTATTACATTAAGTTCATCCGTCAGCTGTTTGGGTGTTAAAATGTGAATATTGAACCCTGTGTGGTGTAGGTTCATAATAGTATCCACAATGGTTTCTTGGATTGTTTTCAAGTTCACCAGGAGACTGTTGGCAAGGATAGATGATATACTAAAGCTATTAGACATTAGTGATTCTTGAACTCCTGCCTGAATTGTGTTAAATCCCTTCTCTAAACTGATCAGGTGCTGATTAAACACCTTGTGATGTCTATCCATCGCATTTTCGACTCTTTTTATGATGTTGTTCTCTGCTTCAACAATACTTGTGTTGTTTTTCCATAAAGAATCCAAATGCTCTTGCTTACGTCTGATTTGATGGATATCTCTGGCATATTGCTGAGCAAACTCGTCGTCTAAGACACCAAACAAGCTTCTTGCTATGCTTCCTATAGGATTGATAAGACCGCGCTTATGTCGGACATTCTCCGTGAACTGCTGACCAAGCAACATGCTATTATAATGGTCAAGTTCATTGCTATCGTGACGTAATTGCATGAGGATTGCGTCACACTGTGTTATCTTTGTTGTATTAGAACATATGTTGCCCAGATGATCGACGTATTTCTTAAGCAGATCTGATCCTTGCCAATAGGGCCTTATATCATAATATACAATCAACTTCCACTCGTCTCGTTCGAGACGCATGTTGGAGATCTTGTCAAAATAAATGCTCTGATTGCTATGCAAAGGTGCTGTTTTATAATCACAACTAGATGGTGTTATGATTAACATCAAAAACATGAGAGCTATGTAAATGAAATTGCCGATTTTTCCCCTCCGACGTCTTGATCTATTTTTCGCTGACTCATTTTCATTGGACCCAGAATGTTGATTGGTCTGCTCTGTTGTAATATTATTTTGCTCTGTATTGCTTTCAGGTTGTTGATCTTCGTGGACTGGCAACAAGGAAAGTCTTGTGATTGGCCTCTTGAGTACCCCATTTTTGGTTTTTACTGATACCACACGAACATAGCCGTCCTTGCCGGGGTGCAGCTCTATGATTCTGCCGATGGCCCACTTTCCAGGTGGTAAGTTAGCATCTTGGATGATAACTATGTCGTTGATTTTTAGGTTCGATCGCTGCTGCCGCCACTTGCTACGTGCTGATAATTGACACAGGTACTCGGTTTTCCACCGTTTCCAGATGTCGTCAAAAATTTTCTGGGTAAGCTGCCATCGGGTTCTTGCGTCTCTTTCAGTCTCAATTATGGTAAGTGTGGGACCACTTGATAAAAAGTGCGACGGAGTAAGATAATCCATGTCCTCCGGATCTTCACTGATGGCGCAAAGAGGTCTCGTATTAAGACAGGCTTCTAACTGTGCTAGTAATGTGGAATACTCTTCATACGTCAGTTTCTGCTCGCCCACAACTCTCTTGATGTGGTATTTGAGACTTTTGACAGCCGCTTCCCAGAGCCCCCCCGCACTCGGCCAGGAAGGCGCGTTAAAGTGCCATTGTATTTGCATATCTGTGATTGATCTATAGAACTCGTCGTCAACAGTATTTCGTAAGTTGATGTACTCTTCACGTAATGCCTTGTTGGCTCCGACAAAATTTGTTCCATTATCACTATAGATATGGGTAGGAGCTCCTCTGCGGGCTGCCATCCTCTTTAATGCTGCTAGGAAGGCAGCTGAGCTCATGTCGGAAACGAGTTCTAGGTGCACGGCCTTGGTCGCCATGCACACAAATACCGCTATGTAGCCCTTGGTCGTCTTGATGCCGCGACCTTTGTTTGCCTTGACGTCCACATAGCCGGTAAAGTCGACCCCAGTATGATTGAAAGGTCGCGATGGATTACTTCGTGACTCTGGTAAGTCTCCCATTATCTGTGTATTTTTTACAGGATTATGCTTTCTGCATGTGACGCAGTTATGTATGCGTTTTTTAACAGCACGATTACCGCCAATAATCCAGAACTCCTGTCTTAACCACGCCAGTGTTAGGCGTGCTCCACCGTGGAATGTCATCAGATGGCCTTGATCAATCAATCGATCGGTAAGTATCCCACTGTGCGGAATGATAATCGGATGTTGCATGTTTTGGCTTATCCTTGCATTGCTTATCCTGCCACCAACCCTCAGTAATCCGTTTTCATCTAGATGCGGATTTAGGTTAAGTAGCTTGCTTTTAGAGTCTACATTGCAATGCCTTTGTAGGCTTTTGATCTCGTTCGGAAACTCATGTTGCTGTACATGCTTGATTAAAATGTGCTTCGCTCTTCTTAGCTCTGTAATTGTAAGAAAAGACTGCTTTGGTAGCGTTTTTGATGATACAGTACGTAACATCCACGCAAGTATACGAGTCGATTTCGCAAAGCTGCTATATTTGCTCAGTATTGTGTCAATGACGTCATATGAATGTTTTTGCGAGGAGGTGACTTGTTGTGCTATCTCTCTCATTTCTTCGCATGTGTTGTATACAGGGTTTTTTTTTGGCTGATTTTCATCGAATGAAGGTAACCACGAGGGTCCATGCCACCATAGACTATGGTGTTTAAGTTGTTCTACAGACATGCCTCTACTGGCGCAATCTGCTGGGTTATCTGCTGACTTAACATACCGCCAGCTGCTTGATGGTATGATATCGGTAACTTGCTTGACTCTATTGGCAACGAAACGCTTCCAGCGACTTGGGTCACCTTGAAGCCATCCCAGCACGGCTGTTGAATCCGACCATGCGTAGATTTTGATATCGTGCCCAACCAAACATTGTGTAACTGTGTGCATTAACTTTGATAGTAGTACGGCCGCACTCAATTCTAATCTTGGTAATGTGATACTTTTGTTTGTAGGTACAAGCCGCGCCTTTCCAGTTACTAATGATACTGATGAGATTTCATTGGCATCTTCATTTTCGTATATGCAATAAATCACACAAGCGAATGCTTTCGTTGATGCGTCACAGAATCCGTGCAGCTCAATAGTTCCGTTCTTGTGACACTGCAGCCATCTTGGTAACTTAAATTCATTGATATGTTGTAAATCTTGTGTCATTAGTGACCATTGCTTAACAATCTCTTCAGGAACTTGATCATCCCATTGGAGTTGTAACTGCCAAAGTGCTTGGAATAGTAGCTTGAGTTTGGTGGTAATTGGAGACAGCCACCCCAAGGGATCGAAGATTTTTGAGATGTCTGATAGGAGAGATCTTTTCGTCACAGTTTTTGATGATGACACGTTGATCTTGCTTTGGAATGTGAACTGATCTTCAGTAGGGTGCCAGCGCAACCCGAGAGTCTTGGTCGACTCTTGGTGACGAAAATCAAATATCTCATCTGTTTTGATGACGTCATCGAGTAACTCTACCTTATTCGATGACCATTTGCGGAGGTTAAAACCTCCTGATTTCAGAAGATCTATTAAATCTTTCTGCAACTGCTTTGCTTCTTGCAGGGTGTGATGACCACTCAAAAGATCGTCCATATAGAAATCTCTTCTAAGGCTTTTGCTGCTGTTGGGTATTTGTGGCGTTCATCACTTGCTAACTGCTTAAGCGTCATTATTGCTAAAAATGGCGCCGCTTTTGTACCGTATGTGACGGTCATAAGTTCGTATTCACGAAGTACTTGATGTGGAGAATCGCGCCATACAATTTTTTGATACTTCAAATCATCCTTGTGGCATAAAATCTGCCGAAACATTTTCTCCAGGTCGGCAGTGTATGCGAATTCGTATTGCCTCCATTTTAAAATCAATGAAAACAAATCTTTTTGTAAATTAGGTCCACTGTGCATTAAATCGTTTAAGCTCAGCCCCGACGATGTTTTCGCCGAAGCGTTGAAAACGACCCGCAACGCAGTTGTCGTGGAATTCGATTTCATTACACAATGATGTGGTAAATAGCAATTGGCTTGATTTTTGTTGTATGTACTTTCCTGCATGTGGCCTAATTCTATGTATTCATGTATGAATGATCTATAGGATGTTTTAATATTGATGTCATTTGATAACTTTTTCTCAAGTTGATAAAATTGTCCAATGGCCTTGTGTTTGGACTCCCCTAATTTTTCTTCAATGTTTGCCTTCAGAGGTAATCTGACGACGTAACGACCATCTTCTGTTCTTGATGTATCTGCCTTGTAACGCTGTATGCATTGATGATCTTCTTCTGACAACTTGTTTTGATTGTCGTCAGGAACATCTTCGATTGCCCAGAACCTCTGAATATCATCTATGTTGGTTAAGACAACACTACATTGGTATGATTTTATGTTCCCACTTATAATCCAGCCAAGGCGTGTTTGTTGCGCCACTACCTGTGATTCGCCCTCCATGATGAGGCCATTCATGATGATCGATGAGTAAACGTCAGCTCCAAGTAGTATGTCGACTGGACGACTAAGGTTATATTCAGGATCCGCTAAATTCACATGCTCTAGACAAGCCCATGATGGCTTTTTGAATGAACGATTGGGCAGATTGTAAAGCAGAGTTTTCATGATAAGTACCTCGGTGGATAGGGTGAAGTCTGTATACACTGCTGACGCTTCAATTTGTATAACACCCTTGCAGTTACTTTCCTTGGCACCAACTCCCATTACAACTCCCTTGCATGCTCGTCGAGGAAGTCCCAATCTCTGTGCAGCATCTTCCTTGATCAGTGATACTTGGGATCCCTGATCTATTAAGGCACGCATAGGATAATATACCCCATTAACCCCCATAACCTTGATTTGAGCTGTTGCCAACAGGGTTTCTGATATTTCTGGATTCGACACGTGTGTGACATTTTTGCGTTCCTTTGAAGTCGAAGCGCTAGCGTCAGGCTTCGCGTTATTGAAACCCGAGAAGGTATCATGTAACAAGGTGTTATGATCGCCTTGGCATTCACGACATCTTTTGTCGGAAAAACATGCTTTACCTTTATGATCATAAAGACAGTTTCTGCATAAATTCAATTTATTGATTATCTTGCGTTTAGAATCCGATGTTGATTCTAAGAAGGTTTTGCATTGGAATAAACGATGATTTTCGCCGCAAACCGAACATTTCCATGGATTTTTAGTCGCAGAATAATTGTTCGAAAATGATCTATAGGATTTATGGAATTGCTTCTTGCTGTTGGGCTCTTGTTGAGACTTGTTGTCTGATTTTTGCCCATCTTGCTTGCGCCGTGATGCTTCCAATGATGTAAACTTGTTCTCTAGAAATCCCAAGAATTCACTCAATATTGGCAAATCTCGTGGGTTTTTCAGAGCATCAGTATAGTCAGAGTGGGTCTGCTGATCCAGTTTCAATGCTAGTACATGTACTATAAATGGATCCCACGTCACTATGTCAACTCCAAGGTTTTTGACCGCATTTAGACACTCGTTAGTGGTGTCATACAGTTTCTTGATTTGTGAAGCTGACTGTTGTTGCATAGTTGGTAATGATAAAAGAATATTGAGATGAGAACTGAATATTAACTTAGTGTTATTGTATCTGTGGTTTAATATGTCCCAACCGACCTTGTAGTTCTCGGTGCTAATATGCAAGTGCTGAATAAGTCTCTCCGGTTCTCCCCTAAGCTTAGCTTTCAAAAACTGCATTTTTTGTGCGCAGGAGAGAGAACGATTGTTGTGTATCGATTCCGTGAATAAGTCTTTAAATGCTACCCATTGATGATGATGAACGGGAACTCCGTTAAATGTTGGGATGTCCATCGTTGGGGTACTCTTCTCACGGTGAGAGACAGACCACACCTTACGGTTGATAGATTTCTTAATGTCATGATACAGTTGTTCGTATTTGCTGAATGACTCTTCGTAATCTTCATTTGCTTCAAACAACTCGCTATCAATCTCCCAATGTAAGGAGTCTATTGCTGACCATCTTGATTGAACAGTCTGCAAGATCTTCGAACTCCCATTTCTCAGATATTTTATCTAAATCTATGATAGCAATGGTACGCGAGAATGCCTTAAAATTGCTTTTCTGTTTACGCAGCATCTCTTCCAGCTTACTGCTGTTACCTTGCGAAGTGTAAAAAGACGGAGACTTGGCTCTAACCTTGCTGGTTGATTGCTGTTGAATGTCTCCTGCATCTTGATCTGTCGATCCACTTCCATGCCCTTGACTCTTCTCCGCTTCAGCTGCTTGCAATGATGGCTGCAGAGTTGTCGGTGCTTCGACAATCTTGGGATCGGTCATGGTGACCTTGTACTGCTGAATAAATGCGCGCGCCTCGTTGTAAAACTTCCTCGTATTCTGATAATAATTTTCTGTAAAGTAGCTGTAGCCACGTTCTTTTGATTCTGATAACTGAATATGATTGGACTGGAACTCTTCCCAATATTTATCGAGAAGCTCTAAACGTGCTTTGATGTAAGTTGTGGTTTTTCTCTCTGTACCATCCTTTTTAAAATTGCGCATAAGCTGCTCCATGCCCTGCATAATCTGATTCTGATTTTCGAGTAGGTCCTCCATCTTGGAGATGCTAAAGTAGCTTCAGTGATAAAAAGCTTTATAAAATGATAAAAGAATTCTATGATATTTCTTTGAATCCTACTCGATTGTGTATTCCTTGCTTCGTCGACTAAGCTTGGAAAGTTATATAGGTACCTAATGTTGATAAAATGATAAATTGATTTTATGCAAGACTTGCTCGAGAATAGACACCCTTTTCATGAAACGCTTGATGATAGCTGATAGTAGTCTATTTGAAATGCTGATGATGCTGCTGTATGCTGGTGTGGTCGTATGATGCAACAACCACGTTACACGTGCTGTTAACCTCCTGTTAACTGTCGATTCCACTCGTAGAAATTGGACCAGTCGCTTCGCTGTTGCGATGATAATGATGGCTCACTCACCGGTATCTGATGTCTTGTTACCTGGTGGTTGCTACTAATAGTGATAGGTATATCCACTCACTGATTCGGCGGAATGTTCACACGCACATTGTAAAACACGCGGTAGGTCCCGCCAATACGGTGGCTCGAAGGACCATAAAGTTGTACGGGACAACTATAAATGATAATATGATAGTTTATAATTATAAGTTTATTGATAAAATGCTATAGCTAATTGATACAGTGATTATGATGATGAGTACACGCGGCGAAGACCGAACGCGAACTGAAGTAAATTGCGCACGCGGTACAAAACTGCTTATTTAAAGTAAAATGATATGAATTGTACGGGTGGACCGTACAAACTGTGATAGCTAATCATCAGGCTAAGTAGAGTGCTATGCATTGTCGCTCGAATGACTTTTAAACATTTGTGAAATAAAATTGTTTTATGTAATGTATTGAAAAAAAAGAAGTTGGTGGCGTTAGTTCCGCTTTTGGTCACGTGCCCAAAGAAGCTCGTAGCGCTACAATCACCTTGGCGACGTTACAAGTTCTGCCATCGTGGAAATATCACCATCTATCTGTAGCATCTGCAACTCGATACAAAGCGTCAGGATCAGGAGACACTTCATGAAAGTACCGGGAGACGGATCTCATATATACACGGTACAGTGAACAGGATTACAGGATATGGCAATTACAAATAGAGGCACAGTAATAAACAAAATAAAATTATATTTAATGATCATTATAAATAATTATTACAACGTATTAAAATTATGCAGATTAATAACAAAATGTCGTTTATATCAAATGTATGAAAACATTCCCACCTTTACACTAAAGGGATTTAATAGTCAATCAAAATCTCTCTTAATGTAGTCGTATAGAAATATTGCACGATTCTTATAATTAAATATTACTAAGTAGTTTAATGTTGTGAACTTTAAAATATTCCCAGTTCAATCGATATGCGCTAGAGAGTAGCAGTAGGGAGTCGGACGGATCGACGATGTGTCTATAGCAAGAGGTCGGCTATGGTGTATGTTATGTGTATCAGCAGGTGGAGGTATCGTCGTCGTCTTCGTCGTGTCTGTGTGCGTGCGGTGTGCGGAGCCACAGCAGCGCCGCGCGTGCGCTCACGACACCTCCACCTTCTCTCGCGCCTTGCGCAGAATACTCTGCAGCTCCGACGCCGACGTCGTCTTGTACTGTAACGTGACGTCACACAACGTTATTGAAAGGAGTTGAGCTATTGATAAAGTATATGATGTTACCAAACTATGTGCAAGTTGAATAAAACCTCGCAGAATCACAAGACAAAAAATAAATAAAAACAAGATATTAGCACTCCGCTTTAAAAAGTACGGTCATTAACATCAGAGTGGCGATTGGGTTATCACATTAAACTGTACGGCGGTTATAACAAGTTGTTATCAGTCTGTTAAACTATTAAAATAACGAATTTTACTAAAAATAGAAAACTAATTTTTTCGAACTTAATACCTACCTTAATAAAAATTAATTTGCAAGAAATAAATCAACCTTGATAATAAGGTACTAGACACGCGCGGGCCGATGGTATCAAGTAGTATCTTTATGGTATTGTTACCAAATAGTCACAACTTAGGTTTAATGTTGATAAATACTCTAATGAAACAAATAGGGCCCCACGCGCCACGGCTACAATGTTAACATAGGGCCCCACGCGCCACGGCTACAATGTTAACATAGGGCCCCACGCGCCACGGCTACAATGTTAACATAGGGCCCCACGCGCCACGGCTACAATGTTAACATAGGGCCCCACGCGCCACGGCTACAATGTTAATTGTTCTTAATTATTTTAATTGTGTATGTTTAAAGCGCATAGTGTAGAATACGTGGTTTCAATTAATGTGATAACCTAACCGCCTCACTGTAAACATAATAAGGAACGAAAAGGGCCTAAGATATAACTATGAGACACTCCAATAATTCAATTGATGACGGTGATATATTATTTACGCATATTTATTCCTGCATACGAATGCTACATTTTTACCATAAAACGATCTAGCAAGATAAGACATTATAGTCTGTTTTAAGATTATTGTATCGGCGTCGACCTAATCGAACGCCTTCGTCAGATCGTCTGCTAGGATATGAATTGTCCAAACCGTTCGACTGCTATTTGTTAGACCTTTATGGGGATTAACCTAATAAAGTTACTATACTCTACCAACGTAGGAGGTAAACTTGAGATTATAATTCACCGGGCACGGCTAATTAGGTAGGAAAGAGGAAGTTTATACTTGTTGACGTGAAACTTCTTAGAAGGCAATACGATACTTGGACGAGAATTGAAGAAGGTATAATTCTCTCTCTCACTCTCATAATTTCAGCCAAAAGACGTCCACTGCTAAACATGCTCCATGCACCGCGACTTCGACAGGTTTAGGCAGTGCTTTCCGTATCCAGCGGATTCCCGAGATCATTCAGTAGGTCATCGGTCCACCGCAATAGAGAGGGCTATGCTTGGAGTTACCCTACGCGATCAAATAAGAGATGTAGAGATTCGTAAGACAACCAAGGCAACCGACATAGCCCGAAGAATTGCCAACTTAAGTGACAGTAGGCAGGGCACATTGCTGCAAAGGTTCTGGAGTGGCGATCGCGTACCGGAAGATGTAGCGTTGGAAGGTCTCCCAGCCTTCATTGCCTTTCGGGTGATTTTCAGCCTTTTGATGAGGCCCATTGTGAGCGACCACATTTCAGTGCCATAGGTCATCACTGGCAACACGCACTGGTCAAAGACTTTCGTCTTGAGACACTGCGGTACGCGAGACGAGAAGATATTACGTAGTTTCCCGAACGCTGTCCAGCCGAGTCGGATTCGAAGATTGTCTTCCTTCTCGAATTTGGACCTGCCTAACTGGACAGTTTGTCTTAGTTAAACATAATCGTAGGTACTCAACTTCGATTGTAGCGTCTCCGATCTTTATGGCTGTTACATGAGTATTTCTTTCTTTCTTTTTTTAAAAACGTTGCCCCACACTAGGAATTTCTCCTGTATTGTGGGTGCGTGGGTGCGTGTATTTGACATGACCTTTGTCTTTTCCATGTTCACTATACGTATAAGACCCACTCTTTCGGAAGTTCTACTGAGGTCATCGAGCATTGTATTGAGGTCCAGGAGTTTCAGTTATGACTACCTACTATATTGCCGGCAAACTGCAGCTGAGTGATGTACCTACTCATCATTGACGTTGATGCCTAGCTCTTTCCAGTCCAAAACCTTGAAGACATCCTCCAGTGCACCGGTGAACAGTTTCGGAGAGATAACGTCTCTCTGTCACACACCTCGCTACAAAGGATAGGTTTCGAGGTCTGATCCCGGAGTCGAACTGACATAGTGGTGTTTTCTTAAGGCACTTCAGCAACTCAATGTACCGACAGTCGATTTGGAATCGTTGAAGAGACTGCAGTACCTATAGCCCAGGTCTCGGTCGAATCGAAGGCTTTCTCGTAGACTACAAACGCTGAGCAGAGAGACAGGTCTCTTTGCTCTTCGGTCTTCTGAATAACCTGCTGCAACATATGTATGTGGTCTACGTTCTAACCTAATCTTGCACAAGCTAACGTCCGGGATGTCTTCAGTATAGTGATCTTGAATAACTACTATTACTAGTAGCTATTCAAGAGTTCCGTTACCATCTAAATCCATACATTTGCAAATATTAAAAATAAGACCACTAAAAGTGATTTACTATTCAAGCATTCAGTTATCTACCGTCCAGGTACGTCCTAGTGACTCCTAGGAAACATCGCCATATCTTTTTTATACAGCGATTTGAAATGAATCGCCATTGTACATAATTATTGCTCTATGTATATTAAAATGCCTATCTAACGGTACCTAATTATTAATAAATAATATAACAAAAATAATAATTAAATATCTCCTAAAACAGGGCTTCCTCTCTCCTACCCTTTTGCTGTGCCCTACAGGGTCCATAATGATCTGACTTATATAGTTACCACCTAAGTACACATTATGGTAAAGCAATAAAGATATTGAGTATCTAAAGACATCTATATCTCTGTTTGATTGATATTTTGTATTAAGGGGCCGTCGAACTACGCATGCTAATGCGTTGTTCATACAAACGTAATACTTACCAAAATAATTATTTGTAAATGAAACATATTCTTAAGGTAGTGTGTATTTATTCTGATTGGATTACAGAATATCTAGGTTCCCAAATATATATTTTGAATGTACTCTTATCTAAAGACGAGATATGAGGAATTCCAAATTTCTATAGAAAACTTGTTTTTCTCATAACTCGTCTTTAAATCAGTGTCCATTCAAAATATATATTTGGGAACCTAGATAATCTGCAATCCAATCGAAATAAATACATACTACATTACGAATATGTTTCATTTACAAATTATTCTGGTATTACCTTTGTATGAACTACGCATGCTCCGCCGGCCCGTTAAGAAGTAGCGGTGAGTAGTTTCTGTCGTGCCGTGTAAGTCCCGGTATGAGCAGATGCTGGGCGAGTGTGGTGCCTGTCGTGTGTGTCTCACCGTAGAGCCGGCGACTCACCCCCGAGACGTTCCTCTGCACCAGGATCTGACTGTAGAGGCGCTTGCCCTCATCCGCGCCCAGCGCCTTCTCCAGCTGCGTGCGCGTCAGGCCAAACAGCTGGTGGCCGGGCATGCGAAGTGCGCGCTGCGTCGCTGTGCTGAAGCCCTTGGCCTCCAGCCACTCTACCACTTCATCCGGGTTCGACTTCTGCAAGTGGGAAATAATCATTGACAATACGATGTATCTGAAGTAGGTACGTCGTCGTTCTGCGTTGGGTTGCCGCCATTTTAAATACTATCGATTAGTGAATTCATTTCAAGATCTTTCTTTTTTTTTTAAGTTTTTATTGAGCTTGCACTATTCGTATGTATGTAAGTTGTCGGTCAAAATTTGCAAACCATTTTTCGACCATTTGTTGGTATCCGATTGAGCTGAAATTTTGCATACACCATTACACCTTTAGGTACTTCTGGTAACAATACAATGTGCAATACTCAATATTGTAATAATTTCAATTTGTCGCCTCTCCAAGATGGCGGATTACATATTTTTTCTCAACCCCCTTATATGGGTATCAAATGAAAGGGCTTGAAGAGTAGAAAACGATAAAGTAAATAACATCACACTAAATTCAATAGGGCCGCCGCTCTAAGATGGCGGCTTACGTTTTTTTCAATCCCCTTAATATGGGTATCAAATGAAAGGGCTTGAGGAGTAGAAAACGATAAAGTTAGTAAAATTACACTAAATTCAATATGGCCGCCGCTCCAAGATGGCGGATTACATTTTTTTTCAATCCCCTTAATATGTGTATCAACTCTTCAAAAAGTAGGGAACAGCTGATTTTTTTCGCGATTATAGCTTTTATCCCTTGGTAAAAGTTGTTCATAATGATGAAAACAATCTTCGATTTCGGTTTGTCACATGTTTTCAATTTCAACCTGTTTAAATATTTACTAAATAACACCAATGGTATAAATAATGTAAATGGTTTAAATCAATAAAATAGTGTAAAAAAACAGTGTTAATAATAAATTTTTACTAATACACTACATGTTTCTTATCCAAATTTAAGATTTACGAATAAACAAATCAAAAATAGTTTGAAAGTGAAAGTAGGTAGGTATTTCTATATTTTTTATAAGAAAAAAAAATTAATAGATACGGCTCAAAACACAACGGTTTAAAATAAAACAATATAATAACAGTGTCCGGAACAGATTATTATAATGTGGGTGCGTACATTTGCAAAACTGTAGGCGATATTATGTCGTGTTGTGTTGCCATCGTTCGTAAAGTTAGAAGAAACCTACCTATATCTCTTTCGAACAGTTACAGGTACAGTTCCAGTGGCGAGTAGTCTGTAGTGAGTGGTGTGTATGGTATAGTGTGTTGTGGTGACCGGGGCGTTAGGTACCTGGTCGATGAAGATGTCAGGTGTCTTCTTGATGTCGAGCATCTTCTTGCGCGCCTGGATGGCTGGCAGCACCATCTTCAGCTCCTCGTGCAGGTCACCACTCCCACTCATCAACGACTTGTTCGCTGTGAATATATGAACACGTCTTTTGGTTTGTCGTTGGCAACATGTTGGAAGCATTCAATGGATTGATTCGTAGGCATTGAAAGTACAGACGTGCTCAATGCATTTTAAAAATAAAATAATATAACGTTTGCATAAATAGTGATCTAGTTTCAGTGTATTAGCGTGTTATAGAGAAAGTGATCAGTTTATATTACCTACGCTTGTTACTAACTCAACAACTTATGACCATCACGCAGTCTTACTCAACGTAAATTTAACGCTGCCTAAGCTAAATCGTCCTCAGACTATTAGCAAATTAAACACAAACAAACTCGAATATGATTTGTGCAACATTGATTTTAGCCTAGTAGTATACAATACAGCTGACGCTAATTTGGCTTTATCGTACAAGACTTAAAACATGTTCAACAAGCAATATTACGTAACTGCGTAACACGATAGTTTCTACTGTAAGAAATTTTATAATATTAAACCATGGATTAATCCGGGACTAATTCGGTGCATTAGACACAGAGATAAACTTCATCAGAAAACTAAAAGATGATAATCTAATAATTCAAATCAATATATAGGAATTTCTGCAATAATCTCCGAAAGAAACAAGGACTCCGATACGGAAAAAGGACTCATTTGACTTTGATTACGTTGAAAGGTCACAATTGTTTGGTTTGTTTGTTTCTTAATTTTTTTATTATTTTGTAAAATAAAAAGGCCCATCTGGTCCATATTAAATATAAAAGGCACATATGAATCAAATGTGCCTATTCTTTTTATTTTTCACCCACAATACGGCTTAACAATGAGTTTAAAAGAAAAGACAACTAGTCAGGTGTGCCTTTCTTAACTAGTATTTTACTAATAAATAATTTTGACACTAAAATCGAATTTTACAATCGCGACTTCGCGTGGTACTTGTTTGCCCTACCCCGTGAATTTTTTTTAGAGCCCAAGGCGCGTATCTGGTTGGGCATCCTCGACGTGCAAACAAGTACCACGTGAAGTCGCGATTGTAAAATTCGATTTTAGTGTCAAAATTATTTATTAGTAAAATACTAATTAAGAAAGGCACACCTGACTAGTTGTCTTTTCTTTTAAACTCATTGTTAAGCCGTATTGTGGGTGAAAAATAAAAAGAATAGGCACATTTGATTCATATGTGCCTTTTATATTTAATATGGACCAGATGGGCCTTTTTATTTTACAAAATAATAAAAAAATTAACAAACAAACAAACCAAACAATTGTGACCTTTCAACGTAATCAAAGTCAAATGAGTCCTTTTTCCGTATCGGAGTCCTTGTTTCTTTCGGAGATTATTGCAGAAATTCCTATATATTGATTTGAATTATTAGATTATCATCTTTTAGTTTTCTGATGATTCATCACGGATTCTGCACCAAAAATCGTTGAGAGGCGCCGTTTTGAACAGTGACTCCATACTTGGGTCTGATGAAATTTCTAAAAGAGATTCATATATCTCGTTTGACATACTTTCGGGCTTTTCCAAGTTGGGTAAAAAAGGATTATGAATCCATGAAATCAGTTTCATTTTTGTATTCCGTTCTTCGGGAAAATACTTATCAAAAGATGTGCGCATCGAACTGAGATATTGGACCAATTCTTCAAACACATCATCTTGAAACATTTTCTATTTCTTTCTTACCAACGCAAATAATCCAAAAATCTAATTTTCTTTTGAAGGCAGTTATTTTGTTATAGGGCTAAAACACTGTTGTCTGTTTACCTTGCAATGATAAATTCAATTTGTTCAGTTTTAGAAAGATATCCGCCATAAAAGACAATCGGAACAACCAAGTTTTATCATACAAACGGTCCTTCAAATTAATAGAAGTATCTGCTGAAAGAAACATTTGTAACTCGGCTCTAAGTTCAAATAGCCTTGTTAAAGTTTTACCCCGAGACAGCCATCGCACTTCTGTATGGAGCGTTTTATGTTTGCTGCCATAATCTTCACACAATAATGAGAACAATCGCGATTGTAGTGGTCGTGATTTGATAAAATTAATTATTTTTACCGCTTCATCCATAACTAATTTTAGATTTGACAGCATTTGCTTCATCGCAAGTGCTTGCCTATGCAGAATACAATGGCTGGAACTACAATTAGGCGCTTTATTTTTTATTCGTGACAATGCTCCTGCTGTTTTACCTGTCATCGCCTTGGCCCCATCTGTACAAATGCCAATGCAATTGTTCCAACAGATTATTTTATTTAAAAAATATATTTATTTTATTAAAAATTTCTTCCCCGGTAGTGTTTGTGAGCAGCGGTGAACACATAAGCATGTCTTCTTCAAAAGAACTTTCATATGGATATCTCACGATAACCAGCAAGATAGCCGAACCAGCGACATCAGTTGACTCGTCCACTTGCGGCGAATCGTGTTTTTGTAGACGTGTAACTAGTTCTTGTTTGACGTAGCTTGCCAGATCATGGATTCGCCGTGAAACATGCAGTATCGTTTGATAGCGGCACAGTAGAAAGATGCTTTGCAGATTTTTCATCGAGCATACATTTTGTTATGTCTAATACACATGGCTTTATTAAATTCTCAGCGATAGTGTGCGCTTCACCTGCTTGTGCAATGCGACATGTAACCCGGTTTCGTAGTTTTCCTATTTGAACTTTACTACTCACCACCGTGCTAAAGTAAATTTATAAGGTATAATCTGCTAGGAAGGATTAATTAAACAAGTACCTTCTTACACAATACAAAGTTTATTGGAATTATACAAAATTAAAGTACACATACAAACAATGTGGCAAGCCACCAAATTAATGTACCCTTCCCAGAGTCTATGGCATACACCCACACAACTAGTCTCCGTTCCTAGTGGTGTCAGTGCACGCCAGCCTTGAGACTAAATAGCAGTTTCTCAGAGTCGCTATAGCGAGTCAGTGGGATGATCGAATCAACAACTTCTAGCTCAATCGAACATGTATTGGCCTTTTCCGGACTGTGCTCATAGAGGGAAAATAAACACTATACGAAGCAAACCCGAGACACAAGATCCTTACAACAACTGGTCTTAAAACAACCTAGTTCCTACAAAAGGCCTAACTCTCTCACAGATTAAACCATAATGACACACTGATAACACTCTCTATAAAATCTTCAGTATAACTCCTTCAGTTGACGGTTCAGGGCCCTTGGCGTCGTTCACAGGAGAAACCTGTGAACACACGCGAACGCGGCCTACGGACGAGATGGTGACGCTATCGTTACCTGGAGTGGCGAACTTCCCTCATCACCTGGATTCGGTTAGGTAAAGCCTTCCTAATGTCGGAGGACCACACCGCAAGGGATAACCATAAATCCGCCTGCGCTCTGATGAATTCCAAATCACCACACGGCGCAACACCAAGGCATCGAATCAATCGCGCATAGCACCAAACTTATAAGGCTAGCATAAACAGCCAGACCTGTAACAACGTCCTCGTGTCAGAACACACATGCATGATCTAAGCTATAGGCTATCCAGCAAGAACAAAGAAAATGGTTTAGTACTCACGGAATTCTGCCAAAACAGCTCCTACTTATTAAAACCCCATCGGGTTATTTGGACACATCCCAATCCTCCTAGGATTAAGTCCCTCAAAATCGCCCTTTAGGCTCGAGTCCTTGATCGTAAAAAACGGACACCGTACCCCCTCTTTCTCCAGACCAATTTGACAGTTTCTCGAATCATCTTCCACAGACTATATAGATTCCTTATCGATTTGTATCTTCACTTTATCAAACATTATGTTTGACTTAAAATGTGGTAAATTATGTAAGTTTGTTTATTTATTATTTGATTATCTAATAAACTTGCAATTAATTAACTAAACAAAAAGGCATCAACGCCATCTGTGTCACGCAAAACAGCGTTGACAACCCTGGCGTAGTCCGCCGTTAATTACAACAGGTGTCGCTACTAGACACAATCAATATCTAATTTTGCAACGTCACAGACAGCTAACTAAATATGATGCCTCCGTGGCCGTTTCGTTGATAGTTTGTATTACATGCATCATATTTTTTTGACTTTCCAATAACTGATCTTTTTTACGAACAAAAAATTCTTTATTCTTGTCTTTAGACTCGGGGTGTACAGTTCCTAAATGTCGGATAATGAAATAATGTAGGATAATGAAAAGTTACTTGATGTGGTCCACAACATTTGTGGTTGGATATGATGTTGTGGACCACATCAAGTAACTTTTCATTATCCTTCTCCGGAACACCATGGAACAGCAAGACCTTTCTTCGCATGATGGTTTCATGCCTATCGAACCCAGCAGCTAGCAGCTCAATTTGAGTTTTTAACTTGGAAAGGGCTTGACAGATAAACAGCTTAAACTCGGAGAACTCATGTGCAATTGATATAAGGTCAGGTGAAGCTGAAGTGGTACCAGTGGTAGCCTGCTGCAATTTAACTTCATATTCCTGCATTCGGGAGCCAAACAACTGCTCGAGGTCCTCCAAACTGGCAGCTAGTTTAGTGTCCATGTTCAATGTATTATGAAAAGTGAACCAAGGAGTGCTACAAACTTGATAACAATATAGGTATAGCGAATGTGGGGGGGGCTAATATAAAATGAACTGATTTATATCATTAATAATAATATATATAAAGCATTTTAAAAATTTAATTTATCAAGAGCACACAAAAATGTATGTTACTCCTATGCCTACCCACAAAGGAAAAAAGGAAATTACAATGAACAGGCACAATTGGCTTTTAATAATAATAAAATACTTCAAAAGTTGCAATTAATTAGTTTTACTTTACTTATAAACTCAATTCTTTAAAAATGATTCGGGTTAAATAAAAAGTGAAAATAAGTTTTATTTTTAAACAACGGTGGCGATTCTCTTGTCACAAATGCCTCTAATTTTGATTGTCTAACTCAGCTATTACTCTAAGTGAGTTCCGCAGAACCCTAGGGTTCCGCGATACCTCTGTAGGGGTTCCTCAAGAATTTAGAAAAAAAATCAAAATACCTCTCTTTGGTCGAACGTTTTGACTCCGCGGCCGCGCGTAGGTATATTTATTTATTTGTATAAACATGTGTTACAATAGCTGGTATAATATCTCATAAGTTTGGTATCAACATGTATACTTGTGAGCGCGCAGTCCCTTTGATAAAAGCCGCTTCTGAATTAGACTGTAGCGGTATCTACAACGCCACGTGCAAACAACGCATCATACTGACGTCACGCAAATCCTGCATCGCGCATGCAGAGTTTACCGCGCAACTAGCATAGATACAACAGCCCGACATGAATCAACGGCCAGTTGCCCGCCAGACACAACACCCGTCTGGTCGGAGAATCCTCCCTTTTCTATAGAGTATGAGTGAACTTTACACCCTGTTCCTCATACCTCTATACTGGTGACCCCGAACATGAACGTCAGCGCAGCCTTCGTGCAATTACTTCAGCGTGACGTCATCATCATCACTCCCGCAAGCTTTAGCGGCGAGTCACCCAGCCAGCCAGCTCCCACGGCTTCAACGGGTATCCTGACCACCAGCATGCAGCGACCGCGCATACCTGGTCATCACCCTCAGCCTCATCAGCAACCTTGGCACAGCACACTGCACTTTCGGCCGGTCAACAAGAAGAGCTCAATTCCTCTCCTGGTCGACGCAGCAGTCAGCCTCAACCCGGCGCTGTACCACATCCGACGCACTGGAGCATAACGCAGCGCCACCCCGACTCACTGGGGACATCTTCGCAGACAGTTCCGACTCACCGTGAACTATGCGGCAACCGGTTCCGACTCACTGGAACCTCAGCTGGCCTGGCAAGCATCGCAAGATACAAGACTCAGCCCACTATCGACCTCCGGTCTCCGGGGGGGGAGTGATGTAGCTGTATCTACAACGCCACGTGCAAACAACGCGTCATACTGACGTCACGCAAATCCTGCATCGCGCATGCAGAGTTTACCGCGCAACTAGCATAGATACAACGGCCCGACATGAATCAACGGCCAGTTGCCCGCCAGACACAACACCCGTCTGGTCGGAGGATCCTCTCTTTTCTATAGAGTATGAGTGAACTTTACACCCTGTTCCTCATACCTCTATAAGACGCTATAGTTGTCAACAAGCGACTTTCGACTCTAACTTCAAAAAATAAAGTCGAGATTGTTTACAATGCAATTTTTATATTTCTCTTTTTAATTTTGCTTTTTGTTTATCAAAGGCGCCGGACTCGAGTATTTTCGAGAATATTCGAGATCGAGTCTAGGACTAAGTATAAAAGCGGCGATCGCGCGTCGCGCGTCGACACACCGACCCTTGCTCGATGTAGTGCCAGCCCGCGCCGCAGCTGAGCCTGTACATTTAAATTCTCGACTGTGACCTCTGAGTTTGTTTCGGCTTTTCTTCTCAGAGTAGTGGGTGCGTCTCATAACGTATAAACTCATTTGGTCTAATTTCATTTTATTATCGTTTATAAGATATAATCAACGTGAGATATACCAACTGTTGATATAATTTCTTCACATATAACATTTATTTATTCTAAAACTTAATTAGTATAACGTTGTTTGATATAACGTTTATGTAATCGAAAATCATTTGGTCTAACGTTTAATATATGTATATAAAAACGTCATTATGGTTAACACCCCGACTCAGACTACCCCGACTCGGATAGGTTAGGTTAGAAGGCTAAGGCGGGAGCGAAGCGGAGCGGAGCTCCCGCCTTAGCCTTCGTGGTTATTTTTTTATAAACCACCCAGAAATAGGAGCCCCGCGAAGCGGGGCTCCGTCGACCTATCTTAGCGCAGGTGGTAATTAGTTACTAGATGTGTTTAATATCTACTTAGGTGACTATTACCTATAACTACGATAGAACTTATAAAGAATAAAACAAAGAAAAATATTTTTAAATATTTCTTAAACAAAATACAAAGTTATTGTTTTATTAGACCAAATAAGTTTTATATCTTTTGAGTGGTATGTCAAACGATTTTACATTTAATGTATGTTATGCTTATGAAAATTAGTTGTTGTATAATTATATCAATCGTTCATTATATTAACTAATCGCTATATTAAATAAAATTATAGGTTCCGTTGTTATATATTGTAAATATTAGAGATTTTTTTGTTATATCATCTATTACTTACCCCAGAGTAGTCAATTAGGAAATGCCGACCCAATCGTTCGTTAAATAATAAAAATTCGATCCAGCCTGTCCCAACTTGCTGCCCTCTCCCCAGCGACGCCCTAAGCCGAGGCTTGTACCCCACAGGGGGTGCCCTTAGCGTGTAGTCGCTTAGTTTACTTAGTTAGTTTAAGCCCCTGGCTGGAGGCTTTGAGTTCTCTCAAGGCAACCACAGAATAGTCCGGTTAAGTAGTCACGATCTCTCAAGGTCAACTACGAGATGCCCTAGTCAAAAAAAAAAAATTCGTACCTCGTCAGTCAGTTGACGATTAGCGTTCGGAGCGATAAGTTCCTACCTACCTACTAACAAGCTCGCTAGCGAGAAACTAGTGTTCATTGTTCTACTGCCTGCTGTATTCTGTTGCCTCAGTTTTATACATTTCTTCATTGTACTAAACTTGGTCTCTTATACGCAGTAACGATTGTGCATAATTTAGACCCCACTATCCTGACGTGTAACATTATAAATAAAGAAGACTTAACACCTTTAAGCCAACGTTCCATACGTTGGCTTAAAGGTGTTAAAC
The DNA here is from genome assembly GCA_963855955.1 of Luperina nickerlii. Taxonomy (NCBI): domain Eukaryota; kingdom Metazoa; phylum Arthropoda; class Insecta; order Lepidoptera; family Noctuidae; genus Luperina; species Luperina nickerlii. Next base: position 16,028,826 of record OY979687.1, read on the forward strand.
GTGTTGCAACAACATCTTCTAATGACGCTGAATGTTCAAAAGCAGTACGCGCGGAGAATATAGCAATCACCGATCCAGACGATGATGCCACGACGTTAAGCTCGACGGTTTCAAAGACGAAAAAAGAAAGTATGATGAATCATATATCAGTTGCGGATTTGTTGATTCTAACGGCTCACCTCTCTGCATGCTATGTAGTAAACTGCTTCCTAATCGTTCCATGGCACCTGCCAAATTGCGCCGACATTTAGGAACTGTACACCCCGAGTCTAAAGACAAGAATAAAGAATTTTTTGTTCGTAAAAAAGATCAGTTATTGGAAAGTCAAAAAAATATGATGCATGTAATACAAACTTTCAACGAAACGGCCACGGAGGCATCATATTTAGTTAGCTGTCGCATTGCACAAGCAGGTGAAGCGCACACTATCGCTGAGAATTTAATAAAGCCATGTGTATTAGACATAACAAAATGTATGCTCGATGAAAAATCTGCAAAGCATCTTTCTACTGTGCCGCTATCAAACGATACTGCATGTTTCACGGCGAATCCATGATCTGGCAAGCTACGTCAAACAAGAACTAGTTACACGTCTACAAAAACACGATTCGCCGCAAGTGGACGAGTCAACTGATGTCGCTGGTTCGGCTATCTTGCTGGTTATCGTGAGATATCCATATGAAAGTTCTTTTGAAGAAGACATGCTTATGTGTTCACCGCTGCTCACAAACACTACCGGGGAAGAAATTTTTAATAAAATAAATATATTTTTTAAATAAAATAATCTGTTGGAACAATTGCATTGGCATTTGTGCAGATAACATCCAAGGTGTGTGCGACCCATTCAGCAGCGAAACTCGAATACAGTACCTACTGTATCTTTTTTTCTCTTGCTTATTATCTCGAAAATTATGTGTCCTATCGCAAAAATAATGAAAATTTCGACCCCCTCTTTGAAAACCATAAACCTCTAAAACCCAACATGTAGGTAATCATTTTTCATATTTTCCATACAAAAGTAAAAAATTCCATATAAACACGTCGAGGATGCCCAACCAGATACGCGCCTTGGGCTCTTAAAAAAAATTCACGGGGTAGGGCAAACAAGTACCACGTGAAGTCGCGATTGTAAAATTCGATTTTAGTGTCAAAATTATTTATTAGTAAAATACTAGTTAAGAAAGGCACACCTGACTAGTTGTGTCTTTTCTTTTAAACTCATTGTTAAGCCGTATTGTGGGTGAAAAATAAAAAGAATAGGCACATTTGATTCATATGTGCCTTTTATATTTAATATGGACCAGATGGGCCTTTTTATTTTACAAAATAATAAAAATATTAAGAAACAAACAAACCAAACAATTGTGACCTTTCAACGTAATCAAAGTCAAATGAGTCCTTTTTCCGTATCGGAGTCCTTGTTTCTTTCGGAGATTATTGCAGAAATTCCTATATATTGATTTGAATTATTAGATTATCATCTTTTAGTTTTTTGATGAAGTTTATCTCTGTGTCTAATGCACCGAATTAGTCCCGGATTAATCCATGGTTTAATATTATAAAATTTCTTACAGTAGAAACTATCGTGTTACGTCAGTGGTTCCTAACCTTTTCAACATTGTTACCCCTGGATCTATTAAGAAAACTGATTTACCCCGACCTTAAAATTTTATCAATAAACAATGAATTAAGTAAAAATAGTTTGTGTGATGTGGTATTGGTTTGCATTCACAAGTTTTTTTATGTTAGGTTTAGTTTCGCTTAAAGCGCATCTTCAGTGGTGTTCCATATTGAGACGGTTTCTGGCCTTTGTTTTCAGTGTAACCAAAGTTAAAAAAATTACTCTCACATCTATAGGTGGTAGCAAAGGGTATTAGCATTTTTAACGCTCTGTTAGCTATAACAGGATAAAACAGACATGGCGAGGCGTCCGCGACGGCAGCTTGAAAGAGATGCCACGTGCGGTTCTTATTGTGCGGCGAACTATCATTTTTTCTTTTTAAACGACTGCGGCGTAGCCCAAAAGGATGGTTATTAGCTAGGTATTTTATTAGATTAGGTTCTTTGTTACCCCCACAGAATAGCTGATTTACCCCCTCGGGGGTAATTACCCCCAGGTTCGGAACCACTGTGTTACGTAATATTGCTTGTTGAACATGTTTTAAGTCTTGTACGATAAAGCGAAATTAGCGTCAGCTGTATTGTATACTACTAGGCTAAAATCAATGTTGCACAAATCATATTCGAGTTTGTTTGTGTTTAATTTGCTAATAGTCTGAGGACGATTTAGCTTAGGCAGCGTTAAATTTACGTTGAGTAATACTGCGTGATGGTCATAAGTTGTTGAGTTAGTAACAAGCGTAGGTAATATAACCATCAGGTCCACACAAAAAATCTGGGTGTAGTTATTGACTCCAACCTTTCGTGGCGTGCTCAGGTCAAAGGTAGCCGAAAGGTACATTTCTCCTTTCATTCGCTGAAATGCCTTCAAAGTCTTCTGCCCTTGAAGATTAAAATTTCATTGGCACAAACACTTATTCAGCCGATTATAGATTATGCCGACGCCTGCTACCTGGATGCTACTGAGGAGCTACTAAACAAGCTTGAGCGCTTGCAAAACCTGTGCATTCGCTTTGTTTTCGGTCTTCGTAAGTATGACCATGTCTCTCACCTTCGCAAGGAACTCAAGTGGCTCCCAATCCGTCTTCGCAGGAATACTCGGATTTTATGTCTCCTCTTTAACATCTTACACAACCCGTCTTATCCTTCCTACTTGCGTGAGCGTTTTTCTTACGCTCGCCCTAGCGACGCACCATGTAGATCACACCTAAGATCCCTCCTTAAATCTCATCCTCATAAAACAAGCTACTATTCTTATTCCTTCTCTGTCCATGCTGTAAGATTGTGGAACTCTCTTCCGCCTAACATTGATTTAAAAACTATTTCTCTATTCAAATGTAGATTGAAAGAGCATTACCTTTCCTCTATACTGTGAGTATTTATATACATATATGTTTATATATTTTAGCATTATGTATTTATTTAAGTATATTTATGTTAAATATTATTTTATTTTTTGCATTATATGTATGTGTATGTTTATTTAATATTCTAGTTTTAGACTTCACACATTCATATTTTTCTCTTCTTGTTCTCACACACTATTGTCTACATTTCTTTTTTACTTCTCCTTTCGCAGGTCTGCTGGAAGAAATTTCTTAAGAAATAAGCAGTACCTTTGTACTCAATTTATAATCATGTCATGTCCCTATGTATTTTACTGTGTGTACATAAATTATAAAATAAATAAATAATTAATTTTACTAAATTGAAAGAGAAAATGTTGATTATTTAATATTGTGAAAGAAATTGATTATTATTATTAAATCGTTTTGTAGGAATCTTGTAAATATAACTACATTCATTTATACATTTTTTATAAAACAACTATTTGTATATTTTTTGCCGAAAACCAGTAAAATATTTTATACTCAATTATCAATTTCCTTAAAATTTGTAAAATGTTAGATGTGCCTTTTTACATTACGACGGCAGTATAGTTTTCCGGTACTTACATTTCATGGTGTCGGTGTTGCGTGGCGGGGGGGGCGCGGGGGGCGCGGGCGGCGGGGGCGGCGGCGGCGGCGGCGCGGGCGCGGGCGGCGGCGCGTACCGCTCTGCAATATTGATTGTGGGACACTTGTACACGCTCCGCAATAATCAATCACACACTCATTATGTTTACTAATTTTAAAACATGAGGAATAGAATTGGAAGTGCTTTCTCAAAAACTAGCTTATGAAAATATAAAAGTTTTTAAAAACAAGCAAAATCAGCTGTTAAGTGGAATGTGGCACAAATTGAAATAATAAGTAAATATACGTGAACACGGACAAAGTCCAAAAACAAGTGAAAATTATTGTGACGAAAAGTGATGTCAGAATAGTAAAGTAGGCCGAGTCATTGTTTTGATGGTACTGAATAAATTAATCTTATACTCGTATAATTCTTATTTACTAAATAAAACAAATAAGCACACTTACCGTGACAAGATTACACACACACACACGAACACAACATTTATGTAAGCGAAGCACACACGACGGCGAGTATTTGTGTGATCGATGCAGCTTAGCGGAGCTGGTGTCGCATCGTTACTGATCGTCAAGATAACAGCGACGCTGGCTGCGGTCATTGAACTTATGGTTCATAAACAGATTATGTGTCTTGTGACGAAAAGGGATTACTATTCTATAACAGACCAACACCTAGTTTGATAAAAAATGAATTTTAATAGTAAAATATACAAATACGGAGCATTATCTAGACGACGGAGGGCGCCCCACGCCCGCACCCTGCGCACGCAGGCGCCCGCTCCGCTCACAATATATTAAAAGTATCAAAATATACCCATATTATTTGTTTCATTTACATCTAGCTTTAGATATTATATTATTTTATTTGCATATATTTTGCGATTACTCAAAATTTAATAATTTATAAGATATACATATTTAATAGATACTAGCGCGTCGCACGCTCGGTACAGAGTGAAGCTGCGAACTTGTTGTACGTATACATTTACAAAGTAAATAATTTAAATCAGACTTGTATGATAATTATGCGTGGCGGCCGACGCCACGCCGCCGCACTCTCGTCGCGGACACTCGCGACCGACGCGGACAATTACTTAGTACGCTACACTGGCGCGATGGCGGTACAGCCTCCGGACCACGTCACTCATCAGTGCGAGATTAACACTAGGTACGTCATCCCACCCGCAGCATAGACAGCAGAGCGTGAGGTGATCCGGGGTGTTTGGTAAACATACGAACACGAGTCAAGCGCACACACACACACGCGCGGCCGGCCGGGGGGGGGGGGGCGCCTAGCACCTCAACACACATTACACACGACGCACTGCTACTTCGCCCTGCGCACGCACACAAGTGCACCTCTAGCTCACACAGTAGTGTGAGTGTTGAGTCCGTGTGGGCTGAAGTAACGCTGGCGTGCGTGCACTGGGTGGCAGGTGTTAGGCATCCAGTGTGTGTGCATGTTCTGAGCGCTAGAAGTATCGGAACTCGCCCTTTTTGCCGAGTCGCTCGCGGCGCACCCAGTCGGCTGCGCCCGCGCCCCCCGGCCCCGCACCCCCCGGCCCCGCGCCTCCCTGCCCTCCGCCCCCCGCCGGCCCCTGGCCCCCATGGCTCCCGTGAACCCCAGCGCCCCTACCCGCTGGACCCGTGGGGCTGCTGCCGCCGGAGCCGCGTCCGCCTGCTCCCTCCTGAAACATAAACACCAAACATTTTACGGAATATTCATTTACATTCTCTATGTTTTCATCATCATCATCATCATTTCAACCGAAAGACGTCCACTGCTGGACATAGGCCTCCCCCAAGCACCTCCACTTTGATCGGTTCTTTGATCTTCAGTTTCGTAAGCTGACTCTGCTCAATAGACACATCTCTAGCAACCTTGGAGCCTTCATTTAATTTTATCTCTATTGCGTCTTTAATACGGTCTGTATTAAAGCGGCGAAGATTGCTTCCCAAGGACTTAGAGATCCGTCTATTGAGCTGCCGGTAATTGAGCGCAACATCTGAAGACTGCTGGATCATCACGCGTCTCTCCTTCATGAGCCGCAAAGTAGGATCAGAGAGCCTTTTTTTACAAGCTTTTATTTAGCTTGCACTGTTCGTATGTATGTAAGTTGTCCGTCAAAATATGCAACCCATTTTTCGAACATTTGTTGGTATCCGATTGAGCTGAAATTTTCCATACACCTTTACTTCTGGTAACAATACAATGTGCAATACTCAATTTGTAATAATTTCAATATGGCCGCCGCTCCAAGATTGCGGATTACATTTATTTTCAATCCCCTTAATATGGGTATCAAACTCGTCAAAATATAGGGAACAGCTGATTTTTTTTCGCGATTACAGCTTTTATCCCTTGGTAAAAGTTGTTCATAATGATGAAAACAATCTCCTATTTCGGTTTGTCGCATGTGTTCAATTTCAACCTGTTTAAAAAGGAACTAAATAACACCAGTGGTATAAATATTGTAAATAGTTTAAATCAATAAAATAATGTAAAAAAAAGTGTTAATAATACCTATATCTTTAAGACTAAAAAGTAAAAAATAAAATGAAAATAAAAAAGTTTTTAAAAACAAGCTTTTATTTAAATAAAAATGTAACCTAAAAAAGAAAGAATAACGCGAACTAAACTAACGGGGCGGCCGGCGCGGGCGCCACGATGGTGATATACCTGGTAGTGCGTGTAGATGGGGTTGGGGTAGAGGTGCGGCGAGGCGGGGGGCGAGGCGGGGGGCGGCGCGGGCGCCACGATGGTGAAATATACCTGGTAGTGCGTGTAGATGGGGTTGGGGTAGAGGTGCGGCGAGGCGGGGGGCGAGGCGGGGGGCGGCGCGGGCGCCACGATGGTGAAATATACCTGGTAGTGCGTGTAGATGGGGTTGGGGTAGAGGTGCGGCGAGGCAGGGGGCGAGGCGGGGGGCGGGGCGGGCGCCACGATGGTGAAATATACCTGGTAGTGCGTGTAGATGGGGTTGGGGTAGAGGTGCGGCGAGGCAGGGGGCGAGGCGGGGGGCGGGGCGGGCGCCACGATGGTGAAATATACCTGGTAGTGCGTGTAGATGGGGTTGGGGTAGAGGTGCGGCGAGGCGGGGGGCGAGGCGGGTGCGGGCGCCACGATGGTGTGCGGCACGTGCGCGCTCACGCCGCGCCGGTTGCGCGCCTTCCACCACTTGCGCGAGTCGTCCAGGACCTGCCGTAACAGACATGCTTTAATACCAACTTACCAACCAATCTACCCTTTCAAAAGGGGATATGTTGAAAAAAATGTGGTTTTTCTATTTCGTGTAACTTCTTAAGTATGTGGAATAGGGATTTGACATTTTGGTTAAAGGAATATACGATTCAATGAATTTTTCTCGATACAAAAAAATTGCAATGTTATGACGAGCACAGCTGCAATCAGCTCTGCTGCATGTGCGGCGACGGCGACGCGACGGTACATACCTCGAGGTACTCTCCGCGCACGACGGTGAGCTCCTTGTCGTTGTTGGCCGTGCGCGGGTACGTCACGCGCACGACGCGCCCGCCGCGCGCCATCACGCCGCGCGCCCACGCTTCGCCCAGGTCGTCTGCAAACACAGAAATGTTACTGTACTAACTGCTCGTCACTTATCCCACCAGTCCGGGCAGTCCCCCTCGCAGTTAAACTTAAAGCATTTATTGCAAATTAACCATTTATAGGCACTTTTGGACTATCAAGAAGTCGGTCAGAAAGTCGAAGCGTAGATTCCATTGCAAAAAAAGACCTTCATGATTTTAAGTTATTTAAAAATCACTGGTTACGTAGTTTGAGTTGACATGGCATTGCGTCTTTACTTAATTGATAACAAAGTAACAAAACATTTTTTGCGAGCCATGCCAATTAAGACACGAGTCCCTACTGATGGCGCCAGGAGGTGCCGTGAAGCAGCACCAGTCCCTACTGATGGCGCCAGGCGGCGGCGCCGTGAAGCAGCACCAGTCCCTACTGATGGCGCCAGGCGGCGCCGTGAAGCAGCACCAGTCCCTACTGATGGCGCCAGGCGGCGCCGTGAAGCAGCACCAGTCCCTACTGATGGCGCCAGGCGGCGCCGTGAAGCAGCACCAGTCCCTACTGATGGCGCCAGGCGGCGGCGCCGTGAAGCAGCACCAGTCCCTACTGATGGCAACAGGCGACGCCGTGACGCAGCACCAGTCCCAACTGATGGCACCAGGCGGCGCCGTGAAGCAGCACCAGTCCCTACTGATGGCGCCAGGCGGCGGCGTGACGCAGCACCAGTCCCTACTGATGGCAACAGGCGGCGCCGTGACGCAGCACCAGTCCCTACTGATGGCGCCAGGCGGCGCCGTGAAGCAGCACCAGTCCCTACTGATGGCGCCAGGCGGCGCCGTGACGCAGCACCAGTCCCTACTGATGGCGCCAGGCGGCGGCGTGACGCAGCACCAGTCCCTACTGATGGCGCCAGGCGGCGCCGTGAAGCAGCACCAGTCCCTACTGATGGCGCCAGGCGGCGCCGTGACGCAGCACCAGTCCCTACTGATGGCGCCAGGCGGCACTGCACTTACTGATCACTCCTATGTCGCACTCGAATGTCGCTTTGATGTACCTACTCGCTCTTATCGCTTAATCGAAACTATGTGTGTCTCGCGGCCTACCCGGCCTTTGTATAGTGCCGCAGAGCTAGTACATAAACATCTAGAACGTTCGAGTACATACCGGTCCCGACTGACTCGACGTCGATAGTTCTCGGAATTACTAGTACTTAGAAAAAGGTCAAGTAGGGTCAAGGTCCTAGTACCAAGGTACTAGTTCCGCTACCCGATACTAGATGGCGCTAGTGGTAACTAATGTCGCCATGTATCAAGCATTATTTGAGGCGCGCAACACTGCCCCCTCCTAAGAGATGCTCTTCCCGAGCATTATCGGTCCCATAATAACGCGCCAGTCGATTCACATGGACGATCTTAGGAGTACCTCTTGCACCTTTCTGTATCCGATAGGTTACGTCATTGATCTTCGTCACAATCCGGTACGGTCCGTCCCATTTAGCTTGAAGCTTAGGAGATTTCCCTTTGCTGCGGACTGGATTATGCAACCACACGAGTGAACCTTCGTCGAACTCTTTATTGTTCATTTTGCGATCATAACGGGTTTTCATCTTTTCAGACATTTGCTGGCCCGATTGTCTGACGTGCTCATAAATGTCGTTCATCTTGCTCCGCAAGTCATTCGCATAATCGGTTACACTTCGTGGGGCATCAGGTGGTATTCCGGTAATCAGGTCAGCAGGCAGCCGTAATTCTCTTCCAAAGTTCGCGAGAGCTGGTGTCACCGATGTACTTTCGTGAACAGCGCTTCGATATGACAACAAAAAAGGTTGTATGTGCTTGTCCCAATCTCGTTGCTGATTTTCTACAACTTTTGCTAGGTAGCTCTCCAATGTCTGATTAAATCGTTCCACCATTCCGTCCGATTGTGGGTGATAAGAAGTCGTTCTTGTTTTATGAATACCCATAACTCGACAAGTTTCCTGGAATATTTGTGACTCAAAATTCCTTCCTTGATCACTGTGAATCTCCAAAGGTACTCCAAAACGACAGAAGACTTCATGAACTAATTTGTCTGCAACTGTCAACTAATTTGTCGGCCACTTCGTGAAGTAATCCATCACAACCATGAAATACTTGTTACCACTTTCACTCTCCGGAAACGGCCCCGCAACGTCGAGGGCTATCCTCTCCCATGGTGCACCAACATTGTACAATTTCAATGCACCCCTACTACGAGTCTGAGGTCCCTTTACAGCTGCACAACTTGTACATTTGCGACACCAATCCTCGACATCGTCCCGACAGTGGACCCAGTAAAACCGTTCTCGTATCTTCAGTAGAGTCCGTTTTACTCCCATATGACCTCCTGAACAACCATTATGGTACAGCTGTAGAACATCCGGTACTTGAGCTTTAGGGATAACCATTTGCAAATGACAGCTGTCTCCCCGAGTATTTTCCCATTTACGGCACAGGACTCCATCCTGAACCACAAAGCTGTCCCATTGAGCCCAATAGCTTTTTGTGACCGAACTCATCGCTGAGACGTCGCTCCACCTGGGCTTAGGAGCTCTGGCCTTCATCCACTCCAGAATCGACTTGAGATCCGAATCTTCCTGCTGTGCACGTTTTAGGCTCTCCTTCCACTCGTTGCTGAGGTCTGTCCTGAGCATCCTTACAGGTACCACGTCCTTACTTTCCTGCCTAGTACAGTGCTTGCAGTCTTCAGGACAAGGTCTTCTTGACAATGCATCTGTGTTGCCAAGAGACTTCCCGCTGCGGTGTTTAACCACAAATCCGTCCTGCTGCTGCTGGGCGGTGCTGTTAGCCGCACTACCCTCTCGAGTCCAGCCACCTTCCCTTTCTGCAGTCCGCTTAGGGCAACTGGATCGAAGGTGGCCCCTTTCCCCACAGCCGTAGCACCTAGGGCTGTATCCTTTCTTGCGGTTGCGAACTGTAGCCGCTGCAACCTCCCTGATGCTATGGGAACGATGATTCTGACACACCGCTTCCACCTCCAGTGCATGGGCCAAGGCGTCCTTAAGCGTCCCGTGGTGACCGAGCCTCACGGCAACTCTAACTTCAAGGTCACGGATGCCGTCGATGAATGCCTGCACCAGGTTCCCATCAATAAGCGCAAGTACGGACTGGTAAGCTTTACGAACCAGCTTCTCCACTTCAAGGGCCCACTGCTGCAGGTTTTCGTTACTGCGTTGCACGCGATCCTTGAGCTGCGCCCGAAACGCGTGTTCCAGGTGAGCGTCGCCATACCGAGCCTCCAATGCCTCAAGGAGCTGCTCGTAAGTCACTTCCTTACCGAGAGCTTCCAGGACAGTTAAGGCCTGGTCACGCAGGCCCAGGGTGAGGGCAGTCATGGCCTGACTTTTATTCCACCCGTTCGCCTTCATGACAGCCTCAAACTGGATTTTGTAGGCCGACCAGGAAGAAGTTCCGTCGAACGGTGGCACTTTGAATCCACGTAGCGAAGGTGTTATAGCTACGGGAGCTGCGATTCCATCACCCAGTTTAAGGTTACCTAACTCTAGCTTCACATTAGCAATGACGTCATTAAACTTGCTGATCTGAGTTTCAGCTTCTGACAGGCGGTTGTCATGCTGGGCAACCTTCTCCTTCACCTTCTTCATCTCTTTCCTCAAGGTTGCGTGAAGGTCCTTCATGAGGAGCATCTGCTCTTCCTGGCGGCGCACCTGCTCCTCTTTATCCCGCTGGAGCTGTTCCTCCAACCGACGAGCCTGTTCCTCCTGTCGGCTAGCCTGTTCCTCCTGTCGGCGGGCCAGTTCCTCCTGTCGACGAGCCTGTTCCTCCCTGTCACGCAGCAATTGTTCTTCCAACCGATGCGCCTGTTCCTCCTTGTCCCGCTGGAGCTGTTCCTCCAACCGACGAGCTTGTTCCTCCTGTCGGCGAGCCTGTTCCTCCTGTCGGCGGGTCTGCTCCTGCAGCATCATCATTAGAGCAGCAAAATCTGGTGCTGATGATGCTGGAGCAGCTGTGGATGGGCCGGCCTCCGTGGTCGGTATCTGGCCATCCGACCTCTGTGGCGTTGCTCCACCGAATCGCCTCTGGTCCGTCTCTTGCTGGCGTTGACTTCGGGTGCGGATACCCTCCATGTCGTCTTTGGGTAAAATCGGCATGTTTTTTAAACCTCGCTTCTAACACCAATTGTTACGAGCTTGGGGTTCGTGACAATAAGAACTGCCGATTTAATAACCAAAAAAATTACACTTTACTCACCAACACTAATTACAAGTCAAACACACTAATTAGGAAATACAATTGCACTTACTGATCACTCTTAAGTCGCACTCGAATGTCGCTTTGATGTACTCGCTCTTATCGCTTAATCGAAACTATGTGTGTCTCGCGGCCCACCCGGCCTTATATAGTGCCGCAGAGCTAGTACATAAACATCTAGAACGTTCGAGTACAAACCGGTCCCGACTGACTCGACGTCGATAGTTCTCGGAATTACTAGTACTTAGAAAAAGGTCAAGTAGGGTCAAGGTCCTAGTACCAAGGTACTAGTTCCGCTACCCGATACTAGATGGCGCTAGTGGTAACTAATGTCGCCATGTATCAAGCATTATTTGTGGCGCGCAACAGAACCATGCACTAGCTTCCGACGTGTCATAAGTATCCATGTAGGATTTTATGAAATAAAATATTTTGAAAATGAACTTGAATGGTGAACGTACCGTCATCTCTGTCAGCGCGGTACGCCTGCTCGCGGTCAGGCGAGGACGCCGCGCTGCCCGAGTCCTCGCGCGTCATGCCACGCATATTCCTGTCAACAACGTCACCGCACTTAGTGTGTCTTCAATAGGCTCACAAGCACAACGTTAATGTCATGAAAGGGCACAACCAAATAGGTACTCTGAAATATTTTATTCTGAATTTCGATGTTCCGATTTTCAAAAGTCCGAATTTCATATTATCTAAGAATGTCTATTATTCAAAACGTCTATTATTAAAAATCACGAAATTTATTTTACCGAAAGTCGTAAATGCGATTTGTTTGTTCTCCAATTTTCATACGTTCGAAGAATGGGTTCTCGGTCCGAAAAATGACATTCCGATTTTCAATAGGGTAGTTGACTAAGAAAATATATTTAGTCCATCAGTTAGATTACTAAAAAATATTGTATACGCATTTTTTCTTTTGTCTGGCAAACAAAAAATTACGAAGATACAGCGCTTGGAAATTTCGTATGACGTCACGCCGTGCTACAAATTTTAGCACGTTATTATGTCAAAGCCCCCCACTCCTGAACTTTGATGTGATATATCTTTGTAAGTTTTTATCTAATTGATAAAACAAAAAATACGTGTTCAATATTTTTTAATAATCTTACTGAGGGACTAAATCGAATCGATTTATTTTTACCCAGGCAACATCCCTATTATCATCATCATCAACATTTCAGCTGAAAGACGTCCACTGCTGGACATAGGCCTCCCCCAAGCACCTCCACTTCGACCGGTTCTGTGCTTCTCGCATCCAACTGGTTCCTGCGGCCTTCACAAGGTCGTCGGACCACCTTGAGGGAGGCCTTCCAACGCTACGTCTTCCGGTACACGGAAGCTTGGAGCTTCCCTGCGTGATTGAATCAGGAGTGAAGAGATCCGCAGGAGAACCAAGGTAACCGACATAGCCCGAAGAATTGCCAAACTTAAGTGGCAGTGGCCAGGGCAACTACAACTTAATTAAAAATAATTATCTAATCTAATTGGTTTCTGTGAATCAAGGGATCTGGAAACAATGGTTTCTATGAAAAAAGTTTACGGCAAGAAGTGCTATCTATGAACAGAGATCTATGTCAACCGTGCTTCCTATGGACCGAGATATCTATAAACAATGTTTTGTTGTTGAGTTTTGCTTTCTGTATGTAGTCGTATCGTACAAGCGTGTTTCTATCTTAGGTTCCACACTCATATTCAGAATAGTAAATATAAACGTCAGGAATATTGATATTTTGTAATTATAAAAATAGAATGAAAATCGGAGTTAGTAGCGATGACGAAGTAATGACTACAGGCTTGCTATTGATGACAATATAATTAAATCAGATTCTCAATCGCCGCAGCCTTTGAAAATTTCTTTGCAGAGATTCCCGTATCAATTAATAAATCTCTAAACTCATCACCCACTGCTGCAGAGTCTTTACTTATAGAAAACGTTCCAGTTTGTGATTATGAATTTAATTTCCAATATGTAAACTGTAAAGATATAATTAAAACCTTTTACACGTTAAATGTTAAAAAGACCGCATATCTATGGGGTAATTCTGTGGATGTCACTAAGTTGATTATAAACATTGTAGCACCTACTTTAGCTGATATATTTAATAATTGTATTGACCGTCGTGAGTTTCCTGATCTTATGAAAAACAGTAAAATAATACTTTTATTTAAATCGGGTAGTACAGACGCCAGCACATCAAGCTACCTGAAACTGTCAAATTTTCCCAATTAACTTTGAACCTAAAGCTTTAGCGATAAAGTTGAAAATCTATTAAAGAAATTTGACAGATTGTAGTAGCTTGATGTGCTGGCGTATCAGACCCTACTAATTATAGACCTATTTCAGTACTACCTACTTTTAGTAAAAAATTTTAAAAACTTATTTTAAATCAAATGCTAAGATGTATTAATAAAAATAAATTACCGAGTTGAACTTTTAGGATATATTTATAATTTGTGGGAGGACAAATGCGATGCTTTTTGCGTCTTTTGCAATTTGTCCAAGGCATTAGATTGTGTTCTTCATGAAACATTAATCAGGAAACTGCACCACTACGGAATCCGGAACGCCTCTCTGGATCTTCTTATTTTTTACTTAAGTGATAGGATTCAGAGAGTTGATGTTAACGGAAAAAGGTCGCCCAGATCTGTAGTAAGAATGGGGGTCCCCCAGGGCCCAAATCTTGGCCCATTTTTATTTATTATTTATATGTATAAATGACTTGTCTTACCTCATAAGGGATAAACGTGATATTGTGTTGTTTGCAGATGACACTTCACTTTTATTCAAAATTTATTAATTTTATTCAAACGTCAGCAACTGGTTACTGACAATGTAAATAGCGCCCTCGCAAAATTAGTTAACTGGTTTAATGTTAATAACCTACTTCTTAACGAAAAAATAAACGAAATGTATTAAGTTTACGATACCCCACGTTAGACAAGTAGAAACTAGTGTTCTCATAAAGGATAAAGAGTTGAAACCTGAAGACACCACAGTATTCTTCAGCATAACTTTGGATGCCAAGCTACAAAGGGGCCCCATATAGATAAATTGTCAGAAAAGCTTAGCTCTGCAGCATACGCCGTTAGGAAATTTCGTGATTTAACTGATTTAGAGACAGGCGGTTTAGTTTAGTTATTTTCATAAATGTAATGTCGTTTGGTATTCTGTTGTGGGGAAATGCCGCCAATATTCAGATAATTTTTATTTTACAAAAAAGGGCAATACGTTCCATTTATAAATGAAGGTCCAGACATCCCCTAAGAGACAAATTTAAAGAGATTAAAATAGTGACTGTGCCTTATCAGTACATTTATGATGTTCTTACAACAAGGCTCAAGAAAATAAGTGGCTCGTTTAGATGCCAATGTATACGTTTTTATATAATAAACTTCCTAGCCACATTCAAGAACTAAGCCTTAATAAATTCAAATCTTTTATAAAGCGAAAACTATATATACCAGAAAGCCTCTTATACTAGTGTAAAATACTATATTGAGGACAAAAAGGCCTGGGATTGAGCTGCTCCAAAAGGTTTAGACTGTGAATATTGTTTTTATTTTGCTATTTTATACTTTATTTTTTCTAAATATCTATTTACTTAAACAATGACATGTACATTTACTGTATAAAGTATTACTTATATTATTTTAATTATTGTGAATATGAGGACTATGTGGGTCATTGTTTCTGTTTTAATCATGGTGTGGCAGTTTGAGTAGTTTCTACAGCCTACCCAAATGTCCTGTCTTTGTTATTGTTCGTCGAATTGTTGAGCTCCTTAAGTTCTGAGTTGAGCTTCACGGTTACTGACAAATGCGTGTACTGATTGGACAGGTCCACTCAATTTGTGTGGTTCTTTCCTCAAAAGACCATTTCAGACACCAATCTACATGGTCTTCACATGATCTGACCAAGATTTTATCTGGACTTTAAAAGAGACTGTGACGTCTGAGTTTGTTTCGGCCTTTCTTCTCAGAATAGTCAGATAGGAAACGCCGACGTCATCTAGTTTAAAAAAAATATGACTGACCTTTAAAAGTGTTTATACAAACTTACTTACGGAAAATAAATAATTTATCATTTAAAAAAAGTTGTTATGTGAGGAATTTTGAACAATTCGGAATTATGAAAATCGGTATTTTGAACTTCGTATTTGTGACTGACGGAATAAAGTTTTTCGTATTTATGTAGTTTACCCGTTATGAAAGTGGTTCTGAAGATAAAAACTGTGACGGAGTTATAGTCCATAGTTACCAGTTAGTCCTTGGAAACAGATTTGTTTATTTCGGTAAGTACTTATGGTGTGGTATCTGGAAGCGTTAGCTCTAGTGAGTCAAGATTTAGTTATACGCTCAGCTGGACGCAGTTTGTAGCAGCCATCAGGCTGGAGTAGGGCGCGTACTGTGGCAGCGGTTACCTGGGGCAGGGCGCGTACTGCTCGGCGTAGAGCTCCGGCTCGTCGCGCTCGTAGCGCTCGTAGGGCTCGGCGCCCGCCAGCTCGGCGCGTCTCGGGGAAGACCTGCCCCACAACACACACAACGCTACACGGACACGTACACAGTAGCACACTACACATTTATAGCAACCTTAACACACATTGACAGGGTGATTACCGAAAGATACCTCTAACAAATTTAATTAACGTTTAACAACATTTGGTACAACTACACACATACTACCAAAATTATACATTGTAAATAAACAAAAATGTAGTGAACACACATTACGGTGATGGGACATGACTAGCATAGGATGATTATTCACACATTTAGATGTGACTACGTATAACATCTAATAAATTAATAATCAATGCATTAAGTTCAAATACCTGCGCAGTGGCTGGTCATCGACCTGGTAGTCGGGGCTCCAGCCGTCCATGAACACGGGCTGGTACGGCGGGATGGTCGTCTTCCATTGCTCCCTGGCAACACAAACACAGAAGTTCTAGCCTAGCATTAACGACACTGAACAACAGAAAATAAGTTGTGATGGCACAAGATCTTACAAAAAGGCTGTTCTTCAAATAGGCACTCTGCAAGGTGTTCTTGGTCCAATTTTATTTATTGGGATTTATTTCCCATAAAGATAAAGATATTTTATTTTGCAAATACGGGTACAAGATAAGGTGTTACATAATATAAATACAGAAACAGCCATATTTTGCCAATTACAAGGTATGCAAAAGTATCGAGTTTAGGTCCAATTCAAATTCATATTTACTAAAAATAATCAGTCAATAATAAAATTAATGTCACAATTTCTAATAGTTATTTAAATACAATATATAAAATAGTCAAACAACTTCTTTCTCCAATAAAAACTCTTCAACCCTCAAACCCCAATAAGCTTTGCCTACTAAAAAAATTCTTATTTTTTTTGAATAATGTCAAATTATAGTCCTTCCAACAACTTGGTATTTTGTTATACATATATCACCGGTGCCATGCAGCAGACACTCCTGCGCATCAGAGTTGTTCTAGCACTAGGGATACACAGACAACTATTGTCACGCCTATTCCGTGGAAATACGTCAGCCATTCGTGCGAAGCGAAAATTACAAACTTTCAACTTTCATCCCCTATTTAACTATTTATTATATTATATTTATATTTATTTTTGTTTAAAAATCATTCCTAACTGTATTTCGTTATAAAGGTACCTCGGGCAAATTTGCACACGTATACTAATAAGCGCTGACGGACGACTCCACATATGCGTCACAAGTTGAGTTCTTGTGTTTGCGTCGGGCAGCGCCACCAACTAATACTATTCCGCATTCCAAAACTATTTGCCATAACATTTTCTTGTAATAAAAAGATAAGATAGGAATTAACTACTTATTTTCAGTACCTAAATAGTGTGTTTACGACTATACAGAACTACTTAAATTTTAAATCACGTAAGTGCTATCGAGTACGATCTACGGGATAGCTTATAGCGCAAGTTTTGCAAGACCTCAACCTCAGCTTTAACATCAATGTATCAACCAGCCTAGGGACCTATGGACCAGCCTATGGACTCCAAGCTAAAACGTTTTTGCTCTAAGCAGAAACGTGGTTGACATTGATCACCTGTCATTTCTGCCCAAACACCTAGTCTTTAGGTTTTGTGGTATGCGTGACAAGAGGCACAGTTTTACAAATGCGGCCTGCAGACGAACCTACATTATTTACATAATATCAAAATAATTTAAATATAGCTGATAAGATTATCTGGTGCCTAATATTACGTTTTCGTTGGTACCTGTTTATCGACGGTCAACCACGGAATTTAATACTGTGCGGATTATCTAGCGCGCTAATAATACACGACGGCCAAGGATTACAGCCAGGCGTTACTCGTAAAACAGATACGTGGCGATATGGTGATAAACATAACATTCACACTGTACTTATTGTTCATCTGTGGACTGTCGCTGAGAATTTATTCGCACACTTATGGCTGGAACTTATCTTGAAACACTTGCGATAGGACTTTGTTCATTCATCTGAAACCAGACAGCCAGAGAAACGACAAACAGAGAAGAATGGGAGACTATGGGGAGACACTCAAATACAAAGGCTGCTGCTTATTTTGGTACCCCTTCAATAGCCACCGCTGGATAGCTCTTTTTCAACTGAATAGAAGTTACTATGGCGCCTAATTCCAAATCCCTGTCCATTCAGAGTTATACTGTACCAAACATGGTAGTTACAGCAATAAAAACATAAGATTAAGGCTAGGCAGATGATCAATGACTACTTACATACATAACATTACATATTTCTTTTAATAATTAATAGCAAACGTGGTAAAAGATCGTTTACACGTGTAAACTTTTCTCATACCTACGTAGTGATCGATACGTACGGGAGAAGTTTGCGATTTCTGACTTTTCTAGCACCTTACCTAACCTCAGTTGGTCTTAAAGTGTCATCGATTGGCAACATAAAATAAAATGTAAGAATTAACGTTTTTCTAGCTGACTGTACCATTTTTCCAAAGTCTGTGAACGCAGTTAGCAATTACTCAAGAATATTTAGCTACAACGGTTAAGGTAGCTTCCCTTACTGGCTCATCGCAACATCCGCCCTGTGTTACTCAGATCGGACGAGGAACTAAGACAAAGGGCATTGGGATTCATGTACTAATAATACCTTTCTAATGATATACCTATCATTTATTTCTATTGGAGAGGGCTTCGATAAATTTCGTAGCATCGTCTTTTATAAATTCCAGGTGCCTATTATTTCTAACTGAAGAAAGCAAAGGACTATTCCTTTAAAGGACCACTATCAGTGGATGCCCAGTCTCATCCGAATAGAAAACCCACTGCAAAATGAGAAACTAAAAAAGATCCCTTCGTCCTTTCGCCTGCTTAGTATAATGTACCTTGGTATGAGCCAGGCGTCGCCCAGCGAGTGCCACAGCTCGGTTTCCTTGCTGGTGACGCAGTTGGCGAGCAGGTTGAGCGCGTCCCGCGTGAGCAGCGGCTGCACGACGCGCGACGGCAGGCGTCCGTCCGCCGCGTCCTGCGCCGCGTCCACGATCAGCGCCAGCGGCGTGAACAGGAAGTGCACCAGCTCGGGCGCGTTGGGGTCGTGGATGTGAGCACGCAGCCGTGCCAGCAGGTTGAACGACAGCTTGAATTTCTGCAGCACGTCCACGAAGTCGCGCTCGGGCGGTGGTCGCGTGCGCAGCGCCAGCATACCCTCGCCAGCGTTCGCGGCGCCGCTGCCTGAGGACGCGACGCGTTACAAGCGTGACAGTTATAACTTCACTGACATTTTGATTTATACACAAATGAAGTGGGACTCTCCGTTAAGAACACAACTAATTCCTTTGGAGAAGCCTTCTTTAGTCAGCGAGAACTTCGCAAGATGAATGCGTAGTTACCCGTGCTCCTCCGGCCGCCGCGCGACCGTCGGCGCCGCTCCAGCTCGCGCTGCGCCGCCGCCGCGTGCTGCAGCCGCGCGATAAACTTCTCGATGTCGTCGAAGCAGCGGTTGAGGATGGCGATGTCCTGCTCGTACAGGCGCTCGGAGCCCGTGGAGGAGGCGTCGTCACGCTCGCCGCCCGAGCCGCCGCGCTCGCCGCGCCCCAGCTGCGCTGACATTTGCTGCAAACACAGAAAAGCTGTTTAGTAGGATGTCCATCTCGCTGTCCCAGCGATGGCTTGCTTGTTTTGTTTTCACACACGTTTGTCGCGAGCAGTTCACCTTTGCACATGTTTCGTATGACAGGATCACACAATGTCCTGCTGTACAAGGTCACACACACGTTGGAGGGACGCAAGTGAAGGGAGGGGGAAGCGGGAAGATGGTGTTCACTCACGTTGAGCACGGCCTCCCATTGCTTCTCGGTGTAGGTGTTGTACAGGCGTGCCATGTCGCCGCGGCCGTCCTGCGCCGAGTGAGAGGCGCGGGCCGCACCGTGCGCTTATCGCGCGATAACACGCTGACAAGAGCTAATCAGGGACGAGCTCCTCCACAACACCTAGTGCCATTCATTATCCACTTCAGTTACAGCATGTTCACAATACTTCATCGTCGCCACGTACGTACGTGGAAACATCCCTTGCGCCCCCAGCGAGACGTGGTGCAGCAGTAAATGAGTATTTCGCATCGTAAGGCTGTTTTTTGACCTTTGGAATTGAAAAAACATGTCTACTGTGTTCAGAATCCCGTAATAATCATGAAACTTGTTTTCTTTAAGTTCTAATCTGATAGTACTCTGAGATAAGATAATTTCAATAATTACTAGCATGATTCAAGCAGAAATATATGTACATGATTGCATATTCATGCCTGAATGACGCATTCTTGTTCATATACTTTCTTCCGTGTCCAGATTACTTTCTTCCGTGTCTTAATACTGAGAAGGTTATACAGTCTTACAGCATTTCATTTCAGTTTGACTTTGACAGCGCCTTTATTTCGTAGGCGGGTTCCGTAGTTCACGAGTGTTAGTAATGACGTACTGTAGACGTACCGGTCTGTATTGCGCGGTGTAGGAGTATACATACCGCCAAATATAGCCCACTTCTGTTCTAATTTCCACCACTGCGAATAACAGTTTACCGATATATGTAATGTAGGTACATTTATGTGCTTGAAGTATTAAATAAATAAATAATAAATAAATAAATGTCTTGAAAATGTTGCGACGACCTCAAATAAATTGGGATAAAAGCAAGACACATATGTGTACATATGTGTCTCGCTTAAATAAAAATAATGTTTAATAAGATAAGACCGCGCCGCAACAGCGCGGCTGAACTACGTCTCGCCGGAGATCATCACTCTCTGTTCTGTCTTCACACAATGTGTTCTGATCTCACACACAATGTCTCTATTTGTTTCACGTTTGTGTTGCCCACTTCGGACCTACGCAAAACAAACTTACAGAAAAAAAAATTATACATCTTGACTGTATAGTCAAGATGTATAATTTTTATTATGTATTACGATAGTATTATCGTAATACATAGGTAATAGGTAATACGGGCTGGTGTCCGCAACTCCACGTCAATGCGCGTATTTTGCGTACGTAATACATAATAGCTGTTTCTGCGAGGTTGTCTTTTACACATTTGTGTTGCTGTCCGTGAAGGTAGGTATACTATGGTTAGTTCCAGCAATCATTTTAAAATCTTTACATAGTAGTCTTACATACCATAAAAATGTAGACGCTCTCATTAGCATGTGTCAGAGTGAAATATTATATGCATAAAGTCAATTGGCGTATATCTGGGAGCACTTGCACCTGACTAAAACACGTGCCCCTCAACAACAGATGTCGTAGATGACGTACAATGTGCCTCCTCAACAACACTGTGGTCGTTGATGACGTAACATCAGGCCTGTTTTCCTCGAAGGGTTAGGCAGAGGTTACCTATAATACATGCAGTTGCAGACTCGCATTAGGTTTAAGTCCCATGTAATAGGTGGTGAGCCTGGTGCCATCAACGGGGTACAAATCTTGACTTCAGGCTGCTACTGAAACGCAATAAAACTTTGTCCAAGGTGGGAATCGGACCCCGGGAGCTCATGCTCAACAGCAGAGCTTGGCGCCACTGGAGCAGCGAGGCAGGCGTGAACTGATCATATTGACCCCACTGATATTTGGGGTGTCACCGCCACGCGGCCACGCCGCCAAGTGATTGTGATGCAAGCGCAGTTATCGTTATCGCTCTCGGCGATCGATGCGATAGCGCACGATATACGTCGCAGATTTATCGCGCATATTTCTAGAACTGGCATTGTTCCGTGGTGTCGCACTGTCTATTTAGAACGCAGCCCCAAAATGAGCATAAGAAAGCATGGTACTAAATCCTATACTAAGTACTAAATCTTTTTCAACTATTATAATATTAGCGACTTTACTTTTTTCACATTCTTTAAAACCGTATTGCGAAAAACTCATGGAGTGCTATTATCAGACATTAAAATGTAACATAAGGTAGGTTGCCATACAAGCGCAATCACATATTACAGACAACCGGATCAATAAATGTGTACCAATCATTTTGACCATTTTTCCATTCTAAGCTCTAACTCTATTACAAATGACCAGCTCAAAGTGACCGGTAGTAGAGGTCAGTATAATGTAGTTGGTACACACCTGTCTGCGCGGCCGCTCGGCTTCATTCTCCCTCTCGCGCTCTCGCTCCCTCTCGATGATGAAGTCCCGCCCCCCCTCACCCGCGCCTCCCCCGCTCACCCCCCTGCACACACATATACACACGTTATTTGACGTTATACACCATCATCTTGAACCTCGTAGCTCGTTACACAGTTAGACATGTTTCAGGACAGCACTTTCAAGACACTCATATCTTAAGCCCATCGATACTATACAGGCCTAATTTCAGACATATCTGGCACATCCTTGATGGATGTGCCAGATATGTCTGAAATTAAGCCTGTACTGTGTGTCTTCCATCGTTATTGTTATAACAAAACATAGTCAAGATTGGACTTCCGAAGAGAGAGATGGATCCAATCACCTTAAACCCACAAAGCTGATTTCCCCAGACTGGTTTCTATGATTGACGGTTCAACTGCTATAAAGGTCATCAGCCTGACACTCGGGGATGGTTTCATATACTTCATAGCACCAACCACATGAACCGTACACTGAACCTTGCACCACCATCTTATCACTCCCTATCCAGTGCTGAAGGTAGGCTTCTCCTATTTGTCAGGGTCGGGCCAGACACGACCATGTAGAGTAGGCAAAGAACTACCAAGAGTAGGCGGCCACGGGCAGCGCGATCTTATGCTTGATGTAGATCATTCGGGGAGCAAACCGGACTGAGACACGCCGCGCGCGCGAGATACAAGCGCTGATAACATGAACCGCTCTCTAGAAACTGGAGCCGCAGATAAAGGGCGTTATCACACGACACGACGCGACAGATAATTTGCGTTTGAGAATGTGTTGTAACGAGCACACGTGTCACAACAACACGTTGTCGCGACAGTGCAACAAGAGACTCTGTATGTAACGATACGCCATTCAGCGATTGTCTCTCACACTTGTCTTTGTTGACCCATTGTTTTTAAAGTGAAGGCAGCGGATCCAATTCAAGAGAACTCGCAGTTAACATAGGAAGGTAAGTCGTTGAAGTAAACTGGATGCGGAAGGCGGTCACTGCTCAATGAAGACGGTGGTTCGATATTGTGTGCATTTGAGAATGGACTGTAACACGCTGGGGACGATTAGAATATCAAGCATAGAGAAAGTGAAACACATGACACATAATAGTCATCAAATCAGTCAAGAATGTGTGTGTGCTCGTGATGGAACTCTGATCATTGCTTGGAAGTTGAGAGCTGACGACAGCTCGAGTGTTTACTAATTAACTAGCAATTGATGTCCTAGAACTGACCACAGCGAGTATACGGGTTAGTTCTTTATTTTGAAATATGTAGCAGTATATCTTGTGCGGCAGAAACTACAAATTGTGTGAGCCTCACTTGAGCACGTTGAGCTCCTCGACTAGCGCCTGCGCGCTGACGTCGTGGCACTGGAAGATGTGCAGCTCCCTCCGCGGCGCGCCCCCCGCGCCTCCCGACACGCCCCCCGTGCTCCGCACCGAGCCTACGCTCCCCTCGCCCTCCGCCGCCGCGCCCACCACGAAGGCCAGCACGTTGTTGTACAGCTCGGCGGGCTCGGGCGACGTGAACGCGGTCGGCGAGTGCACCCATGACGCCGGGAACCGCTCCATTATTGACTGTGAATAAATAACACACTGTTAAAAACCTCACTCTAACTCTCGAAGCACAGCTCATGGTACTATCCACAGCATATAAGTCTGTGATCCACAGGCTCATACACCTTCTGGGATGACGACGTCGACGGCACGCTTTTGCGATTGACTGCTGCGCTGCGTGACGTGGGTTCGATTCCTGCACGGAACAAATATTTTGTATGACCTACAAGTAGTTGTTCCGGGTCTGGCTGATTGTGTTTGTGAGTTTAAATGTTTGTAAACGCACCCACAATACAGGAGTAACTCCTAGTGTGGGGCAACGTTTAAAAAAAAAATATAGTCCTCTTCATCGTATCCGGCGACAGCGACCCCGACGACTTGTCTTTCCTTTCGTGAGCTCTCAGATGACTTGTAAAATCAAATTTAGTCTTGATAGCCCGGTCACAGCGTATACAGAAGAGCTGACCAGCATCGTTGTATGTGTATGCATAGGAAGACTTTAGGCGGCTTTTGCGTATTTGGCACTTATTGTCTATAACTAACAAACTAGCGGTACTGAGCATCATAATCAGCTTACCTATATGTTTCCCGCTGCTGGGACACAGGCCTCCTCTCTTCGAGAGGGAGTCGAGTATGCTATAATCTACTACGCGGGCCCAGTGCGGGTTGGTAGATGTCACATGTCTTCAAATTTTTGGTTTCTAGGACATGCCGGTTTCCTCACGAAGTTTTCCTTTCCTTTGAGAGCAGTGGTGATGAAATAATTTACACAAAGTAAAGCGCCTGCCTGGGTTCGAACCTACGACCTACAACTCGTTAGTCGTGGCCGTTACTACTGGGCCACCTCTGCTATCTGCTCTCGTGCTGAGCATCACTTGACCACTACGTTTCCGTGAGGGATATCTTGGGGATGCTTCTTATTTTAAAAGCTGAGATGAAAGCAAACTATGACGCAGCTGTTATGTTATACAGCAATGTAAAAGAGAGATGTAGCATACCCCTGTCTCATAGTCCATGACCAGCACCCACTGCCCTTCCAGGCACAATTGCATCTTTTGGCTCCATATTCCTGCAAACAAACAAACTTAATCAGTTGGTTACAAGTTATATTAGGTATGTCTGTATTGTAACATCACATAATCATTGTACACAATTATTGCCCATCAAGCTTGTATTTCTTTTATTAAAATTTGCTCAGCAGTCGAGTGAGAGTGACAGACCGGGTGACGTGCTCAGCGTGGAGCGCATGTCACCCGGCGTCTCCTGGCCTCCCCTACTTGTGTCGTGCTCAGCGTGGAGCGCACGTCACCCGGCGTCTCCTGGCCTCCCCTACTTGTATCGTGCTCAGCGTGGAGCGCACGTCACCCGGCGTCTCCTGGCCTCCCCTACTTGTGTCGTGCTCAGCGTGGAGCGCACGTCACCCGGCGTCTCCTGGCCTCCCCTACTTGTGTCGTGCTCAGCGTGGAGCGCACGTCACCCGGCATCTCCTGGGCTCCCCTACTTGTGTCGTGCTCAGCGTGGAGCGCACGTCACCCGGCATCTCCTGGGCTCCCCTACTTGTGTCGTGCTCAGCGTGGAGCGCACGTCACCCGGCGGGTCCTGGCCTATTCTACGTGTGCCTCTGGGATTGTTCACACACAGACGATATAACTGACCGTTGGTTTTCTCTAGCTGCAGCAGCCTCCTCATGCCGTCGGCGGGGTACACGATGCCGGTCTCGCGCGTGACCGTAAAGGTGGCCAAGTGCTCCAGCACGTATACGCTGCGGTCGCCCTGGCTGACACTGTCGTGTCCCCCCCTGCCGCCCCCGCCCTCGCTCCGCAGCCCAGCCAGCTCATCGAACTCATCGAGAGCGCGCTGCGCCTCCCCGCGCGAGCGGGTGGTCCCGCCACCGCGCGTGCCGCCGCCCCGCGTGCCCATGCTGAGCTCTTACGCGGTGCTACCGCACATCACGCCCGGACTCACGCTCGGGACTTGCCACACTCTACCGACACCTGCGGACAAAAGAATACCATGTTACTGTTGTTGCGCCCCTCCCTGCGCCCCCTGTCTACTTCATTCGTGCCCCAAAAGTTCCTTGTACATGGCAGTATTTTTATCTAACGAAGCGTCGCGCGCTTTACTTGTGGTAACCAAGCATACAAAGACGCTGTGAATGTGTGCGTAAAGACGAGTAGCGTTAGCACATGGCAAACACACGCACAAACACACACATACTTCCAACTACACATACCTACATGCACAGCGTGTTTGCACACTTGGTAACCACAATTAAAGCGCGCGTCTTTTCGTGAGATAAAAATATACTAGCAGTATAGTAGTAAGTTGAAGTCAGTATAAAGTTTGCGGGTTTGCGGGTGTTTTTTTTTTTAATCGTTTCCCCACACTAGGAATTACTCCTGTATTGTGGGTGCGTTTACAAACATTTAAATTCACATACACAAACAGCCAGACCCGGAACAACTACCTGTAGGCAATACAAATATTTGTAACATGCGGGAATCGAACCCGTGACACGCAGCGCAGCAGTCGATCGCTCAGCCACTGCGCCAACCGTGTCATCAATTTGAGTATGATATTACTTAATATCGCACACCTCACAATCGCATCTTTTAATGTAGATATTAAATCATAGAAGTCAGAATGTGCCAGAAAGTACACAGTAGGAATAGAAGCGGGCGTGTCGCTGTCCAGCGCAGAGTAGCCAACCTTCGGGCAGACGGTGCGTCGACAAAGTCAACGTTCGGGCACACGGTGCGTCGACAAAGGTCATTCTACAGTTTTAGGTTCAAAGCTTCACATTTCCAAGGTTTTGTCAGATTGTCGAAGAATGTAAATACCTATGTAGTTCACAAGTAAATATGTACTTTTCTCCGAATAGTCCGTGAGGAGGGTAAACATAGTGTGTTGACCACTGGCGGCCCGTGCCTCCGTGAGGACGCTTTCTCCGAGTGAGAGTGCCTCGGCCGCCATGAGCGCCCGGACCTCGCGCACGCGACACGCATCCATAATGTGCCTGCACTACTCTCAACTGTTAGCCTCTGCACAACGTCGGGCTGTGCTTCCAACATCATCGGTGTGTCTATGCGACACTGCACTGTCGAACTGTGTTAATATTGACGTGAAGCGAGGTCACGTACGCGGTAGGTTCAACACCATCAGTTTATGAACATGGCGACTACAATACAATAAGTGAGCGACCCTCGCCACTCGCCAGGCTGTTCTACAATACAATAAGTGAGCGAGCCTCGCCACTGGCCAAGCTGTTCTACAAAGGATCACTTTTCTATTTCAATCTTTTCGGTAGATCCCTGCTGGCTGTAGGACGATTTCCAGGAATGTCACTTGCTCAAGTGAGACATAACAAGGATCAATTTCTAATGCTGTACAAGTCAAAGCTGTTGATTACACGCTACAACTTTCTTTATGAAGCCGGTGGACGCTTTCAGTACTTTTCTAACCCTTATCTGTTTCGGTATTGAGCTAAATGTTGCATTTACCAACGCACAACTACATAACCAACTCTTGATTAAAGTTTTAGATAATTTAAACCAAGGTCACATCGACTTACGAGCTGATCGGAACTATTTATAATAACAATTTGTACGATAACATTCAGGAACGATTAAGTACCTATTATAGTGTACACACACACACACGCACTGTGTATCGTAATCACGCCAACTATGCGGACAGCGGCTGATATCAGATAGTGAGCATCGCGGCGCGCGGCGCAATACCAGAACTATAACTCCACGAACTCATTCCACTGGCCCCCTTCTTTCTACCTTCGGGCATCCAAACGCACTGCAAGTTTCCATCCCTGCCTAGTTGCTATTCCATCAATTCACACTAAGCGTTTTCAAATGTGAACGAGTGGACTCTCCACCTGCGTCTGTGTTCCCGAGCGCAACAACCCGAATCTCTTCAAAGTAAGAGTGAACAGGCTTCTTCTGGGTAAACTCACTCCATCGTCGATTTTGTCTCCGTCACCTCTGACCTAGACTAGACTCAAGATAACACCCATTTCAAATAAACAAAAAAATTAAAAAGTATCGTGACGCAGCTTCGCCAAAAGTTAACTTTT
The DNA here is from genome assembly GCA_963855955.1 of Luperina nickerlii. NCBI lineage: Eukaryota > Metazoa > Arthropoda > Insecta > Lepidoptera > Noctuidae > Luperina > Luperina nickerlii. The sequence continues at coordinate 16,056,509 of OY979687.1, forward strand.
GACACGCTGCCACCTGCCATGCTGACTGCTTTTCAGAACACTTGGTTACGTCGAAAGTTTTGTTAACGTATTCACTACCAAATAAAAAAGCATTAATGGCAAAATAACATCTTTCTCTAAACTCTCAAATTGATTAAATTAACTCTCAAATTGATTAATTTGAGAGTTATAGATGATATTTAATGAGGAATGTTGGATAATTTATATAAACACACAAATCTTAGATTTATTCGCCTAGCCTAGGATATATGGATTGCCTAATGGTTGCGAAGGGGTCACTATCACCTGTCACCATCGTGGTAGGAATGCGTTCAATTACAAGTCACCCTGTATAATGCCCTGACTGCCTGACTGACTGGCCTCAAGACATCACAGGAAAGGTTAGGTGATAAATTAATAAATACAGTAGGTATAGAGAGAAGTGTCTCGGTCCGGGAACTAGGGATGGCAATTCTTTCCGATAAAGATCGATTTTTAAATCGACCCGAATCGTAAGCGGATGTATCGATTCACAAAAAAATCGAGGTCTAATGCCCGGTTTCTGAAGTCCCCAGATAAACTCTCACCCATTAGTGCATAGCGTCCGATATTTCGGACTTCAATAATATGTTTATATTATGAGTTACAAGTTTTATTTTTAAAGTTTATCATTATAAGATAGTATTTTGTTATATTTACTCTTATGGCAACGCTGCCAATATGAAATCAAACAACGCGACTGCGCGTCAGCTGTCAGTTTTCAAAATGGCGGTAAACGGTCAAGATTCTTCGCGGCGAAGGTAAGAGAATATTGAGTTTCTTTTTATATTTTGTTTGGTAATTGGTGTAAAAAACTGATATTTTTATTGCTAAACTATCATACTATTTATTTACAATATTATTTTTACGTAACCACTGTTATTTTGTATGCTTTGCTAGTGAATTTTGTACTGTCCGATATATCGCACGCTATGCACAGCGGGTACTCTATGTGGTGTTTGTTGAATTGTTACAGTTTGCAAGTGCATGAAATATTATCTGCTTTGGAGTGTGACGATGATGATAATTATAACGAAAATATAATTTATGTCGAACCCCCATTGAGGATGCAAATCAAGTTACTGATGAAGTCAGTGACAAGTCCGATGAGGAGCATGGTGCGAACCTAAATCATTTAGGACGCAGATTGCTGCAAGCTGGCTGCGAATTGCGACGTTTTCGAGGTGATGGCACTGTTTCTACTCCATCGACGTCCACAGCCCTCAGGTCAAATAGGCAATCGACGTTGAATAATAATTGTTCGTCATGGCCCATTTTTGCATATTTTGTAGACGTCTCAGTAGTAAATAGCTGGTTACTCGCTCGGAAGAATGGGTGTACAAAGGACATTGAGTCCTTGTTCGCTTTTCGACGCTTTATAGCAAGAAGCTTACTTGCTACTCATGGGACACCGCCACATCAAGGACGCAAGATTGCCAAACCATTGTCTACAATGAGATACGACGGTAGAGATCATTGGCTGGTCCCAATAAATACCGAACGGCGGTGTGCAAACCAATGTGGAGGGAAAAGTAAATTTCAATGTCAGAAATGTGACGTGGGACTTCATCCGAAATGCCATATGGCATATCACGTCATAAATTAAAATATAGTTCTTTTCTTTTGCTTTCTACAATAAATGTTCACATACAATCCGTATTTTTATTGCAATCTATCTTTAACGTCAATTGTGTCCGCCCTGCATAGCGTCCGATTTATCGGACGGACTATAAAATCTGAACTATCATAAAAACAAATTATTTTATATCATATAATCGTCAAAGATACTCTAAATGATAATATCTAATAGTTATTATAACGAAAAAGGCAGAAATAAACTTTATGCACTAATGGGTTAACTATGGATTCAATAAAGTTATGCATAAGATAAACGTCGGTTAACTGTCACTGCGTTTCTGGACACGCAACAAACCATTCAATAACTATGAAACCGATAACTAGGGGTCTGTATACGGGTTCGCGTAAAAAAAATTTATTTTTAATACAGTTGCTCAAAAAGTGGCGTATTGCAGGGACGTATAGCGTTCGGGATGTGGGCTATTACATACTCGTGCTTTTTTTTTACCTTTCCCGAACTCGTGCGTTCTCTTTCCCAACTGTCAAAATAATGTCTATTAAAAAGAAAAACCAACCATGAAGTTTTTACTAAAAAAATTCATGGAAGTTTTTATGATTCATGCAAATACGTATATTTCTAAAAAGAAGCTACTAATTTGTTTCAATATCAGATTTAATGAATTGATTCAATGAGTTAGGTTAGGTTTCATTTTATTTCATCTCATTAAATTTCATTTTCATTTCATATCAATAAAAAAAATCTACTGAAGACTTGGCTGTATGGGCATAGTTCCCTTTGCCTACCAGAATGGGTGAAGAAAAAAATCTCTGCTTATATTCTACGGTTGGCGCCATAGGTTAGTTGAGTTTATTGTGTTTTTATTATTTTATTAAATTGCTTCATTTTTTCGCAACTGTATTAAAAATAGTCATTCAGTACACGTGCGAAATCGTCATTGCAACTTGTTCCGACTGTCAACCCTCGCCTTCGGCTGCGCCTCGGCTCGAGTAGACATTTGTCGGAACTCTTTGCAATGACAACCTTTCCGCACTTGTAATGAAATATACTATTATGAGCAGTTTACGGCAGATGTTTGAACGACATCATTGTCATTTTTTTTTTAAAGAAACCTTACCTCAGCAGTTCATTGTTTTTGTGTAGTATTATTTTTGCTTTGCCGTTTCATTTTAAGTTAAAAGTCTGTTTGTCTTTCCTATGGTTAGTGTTTTATTCATTATTTTGCAAAATAGCATGGAACCAAATTTTACTGAAAGAATAATGATGCTTCCTATCGAAGTGGCTAATGAATTTGACTATATGATCGACAATGATGCTAACACTCATTGTATTCTTTACTGTATAATTATAATATGTATATAAATATTTTAATATTTTACCTTTCACACGCAATTTAATTTCATACCTTCATACATAAAATTCGTACCTCAGAAACCGGGCATAACACACGTTTTTGATGTAGTTTTCTATGAAATGCAACGTCAAATATAGTTATGGAACCTATAAACGGCGAACATTGGTCAGTTAAGTTAACTTGAGTTTAAACGGAGTTTATCTTACATTGCGGTGTTCGGAAACGCACTTCCACAATTTTTCGAACCAATAGCGCTAATGGATAGATAAACCACTGACAAAAGTACCTCAGAAACCGGGCATAAAAGATCGATTTCTAAAAAATCTATCTTTTTACAAGTTTGCATTTATAATGTAAATATAAAACCATTTTATGAAAAACAATAAACATAACATAATAAATGATCTCTTATCAAGTTATCAGTAATTTTTTTTTAGTTCAGGGAATTCGATAATAACAATCATTTTTATTACCATATCAAAGTCAGATCAGGTATGAAAAAAGACATTTATTTTCAAAATGTATTTATTACATGAAAAAGTTAAAGCTCCCAATGCTTCATATCTAAAGTTTTTAAAAACAATAGTCTGTCAAGTCTACTGGGATCCAAGCGGTTCCGCTCATCACTTGCGATGTTGCTGGCAATTGAAAAAAGGCGCTCCAAAACAAAAAAAAAAATCGAATGGCGATTTTCAAGGTGAAACATCGATTCACTGGATCGATTCAGTACTGAATATCGATTTAAAAATCAATCTTGGCCTGAAAAATCGATTCTTCGATTAATCGATCTCAGATCGCCATCCCTACCGGGAACAAAGGAAGCTGGCAGGGTGCGCGCGTTGATGTCTTTAGTATGAACGACCCGTGCCGAGGCCCAGAGGCCCCGGGGCACGCGCGGGACCCGCATCGACTCTGGACCCGCACTAGGTACATGCTCTGCTATATCTACACTCGAGGGGGTGCTTGTGCTATCGATAACGGGACGACGCACTCGAGATCAATAACCGCCGTGCGTTCTGTAACAATACTATTGCAAGCGAAACTAATTAAGTGCGCGGGCGCAGGCGAGGTGTGTGTGACTCACGACATGTGACGTCACACACGCCACGTGAAACTATTACTAATGTTTCATCAAAGTGATTCAATAATCGTACTGGCGACAACTGCATACTATGCCAGTTTTGAATGTTTTAATTATTTGTAATTACTAATTCATTAGAAATTATAATTACAATATTTTTTCGCTGTTGACGGCAAGACATAGCGTTAATTTTGCTACACATACGATACGATAACAGCGCTATTGTAGGAAAATTACTTTCGTAAGGATTAAGTCGCACCAGCAAAGTGCGCGCCTGCTCGTGAGTAGCTCTCCAGTTACGTTGTTACAACTGTACACTATGTACTTGTATGTTTGTATCCGATGATGACGTCATCATATCCCAAATGTGTGAGTAGTACATAATAAAGTAGTACATTACAGGCCAGTTCACCAATGTGTGCCTCGGCTCATGCGTGGCAGTGGAGAGAGCACAATCCGAGAGTAGGTACTTGTTCACACCTAGTCATCATCATCTCAGCCGACAAACGACCACTGCTGGACATGGCCTCCCCTAAGCACCTCCACTTCGACCGGTTCTGTGCTTCTTGCATCCAACAGGTTCCTGCGGCCTTCACAAGGTCGTCGGTTTACCTTGTGGGAGGCCTTCCAACGCTAAGTCTTCCGGTAAGCAGTCGCCACTCAAGAACCTATCGGCCCCATCGGCCATCTGTTCTGCGAGAAATGTGCCCTGCCCACTGCCACATAAGTTTGGCAATTCTACGGGCTATGTCGGTACAAACTTAGTACATACCTAAGCGTTTCGTAATTGTTGACGGTTCGCCTCCTACGAGTATTACGTGGTCATAGACTAACTAATATGTGGGTATACTACACCTCTGCCTATCCCTGCTGGCAGGGCAAGCGTGACGATATATATAGAAGGGTATACACAACAGTGGCGGTACCTTCATAGAAGCCGAAAAGCCCGGCTTGCCCTAATAAAATCATAATTCACAACAAAAAACGTACTTAGACCTATCAATAAAAAATATATTTAAAAAAATACCAGTCAAACATTCGCAACACACACGTACACATTAAGAAAATCAGCCAATCCCTCAGTTGGCCGTTTTTTTATACGTTGAAAATCTGTGGGCTTTCCCTAATTTTGACCCCTAGGCACGCCACTGATACACAAGGGTCGTGAGCGTGACATACGACTAGGTACTGCGCATGTTAACACGCCCCTCTCAATATTGATGAGCACGTTGATTTCGAACTCTGCGGGGGGAGGGACAATGATTCCAGAATATATCTGATGAAGTAAGTTCTACACCCATGAACTACAATATGTCTAAGAAAGGTTTCCAGAGAGAACAGACCCCGCATCCAACGACACTGCATAACAGACGCCGCATCTAGCGACACTGGAGCACCCTGAGCTGTATGTTTACTGCTTCGCTTGCCGGTCGTGTTCATCTCCACGCTGCGTTGCAAGTTCCCGCGCCGCCGACATACCGAGTCCCTGTACCGACTGACTCACTCGCAGATTATTGACACAAAATCACGCCTGTCCCAGAGTAGCAGGAGAGCTGTATGCTACACACAGTTCGCCAGTTTTTTAAGTGGTTGTTATCGATTCATGACCAGATACAATCACACATGATATGACATTTGTTCACGAAGTGGATTGACAATAGCTTTCGACAATAGTGACATCATACGAAATTAATAAACAATATCACAACCATTATTTGAGATGCGAGTAATAATTTAATTGTTCCCGTTTCGTCTTGTCTAGTTTGTAGGAATGGGTGCAGAGGATAGTAGTCAGTCGGCTGTGGAGCCGTCGTAACTGACAGTACCGCCAAAGAACTGGCTTGTGTTCGTACTGTGAGAGATAGCAGCATTACCGAGTCGACATTACCTGCTTTCTTTATTATCGGTATTAAAATTAGCTTGGCTTTATATTTATTTATTTAATAAGCTTCATGCACAAGTAAAAACACAGCCGACCGGCGGGGGCGATCTCAGCACATTAAGTATATTTGTAATACAATACCTGTATCTGCCGGAATGGGGACCGAGTCCTAACTTTGGATATAATCTCATTGGTGATAGGTTTATACTAACACTTTTACACGTCAATCAAATACCTATTTTAAAAACTAGGTGAGGTCGGTTTTTCCTATTTGACTACTCTGAAAAGAAACACCGACACTAACTCAGAGGTCACAGTCTCTTTTAAAGGCCAAACATAATCTGGTCAGATCATGTGACGACCATATAGACTAGTGTCTGAAATAGTCTTTTTAGGAAAAAACAGATTTAAGTGGATCTGTCCCGTCAGTCATTAAACATTTATTAATTACAATATCGTTAATCTTCCGGTGAGTCGCGTGATCGCGTCTCATTCATCTCTCTCGGTGACTGTAATAAACTACTACAATCATGTGCGCGGCCCCTGGAGCTGCGCCCGCGCCACGCCGCTACGAACACGTACTACGACATACTTGCGTAGTAGGTACCTACTATGTATACCGGTACAGGCGCGCGCGCCGCGCTCTTCGCATACTTCAAGCTTTACGTAATCGAAATATTTTTTGTACGGGATCAAATATTCGTCGCGTAGTGGCTGTCTTATTGCGAGAGTTATTTATAAGTGTATCAGGCTGGCGCGCGCGGGCGGCAGCTGTCGCCTGCAGCGGGCAGATAATGGAGGATTCCCTCCAGAACAACGTCCCTGACGTCACCACTCCCGCGCCTCGCGCCGTCAGCTACCTACCCAAACATCATCAAATCTTTTGAGACTGGTAATGAGTGAATGCTGTTGCGTGTAGTACTAACGTCAGTTACCTTCACAAACATCATCGAATCTTTTGAGACTGGTATTGAGTGAATGCTTTTGCGTGTAGTACTAACGTCGGTTTTCCGTAACTGCGTTGTACACCTCCTGTAATGCATTCGCATCACCCTTCAAGTTCCATCTAGAATCTGGTTGGTATGTCAGAACAGGACAGTCGGGGTGGAGGCGTATATCGATAATCGCAGCACCGATTGCTAATCACGCCGTGTCGTCACTGCGTCCTACCCCGCCACACAGCTTGCGCCCGCGCCGCTGGAATGTCGCCTAATCACTCATTACACCTATCAGCCATCGTCCACTGCGAGTCGTTATTTAACCATCAGCAACATTCGTAACACACACACACATCAGCTACATTCGCAACACACACACACACACACACACACACACACACACACACACAGGGCCGTCTTAACCATATTGGGCGTCGCACAGTGGTCCGGGTTTTCAAAAAGGCGGACATAGGATCGAAAATGCATATTTAACGTAACAAAAAATAGTTTCGTATAGGAAATTTAACGCTGATTAATACTTATTACTACAACTTTTCAAAAAAACAGCTCCTTCACGTCAAAAAAAAATATTGAAAATAAAAATGTATGGGAGAAAATCTATTTTATTTTTTTTCTCCGTTCAGTATCAAAGTGTAGCAAGCAAACCTTATATTCTGGTAAGTACCTATTGTTCTTAATACGACAACATATAAATTGCTTGCGTATCCCTGCGGCCTTGACGCCTACGATGCTTCAAAGTTTAAAATTTTAATGTTGAATTATCTTAATATTATTAACGAGTTTTTCAATTGAAATTAATCCAAAATATCATTTTTAATAAAAACAAGCCCCCCGCGCGCCTCATCCGTGTATTAAGCTCGCCCCCTATTACATGGGACTTAAATATAACTGGCGAAATGACAGTGTACTATAGTGTAGTATACACCTTTGCCGAACCCTTCGGGGAATATAAAGCGTGATGTTATGATAAAATAAGCATTTCTGCTTATTTTTTTTTTAATAATCATCTGTTGGTTATTCTTTCATCTGTTGATATTTCCTATTGATAAATCATGGTTGATATTGTTGGTTTTACTACTAACGTGACTCATCTTAAAAGAAACAATTAGAAATAGATGTAGCCCTTAAAAGGGCTTTTTCTGAAGTCCTGAAAAGGACTATTTTAAGTGGTCCTGAAAAGGACTACAACTCAACTACTACTACTACTAACAAACTCAATTCTAACAATAACAAAATCACTAAATCTGTCACGTTTACATTAATGGATCATCTTCAGGCTGCAACTCCTGTAGATCCATATTTTCAGTTTCTTCTGTTACTACCTCAGGCAACAACAAAAGCTCTTTAACATCTGGAAAAAAATCGAATTGCTTTGAGTTGCTGTATTTTGGTCGAATATGGGATAAATATGGGTCTGAACTAATTAAAAAATTATGGAGCAAGTCCTCGTTGGTCTTCATCCTGTTAAATTTTCTTGTGTGATATTCACGAACTCTTCGAAATTCTTTATTTCTTGCTTCTCCCGCTTCTTCGGAAAGAATGCCAATTGGTAGGAGGCCAAAGTGATGACAAATGTCTGCACCGTGTATGAGTAGCTTGTGCACACTTGCGGGCATATAAAACCATGGGTATAGATGAACAAAGATCTCAGCTGTTTCTCTGCAATAAGTCCTGAATTTTTCTATATCTATGGCACATCCCGATGAAATCGTTTGAAGAATAACCGTAAAATGCTTCAGTAGGCCTTTGTCAATATTGGTTATTTCGGCAGATTTCTCATAATCTCTAAAAAACCTTCTGGCTGTGTTTCCGTCGTTTGTGGTTCCAAAGCCTTGCTTCACAAAATCCACAAGTATTCCCATTTGCTGTTTGAATTCTTCTTGTGTAAAATGTTTCTTCGCAGCTTTTAGTTGCTTGTTAGCACCTCGTGCAGTCCACATCTCAAAGTCCATGTTGTAAGATATGTGTAGAATACACTCCATACAACGAATCCACATATGAAGAGTAGAAAGTCCATATTTATAAACATCTTCTCGAACAGGTCTTGAAAATACTTCTGACAGTTTGTTCATCTCAGTCGGCTTAGCAAGGCAAATATTGCAGGCAGATGCAGACGAAGTATCCGTTATAATAGTGGCCACTTTTCCGTCGATCATTGTCATATGAAGCTCGTGACTAATCTCTAGCCCGACCCATTTTGTAGAATTGATGTTCTTTATTTCTTCCTTCAATGCAGCTTCTTCTTGCTTGATGTATTCTGCTGTCTCTTTACAAAACTCGAACTTAATGGGCCTGCAATAATGTGTTGACGAAGGTGTTGGGTTTTCCCATATGGTGCTATTATTAGAAACTAATTTAAGAGGGACAAGACTTGACATGAAAACCGATGAATCACTGAAGTCTACATCTTCACTCCTTTGCTTGTAGGTGCTTTGTGAAGAAGCTCCATCGAAACCCCATTTACTAATTAACTTCAATCCTTCAGTTGACGAATCAATCTGGGTACCGGTAATTTGAAGAATCTTCTGGACTGTCAGATCCAATAGGGCTTGAAGCTTCACTCTGGCTCCTCTCTCGGTAATTTCTAAATCATGTGGATAGCATCTCTTTTTAGCTTCAAGGAGTTTGTGATACGATGGTAACACTGGAACTTCACAATCTAACAGCGCTTTCCTTAAACACAAGTATTTCCATTTTGACAGGTTCAATGATGTATAAAGACCAAGAGCATGATCTTCATCTAAAGATTTTTTCCTATTTTTCTTAAACAATGTGGCTTGAACAATAGTAACACTATCAGGGTTCTTCGTTATATGATCAATAACACAAGCTAAGTCATTCTTCTTGTCTATCCTAAGTCTTTCGACTAATGCAAAAGTAAGTTCTTCCGGCGAATAGTCCAAAAGAGACTCTGAACGTCTTTTCTTCTGTTTGTTGCTGAGGTCAACAAAAGGCTTCCTAATCTGAACTTCGGTAGATGTGCCCACAGTTGCTGTACTTGATGTCGACGGAATCACAGCTGCTGTAGTATCGATGTCAACTGAAGTATTGTCTGACGATATGTTTTCGATAACTTCATCTTGGGCTTGAAAAATCTCGGATAAATTAACAGTAGTGCAAATTGGCCAACTAATATTTGATTCTAACCACGCAGCATGTCTATTCATGAAAGTCTTCTGATTTCTAGAAGCACTTGCCCATCTGCGATTGATATTACTCATGTAGTTCTTCAAAAAGGTCTTGATTATTTCTAAATCTTCCGAACATGTTTCAACTGGGATATGTAGAATAATAGCTTCATAGAGTCGTGCCCAATTTTTCATGTCTCCTTCAACACGGAGGAACATAAAAATGTCCAAGTTTGTAACAAATGCAGCCATAACGAAACTCACTAAACTTTCACACAGCACGGATAATTGATGTTGCTTCCTCAAGGGTTGAGAAACAAGTGCCTTTAATTGTTTCATGCACAGATATTAATAACAAACACACGCTCGCAAGTAGTGACTGACGAAATTAGTACCACATCTTCAACAGCCAATCAGCGTCGTCGAAATCTCCGGTGGTGGGGGTAAATGATTCTTTTACCACAGGAGTCGTTTCAGTCAGTTACAAATAGGCTACGAATCAGCACGTGTCCTTTATTACATAACTAAAGTTGAAGACTTTTATTAGTACTTTTTATTAAAATAAAATAAACAAATACTTGCCAAATGCTTGAATGCGTATGTTTTAATTCTTATATAATTAAAAAATTATATTTTGAATTCAGCTTAATTGAAAACCTCGATAATAATTTTAAAAAATCCCAATTGAAATTTTAAACTTTGAAGCATCGTAGGCGTCAAGGCCGCAGGGATACGCAAGCAATTTATATGTTGTCGTATTAAGAACAATAGGTACTTACCAGAATATAAGGTTTGCTTGCTACACTTTGATACTGAACGGAGAAAAAAAATAAAATAGATTTTCTCCCATACATTTTTATTTTCAATATTTTTTTTTGACGTGAAGGAGCTGTTTTTTTGAAAAGTTGTAGTAATAAGTATTAATCAGCGTTAAATTTCCTATACGAAACTATTTTTTGTTACGTTAAATATGCATTTTCGATCCTATGTCCGCCTTTTTGAAAACCCGGACCACTGTGCGTCGGGGTGTGAAAATCAGCTTGCCTTGCCAACAAAAAGAAATTAAACGTAATTTTTGTGTTCCATTTTTAAGATGATTTCCACCAATTTTTTCCAAGGGATTTTTTCGAGGCGGTGACGTGCGGTTACAGCGCTGGAGCGTTGCGGTTATAATGAGTGATTAGTAATGACCTGATCGGCTTGCGCCCCCTAAGACCTTGCGCCTGGGTGCCGCGCACCCCTTGCACCCCCGGGTAAAGACGGCCCTGCACACACACACACATCAGCTGCACTCGTTACGACACAATACTATGCAGCTGATCGTCACTGTAGCACCACGTTTGGTGTCCGAGTGAGCGGCATCATCAGCTATGTTCAATTACGGAATTGACTTCCTATAAGATATGAAATAACATATGTTCCTCATTGTATAAGAGAAGATAATTATCGGAACATTCTCGGAGAGACACCTATTGAATAAGTAGAACAACGATTACGGCGGAGTCATTTGGTGACTTGCTTATAGTAAGTGAAGGTCAGTCTTAGCCCGGAGTACATTGCGCAATAGATAGTGGATCGTCAACTATCAACCAATATGGCAGCGCGTAGCTGTGGAAGGTGAGTCGCTCACTCGGCAGAATGCGGCCGCCAACTGTCTGCCTTGACTGACGCACTAAGCCCGCTAAGTGTGCCGACTGTCAACACTCGGCAACGCTACATAGTTTATTTACTTACTGTTTACTTTGCTCGGATAATTTATATAATATGGGTACCGGTGCACCTCATACAACTTATAAGCCTTCCTAAAGAAATTCTCCAAAAAAATTACGATGCAAACCGCGTCCAAATCATTAAGTAAAGCGCGGAGCCGGAGCTGCGGTTTGAGTCTCTCAACGAAAAACTACATGAACCGTTATAGTGTGCTGTTAATTTATACTAACATATGGACCACCACGTTGGTAACTCGTGGTCCACCGGAGTTGGTCGTCCCAGCTCACCACGTTGGTCACTCGCGGTCCGCCGGAGGTGGTCGTCCCACCTCACCACGTTGGTCATCTCACGGTCCGCCGGAGTTGGTCGTCTCAGCTCACTACATTGGTCACTCGCGGTCCGCCGGAGTTGGTCGTCCCGCCTCACCACGTTGGACATTCGCGGTCCGCCGGACTTGGTCGTCCCAGTTCACCACGTTGGTTACTCGCGGTCCGCCGGATTTGGTCGTCCCACCTCACCACGTTGGTTACTCGCGGTCCGCCGGAGTTTGTCGTCCCACCTCACCACGTTGGTCACTCGCGGTCCGCCGGAGTTGGTCGTCCCACCTCACCACGTTGGACATTCGCGGTCCGCCGGACTTGGTCGTCCCAGCTCACCACGTTGGTCACTCGCAGTCCGCCGGAGTTGGTCGTCCCACCTCACCACGTTGGACATTCGCGGTCCGCCGGACTTGGTCGTCCCAGCTCACCACGTTGGTCACTCGCGGTCCGCCGGAGTTGGTCGTCCCACCTCACCACGTTGGACATTCGCGGTCCGCCGGAGTTGGTCGTGCCAGCTCACCATGTTGGTCACTCGCGCTCCGCTGGAGTTGGTCGTCCCGGCTCATGCTGGTTGGTGACCCTTTCGCTGTGCTCATCGAAATCGCGACTGTTACAGAGATTTGTTTTCTTCCTTGTTTGTATTTCAAGATATTCTTTACTCGTTTCATCGTTGTCGTTTTATACCGAGTTGTGCATCTATTGTCTAGTAAGTTAATCCTGAGAAAGAAATGACTGCCTTGTCCGACATCCATCCATATTTCTGTAAATCGCTAATATTTTGAAGGCTTCAGTTCTTAATGTTGTTAGCTTAGTAGTTTAGCTTCTATTTTTACACCCAGAAACGCTGCACGGACTATAGACCGTGCACTGTTTCTGGAACTATAGTTTCAAGCACCTCCTTGCTGCTGCATTGCACAGCGCTGTTCATTTTACCGTATCTGATATAATTCCAATATTTACACTCTCGCCGCCGAATGATAAAGTGAAAGTTAATATTTGGATATTTGGGAAGGTGCGGCGACTCGGCCAGTTGCGGCGAGTGCTTCACAAATACATCACTAATGCGACACAACCGTGCCGCACATCTAGTAACATCCATAATATGGTCCGTGGTTGGCACTCGGCATGCTGCGCACGTGTAACAGTCTGACGCGACATCACCCACTCAAGTGTTGTTAGAGTTTCTGTATGTCGATTCTGTAAAAATCTTACATTGAAAACTTGCATGGAGTGAGCTTGAAGTGAGCTGTAGTGCTATTCTGTAGAAATCTCACCGTGATAACTCGGGTGAAGTGGGCTTAAAGTGAGCAGTCATTAGTGTCAATCCCTAGCATTAGATGCAATGACTGCTCACTTCAGCTAACTTCTCACGGTGAGGTTCTAACAGAATTGACCGGCTGATGCTAGGGATTGACACTATTGACAGCTCCCTTCGAGCTCACTTCACCCGAGTTATCACGGTGAGGATTTTAAAGAATAGATTGGCTGCACTCGCAAATGATACGGACCGGACTTTACAGATGCAGGGACTAACTTCCTTGAGCTAATCCTCTACATACAGAATGTAGAGGATTAACTTCCTTGAGCTAATCCTCTTCATACATAATGTAGAGGATTAACTTCGTTGAGCTAATCCTCTACATACAGAATGTAGAGCAGTGGTTCCTAACCTTTTCAATATTGTTACCCCTGGATCTATTAAGAAAACTGATTTACCCCGAGCTTAAAATGTTATCAATAAACAATGAATTAAGTAAAAATAGTTTGTGTGATGTGGTATTGTTTTGCATTCACAAGTTTTTTTTATGTTAGGTTTAGTTTCGATTAAAGCGCATCTTCAGTGGTGTTCGATATTGAGACGGTTTCTGGCCTTCGTTTTCAGTGTAACCAAAGTTAAAAAACCACTCTCACATCTATAGGTGGTAGCAAAGGGTATTAGCATTTTTTACGCTCTGTTAGCTATAACAGGATAAAACAGACATGGCGAGGCGTCCGCGACGACAGCTTGAGAGATGCCACGTGCGGTTCTTATTGTGCGGCGATCTAACATTTTTTCTTTTTAAACGACTGCGGCGTAGCCCAAATGGAGGGTTATTAGCTAGGTATTTGATTAGGTTCTTTGTTACCCCCACAGAATAGCTGATTTACCCCCGCGGGGGTAATTACCCCCAGGTTCGGAACCACTGATGTAGAGGATTAACTTCCTTGACCTAATCCTCTACATACAGAATGATTAACTTCCTTGAGCCAATCCTCTACATACAGAATGTAGAGGATAACTTCCTTGAGCTAATCCACTGCATAGAGAATGATTAACTTCCTTGAGCTAATCCTCTTCATACAGAACGTAGAGGATTAACTTCCTTGAGCTAACACTCTTCATACAGAACGTAGAGGATTAACTTCCTTGAGCTAATCCTCTTCATACAGAACGTAGAAGATTAACTTCCTTGAGCTAATCCTCTACATACAGAACATAGAGGATTAGCTCAAGGAAGTTAAGCACATAATATTTTCTCATCGTTGTTTTGACTGTCTAGCGGCAAGCGATACTGAACTTGAGGTGGTGAGGTACTGGGGTACATTTCCAGATCAAGCAAATTGTTATTGGGAATGCAATACATATTTGATGATAAGTATAATCCAGCTCTATAAATAAAATGTTTCTACGTTCTGCGCCTTGACAGGGTCATGTACCCATAAGTTTAGTATATATACATAAGTATAGCATTCGCCTGTAACTGTGTGTAGTGTATGTACATTGTGCACTACATATCATTCATACTAGCTGTTACCCGCGACTTCGTCCGCGTGGAATTTAACAAAAAGTTATTGTTCAGTTCGCAGAGTTTACGATAACATTAATTTTTTATTCCGCGTAAATCCCTATGCTAATTTTAATGAAATTCTTCTATTTTATGAATCGATATTTTATTTTTGTTCATATTTCTCCATTTAGTTCTTTGTTTTTCGTGTTTGCATTTTTAGTTTAAGTAATTATTTTACTATTTATTGTTTCGTATTAGCTTTATTATGATAAATGATTTTATTTTTGTAAGTAGGTTTGCACAAACACTTTTACACGCCAATCATATATTTTTTTAAAGTAGATGGGGTCGGCGTTTCCTATCTGACTACTCTGAGAAGAAAGGTTGAAAAAACTCAGAGGTCACAGTCTCTTTTAAAGTCCAGACATAATCTTGGTCAGGTAAAGAAAAAATTCTTTATCACACTAATATTATAAAGGCGAAAGTTTGTGAGTGAGTGTGTGGTGTGTGTGTGTTTATATGTTTGATACTTCTTTTCGCTCAAACGGCTGGACCAATTTTGATAAAATTTTGTATGGAGGTAGGACCTTGGATTAATATATAGGCTACTTTTTATCCCGATATTCCCATGGGATCGACATTTATGCGAGTAAAACCGCCGGGCGCAGCTAGTATACAATATTTGGTGTACCACTTTCTTGGGCTAAAACAACAACACTACTGGCATTCCTCGCACGTGAACATGGCACATATAGTTGCCCATGGGTAAAGCAACCCTTAGTTAACTCTATGCCAGCTTTGCTTAACGTTTGCCCTTGTGACTTGTTGATTGTCATAGCAAAACTGACATTGATTGGGAATTGCAATTTTTTTAATTCAAATGGAAAATTCGACGGTATTATAGGAATCCGTGGTATAAATACTATCTCATCTTTTCCGCATCCGGATATTATACGACCTTCTATAACGTTTCTTTGCAACGACACTACTCGCAACCTAGTACCATTGCAAAGTTTCGGTGGGTTAAAATTACGGAGTAGTATGATGGGCACGCCAATCTTAAGTTCTAGTTTGTGAGGGGGTAAACCAGGCACAATTATACTGTTTAAAAATTCTGTTGGGTAATTAACCACTTCATCCGGATTTCAAACTGTAATAATGGAAAGGTATGTTTGTGATTCACCAGGTAGCTTATCTAAAATGCGCTGATTAAGCGCAATAACCTGGTCGTTCATAGGTGCTAAAATTGATCTTTCACACAACCACAAATCTTCTTTGATATTTAGATTGTGAATATCATTATAAATACTAAATTGTATTAAAATTTCAGTGTCCGCCACAACCTGACAAAGACCGGTAGGTAGTTCTATATCATGAGTACTATTCACTTCTGGACACTTTCCCTCACCAACAAAATTCTTATTTATTTGTATGATGTATAGATTTCATTTCATTGGTTTAAATTTTTTTTCGTGGGACCCTATTTTTTTTTCTAAAATAAAAGTAGCCTAAGTTACTCCTTATTATATCAGCTATCTTCCAGTGAAAGTCCCGTCAAAATCGGTTCAGCCGTTTCAGAGATTAACCGGAACAAACAGACAAGACAGACAAAAATTGTAAAAAATGTTAGGCATTTAATAAAAAGCGGTTATTTTAATATTACAAACAGACACTCCAATTTTGTTTATTTGTATAGATTACCGTTTTTCAAAAATGTGAAATGTGGGCGTATTGAGGTAGGTACACCCCAGCCTAACCTTTCTGGAAAAACAGGCGTGAAGTTATGATATGGTTATGTTTGTGGACGAGGTCAGGCAGGCAGGCGAGGTGTGCCAATGTTATTGAAATTCTTTTTTGTAGAACGATCGACTGGACGTATGTATGAACCGGATTCAGCGGAACATTTGATTAATGCGCCATTACACATTCCAGCAGTGATAACGTATCGAATGACCAATATAATGAAACTTGTTCATTATGTACTTTAGTTAATAAACCTAACGTGGCGAATGGCATTCAGTCAGCTGAATCACCATTTCTCCAAACTTCAGGAATCAATGTCAAAGCTGCAACCCCCCGAAATTAGTTGTCAAATGTCCCCAATCCTGTAACTGCATGGCTCCAAGAGACATTTCCATGGTACATGTACACTACATACAGATAGTCTTCCGAGGCGTCACCAGTCATGTCGTATTCTAGTGTGCTGTGTGTATCATACAAGCTCTTTCAGCTACGTCTCCACTTCAGCCATGCTTCATATCTTTACATTTTGTCTCTGCTGTGGTTGCAAGCTTTGTGTGATACCTCACACTGGATGGCTTCTCATGCATTGCCGGTGAAATTATTATGATGTCCAGCAAAACCTAATTCAAACGCAAACATCAAATCTTAAGTGAATATCCAAATATCGTGTTAGGGAGAGCAGCTTTTGAGATATCTTATCAAAACTTACTATGCAAACTAAATGTTCACTTCTATGACTTAAACTTACATAAACATTAGTTACTTGGACGGCCGAATTAATGGGCTCACGACGCGACTGTGCGCGGTGGTGTTGATGATGACGTGTTGCCGAATTTACTTATTATTAGTCGAGACGCTTACAAGATTCAGCGCTAGTGTAATGTGTATGTGCGCACACCAGTGTTGCCAACAGATAAACTAGCTCTCCACCAGATTCAACTTCGGAAACCACCAGAAAACCACTAACAAAAATCGACCCTACTCCAAAAATCGCTAAAATTTCCACTAAACTTATTTATTAGTAAAAAATGTTCTTTATTATTACGTAATAAAATATTTAAAATCAGTAAATCAATATACAATATTATTAGTAAATGAACAAGTCAAAATGAGGAACATAAAAATCTTAATATATATAAATTACGCTTACTAAACTAAACTGCTTAACCGATTTTAATCAAATTCGTACACCGTGTGCAGTTTGATCCAACTTGAAAGATCCATTTATAATCGTTTACAACAATATCATATGACAAAAACGTTAGCCACAGCAACGCGTGGCTGGGTCAGCTAGTTATTTAATAAAAACAACAACTATAAAAAAGTGATATTCTAAAATTCGTCTTCTTCAGATGAATTTTTGTCTGCATCATCGTCGGTTTCACATTTATATATGATTCTTTGGTACTGATTTGTTTTATAACTTTTATTGGAATTTACCTACACAGTAAAAGAAAATACTCCTGAAAATTAAATGAAATAAAAATTATATATTTCGTAACATTTTAATGGTTGAGTGATAGCATTTTCAGTAATTGAAACGGAATTCTACTAAACCACTAAGAAAAACCACCAGCCACTAAAAGCAATATTTCGCCACTAAAAGGGGGGTCGAAACCACCAGTTTTAGTGGAAAATCCACTAAGTTGGTAACACTGGCGCACACGTACAGGAAGTCCGTACTGGCAGGTAACTGTACACTTGTACAGTGACACTGGGCACTTCCTCCTCGCTTCCGTCACGTCTCACAGCTCGCTCGCAGATTCCAGCAGCTCGCAAGCTCTAGGCTCTAGCAGTGTTCAGTTGTTATCAGCGCGAGCTGCACTGGAGCCCGGGCGCCGGCAGGGGCCCGCGGAGCAACGACCGCCGCGCGCCGGCAGATGCTCCCGCGCACCGCCATCTATCGGACACACTCGTCATCGCCGCACAACAACCGTCCACATTGTTTTCCTTGCGTTACCTTCTTCTTGTTGCTATGAATGGTGATTCTTCTGATTCTTCAATAACTAATTGAGGTGAAGCAGCAGTCAGCACCACATTGTAGCACATCAACACATCAGCAACATGGTCTACGTAGAGAACAACAAACACGCTCGTTTCCTAAAATTGGAATGTCCTAGTAATGCTTAGGATGGGGAACACCGAAATCCTGCTAAACCTAAAATCACCGTAAGTGAGGTATGGTATTTTAGCAGTGGCACATGACACACAGCGACGTCTCTGCGGGAAAGCAGCGCGGCCTCGATCCCGAGCGGCGTGCGCGGGCGCCGGCTGTGACGTGTCGCCCCCGGGAAGTGCTGCGTGCCCTCAGCGCATGCCACACGTACCCACACCACGCAGCAGTGTTTACTCACCCCGGTCTGCGTCACTCGGGAACAAACAATAACAGCTTGGAACGTGAGCTCGTGCGTTTCACTCGCGGTGATACTTGACGCCTCAGCGGCGATTCGGTGTGTACTGGAGAGCGAGGCGGCGCGAGCGCCCCGACTCCCCCACTCCTCCGTCACACCTGAGGCGAACCTTCGCCTTCGCAGGTGCGCGGGGTGCGAGCTGCGGAGGCGGGGCGGAGGCTTCGCACAGGCAGCGCGCTGCGCGGGACAGCGCGCGCGCGGGCGCGGGCGTCAGTTAATGCCCGAGCGCGACGCGGAGCGCGCGTCACTCGAGCTGTGAAACATGTCCGCGAACGGGTCGGCGGCTACAGAGCCGCGGCTCTGCCACGTGCGGAAGACTCCAGACTTTGACGGGTATGGTTTCAACCTGCACGCCGAGAAAGGCAAGCCGGGCCAGTATATCGGCAAGGTGGACGACGGCTCGCCGGCCGAGACGGCGGGCCTGAAGCGCGGCGACCGCATCCTGGAGGTGAACGGGCATAGCATCGCCGGCGAGAGCCACAAGCAGGTGGTGGCGCGCATCAAGGAGCGCGCGGACGACGCAGAGCTGCTGGTGGCAGCGCCGGCGCCCGGCGAGCCGGTGCCGGACCTGGACGCCCCAGCGCCGACGCCCGACGTGCCCGCCGGCGACAGTCCGCCGCCCGAGCCGCCGCGGCTCAACCTGCGCATGACCGCGGCCGAGATGCGCGCACATCTCGCCGCCAAGAAGAAGACTGACCCCAAGAAAGTGCCGATGGACCTCAAGTCCAAGTTTGACATCGTCATGAAACTGTGATGTGTGTGTTGTTCGGTGGCGTGACGGTGTTGTGGTGTGCGCCGCCGTGCGGGCGGTGCGGGCGCGGCTGCCGCTCCGCTTCGCGCGGCGCTGTTGCCAGCCCGCGTGCGCTCGCACGTCTGTTGAAGCAGGAACAATGACATCGGATCGGAAGCAGCGCAAGCGCAGGTTGATCCGCACCGCCCACCACCCCGTGTTGTACAATTAATGTAAATTTTGTTTTACCTACCACGTAAATTATGTAATATAATTTATAGCGTTCTATAGAAATTGCCATTGAATTGAATAAAGTGTTGTTGTATATATATTTACCTAGCCTAGGTACCTAGCCGCTATAGATACGTTTTATAGTACATAGGAATGAAACACTGTGTGTAATTTATTTACGAATTCAAATAATTTTGATTTTTAATAATTGATTATCTAAATGTGTAGCTAGAGTTACTCACGTACCTACACGAGTGTGAATATTGTTTAATTCTATTATCAATAAAATGTATTAAAACCAATAACGATTTGTCAACATCACCATGTCCCAAAGACGCCTCCAGACGCCACAGCGCGACCGGGGACTTCACTTGTTCAGTGTCTGTCAACTGCCACGTTTAGTTAGCAGTCCTAACTCCCAATGTAACGAGGCCTCCATGTTTACAAGGGCCATTGCTTCAAACGTTGCTACAACTATTAGGTACCTGTAGCTACCTAGTTAGTGGTCGCGTCTCGCATAGACACCGGCTGCCTGTGTGTGCGTGTCAAACATTCGGTTTGCAGGAGCTCGGTGACGCGCTAGCTATCAGGTTGTCGCGAGGCAGATTACGGCGCCGTATCACACACATACTAGTCACTGTACACGTACAGACGACACGCTCGCAGTCATTGAACAAGGAGAGCGACTGAACTTGTACTTGTCCACTCTCATGTTTAAACTTCACTTACCTACCTATTCTGTGTGATTCTGATTATTAATCAGAATCATGATTATATTCTGAACGCCTACAGCGTAAATAACGTGTTATTGAACACAAAGTAATAGATGGTGAAGTGCAGTACCTACGTTTGATTAGTTGAATATTGTACACGAGCGGCTTGCTTATATTCTGTTTTGCTAAGTAACTAGCTGTGACTGTGACGTGCCACAATGGACGTTCGGCTTCTTTTTAACCAACTTCAAAAAAAGGAGGAGGTTATCAATTCGTCGCGTATAATATATACCTATATTGTACACCGACTACTCCGTCAATTGTGGACCGATTTTGAAAATTATTTTTTCGTTTTAAAGGATATGCGCTCGAGGTGGTCCAATTGTCACCAAGTCAGAATTTGATGAAGGGATCTCATGGAAATCGAAGAAAACCCTCAAATTTTATAGGCAAACCTATAGCGATTTGGGTATTTTTTAAAGTAACTTGAGCATTTACTCTCGGAAATCAGCTTTTAGTAAACTGGAGCTGATGATGAAAACCGCAGGTGGCAATCGGAACTACTCAATGATAAATATTTCACAGATTGCGATTCGATTACTTTAATATGGTTGCTAAGCAATTTATGCTAGTCACAATGCAAATGGTGAAATGGTGCTAATGGTGAAATACCAGGAGAACTAAAAAATTAACGTCCCAGCATCGGGAAAAGGCAATAAATATTGTAAAAGGCGATGAGCAAGTTGACACTAGGCCATTGTAACTTAGATACTTAAATTAAAGCAGACCCACTAAAAAGCGCGAAATAAAAAATTAAAAAAAAAACGATTTCCAAAAAAACTACAAGTGAAAAATAACTTTAATTTCGGAAGTCCGTGTCTTTGGATCTGTACCTATTTTATTTTTTTGCCACCGACTTCCGAAATTAAAGTTATTTTTCACTTTGTAGTTTTTTTGGAAAACGATTATTTTTTTAAGTTTTTCCTCCTAGTTGTTGATGATTGTCATAAATCCTTCGTGTAAACTAAACTTGCCTTAAGTCATTCCTGCAGACAAAAGAACAAATATTGTCGTCGTCTGCGTCATGTACCTAGACATGAGTTGAGGCTGTATCTCTGCTGTGGCCATTGTATTGCTTAGATACCGATTGGATATTGTTACTATCGTTAGGTATAGTAACAAATTAGCCATTTATCAATATGATAGGTGCTTAGTTAAAGAACAATAGCGTGTTATCCGCCAGCAACAGCTGAGCAGCTGTGGTTCTGTCAATACAAGAAAATAACTAAGTATTAAATAATTGCCACTGTCGCATGTAGTCGATAATGTTAACGCATAATGTCGTGTGTATTTACCGCTACGTGTATATTGTTATCATGGCTTGTCAGCCCATGGGAACAACTGAGTGTTCATGGCTCCCTCGTATTGTTAGAGTGGCGGCCGTTCTTCCGCATTAGGTACTATGAAGTTCGGTAGTAAGTAGTCGGGAGATAGAGGTACCTATTGAAGTGTTTATTAGTGGATATTGTGGACAAAAACACATTAGAGTTATCTTATCTGTTTTAACATTTACAATGTACTTACTTCTAAATAGAATTAGGACTGGGGCACGGACCACGGTACGACCTTGAGCATTTGATTCCGTAGTACATTCTGAGTGACGTCACAAAGTGAATCCAAAAGAAGCGGATCTGGGTTAGAACTCAGATCAAGAAATCGTCAGAACCAGTACGGTCACAATGACACATTTCATCGTGACTTCTCGTGTTCACAAAAATCATAAAAAGCTTGTAAAAATCCACATTCGCACTGACTACAACAGGATTGAGCAACAAGTGTATTGCGGTAAATTGCTTGTAGTCATGTAAACGATAAAAATCCGGACGTCCGAGTCCGAACCGGGAAAAAATTATTGTGTTAGGTTATGCCGAGTCGAAGTTACGACACTGCGCAATACTGACCGAATTACCGATTTACTGGTGTATTACGGACGCGATTTGTTATGTCAGAAACGGCAGCAGTAGATACATACCCACCTGCCGTCATTTATTCAAATTAACCTAAGAATTAGGAATAGTACTTATTCAACATAAACAGTTACAAAGGACAACCCCTCAACGCACACAGGACACCACTCCCTAGTGTTATAGGTAGCAGGTAGCTAGCAGGCAGCGGTAGGGCAGGAGAAGTGGCGCGACTACCTCTCCAGCAACACATTTGTCTGTACCATAGTTATTAGAAATTCATTTCTATGGTCTGTACAGAGTAGTTTTAGGAACACGTAACATAGGTAAACAGCCGCGAGTGTGATCATCTGAGAGGATCGGCGAGTGTGCCGCGTCACCGAGCAGCCGTGTGCGCGACGTGCGTGACTCACGATGACTTCATCACTACGTTTACCTACCTACCGACACTGCTAATACTGATATTTGGTGCATTGCGTACCAAATCTAGTTCCAGCACAAGCTTCTTGTGATCCATTGTGATCTCATCTCATGTCATGTGTAACAGAACACCCACTCGTAATCATTGCATTATAAATGATAAATGATTTTATTTTTGTAAGTAGGTTTGTACAAATACTTTTACACGTCAATCATATTTTTTAAACTAGATGTGGTCGGCGTTTCCTATCTGACTACTCTGAGAAGAAAGGCCTAAACAAACTCAAGAGGTCATATTAGTCCATTTTAAAGTCCAGACATAATCTTGGTCAGGTTATACCTATGAAGACCATGTAGGTCGATGTCTGAGATGGTCTTTTGAGGAAAGAACCACACAGATTGAGAGGACCTGTCCAGTCAGTGCACGCATTTGTCAGAAATCGTGCAGCTCAACTCAAGACTTAAGGAGCTCAACGATCCGACGAACAATACCAAAGAAATTCCATTCCATTCGTTTCTGACGTTATTGGATAGCAACAAGCCGATAGCCTACTGACCTTTTTTGCAGTTGAGAAATCCTCATGGACGTCCAACTGTCCACCGCCCTGCGGCGCAGGCGGAGGTCTGTCACACTCTTTCTGACTAAATTGTCGGCCAGTGAGCATGGAGGACATTGCTCACTGGCCGGTGCGTCTGCTGTGGAGATTGTACCCTCCCGCTCTCTTTTCGCCGCTTACTTTGCGACCATCATCACTTCCTCGCAAAAGGAGACGTCGGCGTCTCACGCGCGCTCACTCCCGACCATGGATTGAACCACGAGCGGAAACGAGAGGTTGTCCACAGGGCCAACATATATACAATGGTGATGATGTGAGGTGAGGTGATGCTGATGCGTTGCCAACCCAGACACAGAGCTGACATAACGCATCATTTCACCAGACTTTTTTTTTCCCCGTGGAGAAATGCTCATGCATACTACACTACCACGGGGAGATAGTGCAGTTATGTGCGACTTTAACCCACTAAAACTCCACGGTGTCCTCCTCTGCCGCTTACGGCGGGAACACGGGCACGCGTTAGCTTAGCACTCATCCGTGAACCCGCCGCGGCCGTCCGTTACCGGACTCTCCTCTGGGGAGTACTCCCCATCACCGGCGCACCAGAACACATAGCACGCCGTGACCACCCCAGGGACCAAACCAGCACATGGGCGCCAGACAACCCCGTGTCTGGGCACCCTTGGTCCCCCCTGCGACGGGTCAGGACATTGGCCCCGCCGCCTGCCAATTTTCGGCTGCAGAGGATAGGGAGAGCGGCCAACGTAATACCGACACTCCTCTTCCCCTGCAGCCCCACCGCGTCCGCCATCGTACGGTGGCGACCCCGTCAAGGCCGCGGAAGGTAGGGAGAGCGGCGCACCGTAATACCGGCACTCCTCTCCCGCCGCGGCCTCCAACCCTCAACCGCGATGCCTTCGGTACGTACGACATCGCGGCCCGCCTCAGTTGCGATGTTTGGCCGCTACGTCGTCGGCTTGTCAGCAAAAGCCCTGACGAGCGGCCCCTCCTCGGGTTCCTCTTCGGTTCACCGTGGGTGTCCAAGCCACGGCTACTGAGCCCCCCCGCCTCGCCAATGCGGGAACCCACCGGGGGGGAGGTTGGGTACCTAGACCTACCTTTCGTCAATATTTTGATAGTACGTATTGTAATATGGTAAAATAGATGGAAATGGAAAACAATAAAGTTATCCTTAGGTGGATGGGTGAGACCGACATACTTAATGAAGCATTGTTATTGTAATGAATAGTTTACGTAAACAGCGAGTGAGCAGTAACCTCGCGCGCACTTAGCGACATTGTGTATGGCACAATGCTGCATGATCTCACGGCGCGCAGCCAGTCAGCTCCGCACATCGCTGGCCTTTAGCTTATC
Source organism: Luperina nickerlii (assembly GCA_963855955.1). Lineage (NCBI taxonomy): Eukaryota > Metazoa > Arthropoda > Insecta > Lepidoptera > Noctuidae > Luperina > Luperina nickerlii. The sequence continues at coordinate 16,081,469 of OY979687.1, forward strand.
ACGAGGCGCGCGAAGGTCGCGTCAGCCTTACTCGCTCCCTGCTCGCTCGACAGCAGCAGTCACGGCTGGCGGATGAGAATATCTTTTTAGTTCCGTACCCACAGGATACCAAGCCTACGCCCTGTTCATTTACACGGAATACGTGTTACTAATGGCCTCTCACTTAAGACAAGTAAGTAAGTTGTTATAATAGTTTTAGTGGACCATTAGCGCGCGAGTCCCACTTGCAATTATTATTAATGATGCCTGGTACATATCACCATGTACCAGGCATCAATTGTGGCTCGCAACAATACATTAAGGCCTCCAATTCAGGCTTAAAAAACTTAAAACTAAGCGACTCCACGCTAAGGGCACCCCCTGTGGGGACGGACCTCGGCTTAGGGCGCTGTGAGAGGTCAGTAAGGGACAGGCTGGATGGGAATTATTTAGGGACCAATTTAAAACTACAGGCTCAGCGGTGCGGGCTGGCTCGAGCCTCAGACCAAATAAAAAGTCAAGACAACTACACCTCCGCTCTGTGCATGCACGCACACATTTACAACAATTTACAATCAAACTACACCTCACTATGTGCACACATGTTTATGAAACCGCAGCCCTCTGTCTTGGTTTTTTATTTGGTCTGAGGCTCGAGCAAGGGTCGGGGCGTCGAGACGGGCCTCGGCGGCGAGGACAGAAAGACGGCTGTCGGGACTTGTACTTTCTGAGAGTACTGGTGTGGCCTTACTACTCTCCTGTGGAGGGTCGTGGTGTCGTCGGGGATGGTAAGGGTATGCCTCGGTCGGCGAATCCTACTTATGCGGGAGGGAGTGTATCTGGTGGCCGCAATCAAGGGATTGGGGAGCTTCACAGCAAAGAAGCGCTTGGAAAGGCGTTCATGGTTCATGAACTGCTGGACGGTGGGCTTTCTGAGATCTAAGGGTTTATTCACATTGCGGACACAGAAGGGGCTCCCGTGACCTTTCTGAGGAAACGGCTTTAGACGGTCTGCATTATATGCAGATGGTGAGGCTTGGCGTGTGCGAAGACTACTCGTAAGTATTAGCAAGGTAGATGGTACAACCTTGCCGCCAGTTCTGTTCAATGGTACGATCGTTCCTTTTGGTACTGACGTGAAGGACCTAGGCTTGCACATTGATTAAACCCTGAACGTGCGGACTCAAGTCGCTAGTGAGCCAGAAGGTTAGTGGAACGCTGCGGGCTCTGTACCGTTTGAAAAATTTATTACCATCAAGTACGAAGACAATGCTTGTACAGTCCCTTATTTTCCCTATCATCGACTATTGTGATGTGTGCTACTATGATGCAGATCTCCTCAACAAACTTGACCGTCTTCTCAATAACTGCATTCGATTCGTTTTCAATCTGCGTAAATGTGATCATGTTTCTGCTCATCGGTCGCTTCTAAAGTGGTTGCCCATACGCCAGCGCAGAAAGCTAAGGGCGCTGACCACCTTGTTCTCATTTCTTGATTCTCCGGCTTCGCCTGGTTATCTCGCCCCCACTTTCAGTATATTTGCGCCAACCACAATAGTGTTACGAGCTTGGGGTTCGTGACAATAAAAACTGCCGATTTAATAACCAAAAAAATGACACTTTACTCACCAACAATAATTACAGCTCAAACACACTAATTAAGGAACACAATTTCACTTACTGATCACTCTTAGTCGCACTCGAATATCGCCTTCGATGTTATCGCTCGTATCGCTTATTCAAAACTATGTGTGTCTCGCGGCCCACCCGGCCTTATATAGTGCCGCAGAGCTAGTACATAAACATCTAGAACGTTCGAGTACATACCGGTCCCGACTGACTCGACGTCGATAGTTCTCGGAATTACTAGTACTTACAAAAAGGTCAAGTAGGGTCAAGGTCCTAGTACCGAGGTACTAGTTCTGCTACCCGATACTAGATGGCGCTAGTGGTAACTAATGTCGCCATGTATCAAACATTATTTGCGGCGCGCAACACTGCCCCCTCCTTAGACATGCTCGTCCCGAGCATTATTGGCCCCATAATAACGCGCCAGTCGATCCACATGGACGATCTTAGGAGTACCTCTTGCACCTTTCTGTATCCGGTAGGTTACATCATTGATCTTTGTCACAATCCGGTACGGTCCGTCCCATTTAGCTTGAAGCTTAGGAGATTTCCCTTTGCTGCGGACTGGATTGTGCAACCACACCAGTGAACCTTCGTCGAATCCTTTATTGTTCATTTTGCGGTCATAACGGGTTTTCATCTTTTCAGACATTTGCTGGCCCGATTGTCTGACGTGCTCATAAATGTCATTCATTTTGTTCCGCAAATCATTCGCATAATCAGTTACACTGCGTGGGGCATCAGGTGGTATTCCGGTGATCAGGTCTGCAGGTAGCCGTAGTTCTCTTCCGAAGTTTGCGAAAGCTGGTGTCACCGCTGTACTTTCGTGGACAGCACTTCGATATGACAACAAAAACGGTTGTATGTGCTTGTCCCAATCTCGTTGCCGATTTTCCACAACTTTCGCTAGGTACCTCTCCAGTGTCTGATTAAATCGTTCCACCATTCCATCGGATTGTGGGTGGTAAGAAGTCGTCCTTGTTTTATGAGTACCCATAACTCGACAAGTTTCCTGGAATATTTGTGACTCAAAATTCCTTCCTTGATCACTGTGAATCTCCAAAGGTACTCCAAAACGACAGAAGACTTCATGAACTAATTTATCTGCAACTGTCGAAGCTTCTTGATTTGGAATGGCGAAAACTTCCGGCCACTTAGTGAAATAATCCATCACAACCATGAAATACTTGTTACCACTTTCACTCTCCGGAAACGGCCCCGCAACGTCGAGGGCTATCCTCTCCCATGGTGCACCAACATTGTACAATTTCAATGCACCCCTACTACGAGTCTGAGGTCCCTTTACAGCTGCACAACTTGTACATTTGCGACACCAATCCTCGACATCGTCCCGACAGTGGACCCAGTAAAACCGTTCTCGTATCTTCAGTAGAGTCCGTTTTACTCCCAGATGACCTCCTGAACAACCATTATGGTACAGCTGTAGAACATCCGGTACTTGAGCTTTAGGGACAACCATTTGCAAATGACAGCTGTCTCCCCGAGCATTTTCCCATTTACGGCACAGGACTCCATCCTGAACCACCAAGCTGTCCCATTGGGCCCAATAGCTTTTTGTGACCGAACTCATCGCTGAGACGTCACTCCATCTGGGCTTAGGAGCTCTGGCCTTCATCCACTCCAGAATTGGCTTGATGTCCGAATCTTCCTGCTGTGCACGTTGTAGGCTTTCCTTCCACTCGTTGTTGAGGTCTGTCTTAAGCATCCTCACAGGTACCACTTCCTTACTCTCCTGCCTAGTACAATGCTTGCAGTCTTCAGGACAAGGTCTTCTTGACAATGCATCTGCGTTGCCATGAGATTTTCCGCTGCGATGTTCGACCACGAAGTCGTATTCCTGCAGTAGTTCAATCCATCTCGCAACTTGTCCTTCTGGGTTTTTGAACTGCAATAGCCATTTCAGTGCAGCATGGTCAGTTCGTAAGTGGAATTTCCGCCCCAGAAGATATTTGCTAAAATACTGCAATGACTTTACCACAGCAAGCAGTTCCCGTCTCGTAACACAATAGTTCCTTTCCGGCTTTGACAATGACTTGCTGAAGTACGATATCACAACCTCTTGATCACCATTCCGTTGGGACAACACACCACCAAGTCCTATATCACTTGCGTCTGTGTCAACTATAAATTCCTTGTTCGCATCAGGGTACCCCAAAATAGGTGTTTTGCACAGACGGTCCTTTAGCTCCTGGAATGCGATGTCGCAACTATTATCCCAGCAGAAATGTCGCTTCTCCTCGGTTAGCTTATGCAGGGGTTTGGCTATATCTGCAAAGTTCTTGACAAATCGCCGATAATAGGAGCACAAACACAAAAATGCTCTGACCTGCGTCTTGTCTTTTGGAACTGGCCAATCCTTGACAGCGGCGATTTTCTCTGGGTCCGTGCGGATACCTTCTTCAGACACTACATATCCCAAAAAGTTAACTTTTTGTTTGAATAGTGAACACTTCTTCGGACTTAACTTGAGGTTGGCACTCTGGATCTTCATGAGCACGCGTTCTAGGTTTTGAAGATGTTCTTCAAACGTACGGCCTACGATGATGATGTCATCCAAGTAGACCAGACAGGCATCGCCAATTAGCCCAGTAAGTACAAGTTCCATCAACCTTTCAAACGTTGCCGGAGCATTGCACAATCCAAACGGCATAACTTTAAATTGCCACAGACCCTTTCCTGTCGAGAATGCAGTTTTTTCCTTGTCCTTGGGGTCAATTTCAACTTGCCAGTAGCCACTTTTCAGGTCCAGCGTGCTAAACCACTTTACGCCAGTAAGCATGTCCAGCGTGTCATCGATTCTCGGCAAAGGATAGCTGTCCTTCTTCGTAACGTCGTTCAGACGACGATAGTCAACACAAAACCGCATGCTGCCGTCCTTCTTTCTTACCAGCACTACAGGTGAACACCATGGACTAGATGAAGGTTCAATAACACCATCCTTCACCATTCCCTCAATCATGGTTTCCACTTCCTTTTCACGTGCTACCGGCAATCTCCTTGGCCGCTGACGGATAGGCAATTCTTCTCCTGTGTTTATTTTGTGTTGAACTATGCCAGTCTTTCCGATGTCAGCATCGTTGGACGAGAAAACATTGGCGTACTTGAGTAACATCTTCTTTGCCTTGACTATTTCATTTTGGGACAGAGCGCTGCGGCAGTCTTCTAAAAGGGTGGTCACTCTCGTTGGTGCATCCTTGCTGAGGGTCCCAGTCGATAGATATTGGCATCGACGCAACCAATCCACTTCCTCGCAAGTACCAAGTAGTGTGCCTTTATCTATAATGTGTTCCTGATCACAAAGGTTCAGCACACGTACCCCTGAGATGTCGGTGGCTCTGACCAAAGTTCGTGCCACTTTCCATGGAAGGTCATTGTCCACCCTTTCCACGAGTACACAACGATGAGTTTGACCAGGATTCCGAGGAAGACTAACCGGCACAATCGTTTCCGATCTCGGCGGAAGAACAATCTTCTTAAGGCTGTACACATTTCCTGGTGACGCCCCTTCCACGAAAAGTTCCTCTTGTCCACATTTCAAAACACCTTGCTTGACGTCAATCTCGCAACAATTCTTCCTCATAAAGTCAAGGCCCAGGATGCAATCGTCCATTATATCAGCCACGATGACATTATGCAGGTAGATTCTGTTGCCTAGCTTCAGCTCCATCTTCTTCTCTCCATGGACGGGTATGCGCTGACCGGTGGCTGTTACCAAATTAATGCGTTCTCGGTTGTATGCGGAGTCCCCAAGGAACCGACTTGTAAGTTGGGAACTGACGACCGTACGAGAGGCTCCTGTATCTATGGTCAGCTTACAAGGTGTTCCGTTGACCTCGCCCTTGATGATTAGGCTGTTCCCGTCATGGGTTTGTGTGATCGAAATTCTTGGGGCTCCTTGAACATCAGCCAGCACCCGCCCCGCAGTCCTGGCTATTACTCGTTTCCCTGCTGCTGATGTTGGGCGGTGCTGTTAGCCGCACTGCCCTCCGTGGATCGGCCGTCTTCTCTTTCTACAGTTCGCTTAGGGCAACTAGATCGAAGGTGGCCCCTTTCACCACAGCCGTAGCACCTAGGGCTGTATCCTTTATTGCGGTCGCGAACTGTAGCCGCTGCAACCTCCCTGACGCGATGGGAACGATGATCCTGCCGCACCGCTTCAACCTCCAGTGCATGGGCTAAGGCGTCCTTCAGCGTTCCGTGGTGACCGAGCCTTACAGCAGCTCTAACTTCAAGGTCGCGGATGCCGTCGATGAATGCCTGCACCAGGTTCCCATCAATAAGCGCAGGTACGGACTGGTAAGCTTTGCGAACCAGCTTCTCCACTTCAAGGGCCCACTGCTGCAGGTTTTCATTACTGCGTTGCACGCGATCCTTCAGCTGCGCACGGAACACGTGTTCCAGGTGAGCGTCGCCATACCGAGCCTCCAATGCCTCCAGGAGCTGCTCGTAAGTCACTTCCTTTCCGAGAGCTTCCAGAACAGTTAAGGCCTGGTCGCGCAAGCCCAGGGTGAGGGCAGTCATGGCCTGACTTTTATTCCACCCGTTCGCCTTCACGACAGCCTCGAACTGGATTTTGTAAGCCGACCAGGAAGAAGTTCCGTCAAACGGTGGCACTTTGAATCCACGTAGCGAAGGTGTTGTAGCTACGGGAGCTGCGATTCCATCCCCCAGTTAAAGGTTACCCAACTCTTGCTTCACATTAGCAATGACGTCATTAAACTTGCTGATCTGAGTTTCAGCTTCTGACAGGCGGTTGTCATGCTGGGCAACCTTCTCCTTCACCTCCTTCATGTCTTTCCCCAAAGTTGCGTGAAGGTCCTTTATGAGGAGCATCTGCTCCTCCTGGCGGCGCACCTGCTCCTCCTTATCCCGCTGGAGCTGTTCCTCCAACCGACGAGCCTGTTCCTCCTGTCGGCAAGCCTGTTCCTCCTGTCGGCGGGCCTGTTCCTCCTGTCGGCGGCTTTGTTCCTCCTGTCGACGAGCCTGTTCCTCCCTGTCACGCAGCAGCTGTTCTTCCAACCGACGGGCCTGTTCCTCCTTGTCCCGCTGGAGCTGTTCCTCCAACCGACGAGTCTGTTCCTCCTGTCGACGGGCCTGCTCCTCCTTGTCCCGCTGGAGCTGTTCCTCCAACCGACGAGCCTGTTCCTCCTGTCGACGAGCCTGTTCCTCCTGTCGACGAGCCTGCTCCTCCTGTCGGCGAGCCTGCTCCTGCAGCATCATCATCAGAGCAGCAAAATCTGGTGCTGGTGATGCTGGAGCAGTTGTGGACGGGCCGGCCTCCGTGGTCGGTAGCTGGCCTTCCGACCCCTGTGGCATTGCTCCACCAAATCGCCTCTGATCCGTCTCTTGCTGGCGTTGACTCCGGGTACGGATACCCTCCATGTCCTCTTTGGGTAAAATCGGCATTTTAAACCTCGCTTCTGACACCAATTGTTACGAGCTTGGGGTTCGTGACAATAAAAACTGCCGATTTAATAACCAAAAAAATGACACTTTACTCACCAACAATAATTACAGCTCAAACACACTAATTAAGGAACACAATTTCACTTACTGATCACTCTTAGTCGCACTCGAATATCGCCTTCGATGTTATCGCTCGTATCGCTTATTCAAAACTATGTGTGTCTCGCGGCCCACCCGGCCTTATATAGTGCCGCAGAGCTAGTACATAAACATCTAGAACGTTCGAGTACATACCGGTCCCGACTGACTCGACGTCGATAGTTCTCGGAATTACTAGTACTTACAAAAAGGTCAAGTAGGGTCAAGGTCCTAGTACCGAGGTACTAGTTCTGCTACCCGATACTAGATGGCGCTAGTGGTAACTAATGTCGCCATGTATCAAACATTATTTGCGGCGCGCAACAATAGGAATAGATTCCTATTGCGGTTGGCGCAACGTAGACGTTCAACACACAATCGTCTTCTCCAATGTCCCACTCACCGCACAGATTTCATTCACTCTTCCTTCTTCGTTCAGGCTATCTCTCTGTGGAATGCGCTCTCCCAGGAAATCAGGATAGCAACCAACCGATTATCCTTTAAAGTTAAGGTTCGCGAGCACATTCGCAAGAAGCTGGCAGTATCATTCATATCTCATTGTAAGTCTTATTTCTTTTTATTAAGTTTATTTATGTATATTTATTTGTACTTATATTTATACATATGTAATTAGGTATACATTATATTCAGTTTTAATAGGTTTATGAGTATCTTTATATTTAAAATATTTATTCCTCAATGTTCATGATTGCACCTACCACTGTTTGTCTCTACATCACCCAAAGGTTGACGGTAGAAAATGCCTATGGCATTAAGTCCGCCTCTGAACATTTATGTGCTTGAAGCATTAAATAAAAAATAAAATAAGATTACGCAAGCATAGGTCATGATGGGACGGATGACCGCGGTATAGAGGCGCAATTTGCACTTGAGTGACAATTTGCTGCGGGCGGTCAGTAAGAAGTGGAACCTACTGACAGTCTTTATGTGCTCTTTGAAGGTAAGATGGTGGTCGAGGATAACACTTAAGTATTTTTCTGACAGCATAAGCTGCTGAACTTAGCCGTCCTGCAAGAGATGTTAAATGAGGACCCCATTGTAGCCTTGAATCGAGCGTGATCTATAGGAAAACAGTTTTATGGATCTACGCGCTTTTTTGTACTAGGCCTCTTAAAAGGTGTGAAAAGATACACACCTAGTTTGAATGTCAACCACTTGCTCACAAGACCTCTGAATATACTTGGTTATTAAAGTTCAGATACGCATTTTAGTAGCTTTGGGGTGTCATACTCCTGATACTCGTGGTGACAGTGTCTGCGTGTCATGAACGTCTTGTCCAACGACAGACGTCTAGCCGACTCCACTCTCACGATAGGTGGTATAAAGATGCAAGAGGACTGGTGACGGGGCACAGGTGTACCTACTCTACTAATTATACATAGGGCTGACAGTCAACAGTATGTGTAGTCAACCGCGCATCAGTCAGTGCTACCAATGCGACACTGACAGAACCGGCGGCCTTCGTAGTACAAATGTTCCCCCGATGTGAGGTTGGCTGTACAGACCTAACTCTACGCTAATGATTATAATATTTTTTGTTAGAATGCATTCACAGTCGTTTAAAATGTTGTGCTTATTCAATGCAAATTATCAAGGAAAACCAGTGTAAATATGCTTCTTAGATTGAGTTGTTTCAATTATTGTAAGCAGTGAGTGAATCTTGTCTTGAGTTTTTTTTTATTTTTATTTTATTTATTTCTCAACTTACATCTATCCTTACAGGGAAACCTATTGCGATAGTGTACATTTATCTAAACTCTTATCCTAACTTATTACTAACTCCTTATTTTAATTAATTTTTGTAACTTATTACAAACAATGCATTCTTTGTGAACTCACTCAGAGAACAACAGAATATGTCCGTGTCACTAGCTATGAGGTTGAGAGTGCGGAGTGCAGTTATAATGCTCGCCGGAGCCGGACATCGTTGAAAAGTTTATTAGTAAGTGAATCTTGTCTTGAGTTATCCTCGCCGGAGCCGGAAGTCGTTGAAAAGAGAATCAATGAGTGAATCTTGTTTTGAGTTATGCTCGCCAAAGCCGGACGTCGTTGAAAAAACCAGTAAAGAGTGAGTCGGACTCACGCACCAAGGGTTCCGCACCATCATGTTTAAATTTTTCTTCGGCGAGGCCTCTATGTATATTATTCGTCAGAGAATTTTAACACTGTGCACTGCGGTGTAGAATATTGAAGTTTTATGTCAGCGCCATCTCTTGACTGATAGTGGAACTAAAGTAACTTTTGATGATGTTTTTTGAAAAAGTGTACTATTTAGAGACTTCGTTTTATTTTTCCTGTAATATTTACATAAACTTCTATCACATAGAATTATTTCAGATTTTTGTCTTGGCAAACTTCGGAGATATCGCCTTCGGAGGTAGCCCCACTTCGAATTTTTTAGACACCCTGTCAGTCCCTATTGCCAAAAATATACATTATATTTTTATTTCTTTCTTATTTGCAAAATAGTTGGGCAAACGTCATCTAAAACTATCCAAATTTCAAGTTGATAGCATTAGCACACATCCTTGCTGCAAACGAGTTGGTGGGAATGTGTAATGATGAGGCAGGTAGAGGGGACCCGATGACTCCGAGCACACATCAATGTTCTTGTCAAAGGAAATAAAACCTTGAGACTATCCAACCTGAGGCAACGGAGGACTCGTCCCAGTCTGGAGAAGCTCGGGACTGTATCCCCAATCAAGTTACACCACAAATGTTCATCTCAAGTAGCACAGACAGAGACTTGCTTTCACTTCTTCTAGCAGTGTTTGTTATTATTCTGTTATGTTTTCAGATAGTTTAAAGACAGGGTTAGGGTTAAATTATTGAGTAACAACCTGAGTCAATCAGCTGTTAATTATTGTATGCCTAGGAAATCCTACAAAGAAACAATGTCATCAATAAGTTGCAATAAATATAATCTGTGTCTGTTATTTTGTGTATTTTTTCTATGGGCCTTAGTTGCCTGATAATAAAATGATTATTATTATTATTATTATAATCTAAATGCCATTTATTTCTGTATTTGTAAGTAATAGTGCGAATGTAAAAATAGATGACATCGCTGAGTGTCACTGAAATCCTAAAGATTAATTGTCAGAAAATATATTGTGTGCTTTTACAATACAATACAATTCATTTATTTGTCAGAATATCGTACCATACTTGTTACTTGTTTCCCATACTTTGAGCACTAATCAAGTAGGCAAAATCATTATATACATAGGTATACTAAATAACCATAAGCATTTATTAGTTAATCACTATTCTAGTGACAAACTTATATTTTTTGACACCAACACTTTTGTTGAGAATTTAAAATCGACTAGGGGTACAGCGTATCTGCCTATTAGTTTTAGACGCCAAAATATAGCATGGCTATTAGCTTCAGCATTGAAGATTTGAAGACACTGACTAGAAGAATCAATTATTACTAGTATTTTTTTTATTTCAATGAAAATTGTTTACTTTTACCATGTTTGTAAATATGTGGAGCACCATGTCATGTCATCAGATAATAAATTTATATGTTATATGAAAGAAAACCTACATCAGAAGGTACCAATAACAGTATTATTAATCTCATCTACAACAAGGTATCTTCTAGCACTCAATTACTTAATTGTAAAAAAGGGGTTAAGCAGAATTCCTTGACATTGTTTCATCAAAATATTCAAGGTTTTTCTTCCAAATTATTAGAAATTGAATTGTTTTTAGAAAAACAATGTTTAATATTATTTATATTACTGAACACTGGTTGAAACATTATGAAATGCTGATTAATTATGAGAACTATAGTGTAGGCAGTTGTTTAATCGAAAATCCATGCTGCGTGGTGGTTCATTAATCTTAATTATTTTTTTGTAAAATATAAGACTCGTAAAGATATAGTGGACTATCGGTGGAACATAGCATCGAACTGTCCTGTGTTGAGCTAGATAAGCATTTATATTGTGCGTTTACAGACCTCCAAACTATCAAAACTACTCTATATTTGAGTCAGTAATGGAAGATATCTTGGGAAAACTTGCAACTGGTAATAAATCAGTAATTATTTGTGGTGATTTTAATATTAATATTTTGGAAAATAATTCAAATAGCAGTAGATTGTTAAGCCTCTTTAAATCATTCAATCTGTCAAATGTGTTTTTAGAACCAACGCGAATGACTACGGCTACTTACTACTACATGTATTGATAATGTTTTTTGTTGCTGCGAATATTTAGACAAAGCCATTGTAAATGATCTCCCTTCTGATCGCAATGGTCAAACCGAGTCTTTTGAGTCCAATACACCGATACAAAAAGTGCAGATTCAAACTAGACCAACAACATCGGGTAATTTGAATAAGTTTAATATCACTTTAATTAGCACGTTAAATGCTCAGGGCCTAAGTATGACTAATGGTAATATTTTTTATGAAGAATTCTTTTCATTAGTGCAAATAATAATAATGCTAGATGCCACAGCATGCGAACCATCGGCGGTGAGGAGTTGACCAAGCGGGCTCCTACCGAAAAAATTGCTACAGCTGGTCGTAGTGAACTGAACAGGCGGGCTCACTACGTAGAAGCTACAGCCGATTCCACGGGCGATGATACCATTTCATTATTCTCATCCATCCCTTCTACTCGCCCCTCCTACATGACAAGAAGAACAGCTAGCTTGTCCACAACCAGCACGCTTGATAGTGTTGTGCAAGATGTCAACCCTGACTCTGAGCTTGCACCCACTACAAGCACTCCTAGTACGCGCAGACGATGGACACCAGAAATGAATAAGTTCATATTGCGCACTTACCTTCAATTAACTTTACTAGATACAGACAGAAGGACTTATCTTGAACCGCTCCACCTTAAATTTACAGAAAAATTCCCGAATATGCAGGTTAGTCGACAGAGAATTGGAGACCAACGTAGAGCTGTAATAAATAACAAATTACTATCACAAAAAATAATAGATGAGATACGAAATGAAGTAAAAGATGAATTAGATCAACTACAGTTAAACCATTTTACCCTACATACACAAAACTCTAACAAGCTTAGAAAACAAATATTTACATCAACACAATCTACAGAAATACAACCTACAACACTAGAGACACAAATCACACAAAATAGAACACAGACCCGAATGAGATGGACCAGTGAACACAATGAAGCTATAATGCGGTCATATTATAGAGTTACAGCTTTAGGCACTAATGAAACTACATATCGAAAACCTATGTACGAAGATTTCATTAATCAATTCCCTTCACTTGCTCACCTAAGTGAACAACGAATAGCTGATCAGAGAAGGGCAATAATAAATAATCAATACTTAAGCGATGAGAAATTAAATTCATTGAAGTTAGAGATATCGGAAGAACTAAATATAGATAACACACCCAATTACGATAGTGAAACGGTAGCAGTTAATACAAATATCAACAATACCACTACCGAGTTTACAAATAACATTGATATAAACTCTATAGAAGAACCCACGCCTAGTATACAAACGCTGGATAACACCGAAATAAATAGTACAGAAATTCTTCCTAACCCACAAATTAATTTAGAAAAGGACCCAATAATAGAAGATTATTTCCAACAAGCATTCCAATTTTATAAAGATACTAGCCCTACAAACCGAATTTATATCCCAAAACAAAAACCATCTAAAAATCTTGCAAGAATAATTAGCTACCTAAACAAAATCATTCTCCCTGAAAATATTAATAACGACACAGATTTTAACACATTTCAAACCGTTATATATTGTGCGGCATGGACCGTTGCTAAAGTCAACGGAGCCAAGATAACACTCGAACCAAGAGAAATAACCTGCCGTGGTACAAAAACAGAATATAAACCAAAATGGCAAAGACGACTAGAACGAAAATTAAACGATTTGCGGTCAAAAATAGGTAGAATGACACAATTTATCAACGGCAGTCGAAGTAGAAAGTTAAAGAAACATGTAAACAAGATCATAAAACTATACAGAATTCACACCGTACACGAAGAACCAAACACACAAGCAGCACACACACTAGACACACTTAAACAAAAACTCTCAGTAGTAACAGGCCGACTCCAAAGATATAAAGCATGCACTTTGAGAAAACAACAAAATACCCAATTCAGCCAAAACGAAAAACTTTTTTATCGTAATATCAGGCAGGCAACAATAAATGTTCAGAATAACAATCCAAGTAATGATGAGCTTAACACTCCTAACCCAGAGGCATTGCAAAACTTCTGGGCAGAAATATGGGAAAAAGCTATCCATCATAATGCCCAAGCCGATTGGATACAAGGAGAACTATCAAATAATACAAACATTCAGACAATGGCATTTGAACATATCTCCCCACAAATATTTCATAAAGTTCTATCTCGCCTGCATAATTGGAAAGCACCTGGGTCAGACCACATACATAGTTACTGGTATAAAAAATTCACAGCACTTCACTGTTATTTATACAATTTTATAAATAGCTTCATCAAAGATCCCAACATGATACCTTCTTATATAACATCAGGTACAACTTATATGATACCGAAAGATCGCAATGACCTCTCTAACCCAGCTAAATATAGACCTATTACATGCTTACAGACCTTGTATAAGATCATCACATCCTGCATATCCGAAATGATATACGAACACATTGAGGCCAATAACATCTTAGCCGAACAGCAAAAAGGATGCCGAAAATATAGTCAAGGCTGTAAAGAGCAATTAATTATAGACTCCGTAATCTTAAAAAGAGTTCAGAAAACTAAAACTGATTTATTCACCATGTATATTGATTACAAGAAAGCGTATGATTCTGTCCCCCATTCGTGGCTATTGCAAGTGTTAGAAATTTACAAAATAAACCCAACAATAGTTACATTTTTGAAGACTATGATGACAACTTGGTGTACAGTATTAAGGCTGACTACCCCAATAGAAACAACAGATACTAGCCCAATTAAAATACAAAGAGGAATCTTCCAGGGAGACGCACTCAGCCCACTGTGGTTCTGCCTTGCTCTAAACCCCCTATCTAAAATATTAAACGCTACCTCTTTAGGAATCTCTTTAAATTCTACAGCTACCAACCGACAGACTGACCCACAGAAAGACGTTTTAAATCATTTACTTTATATGGATGATATTAAGCTGTATGCAGAAACCGAGAGTCAACTTTACGAACTAGCTAACCTAACAGAAACATTCACAAATGACATTAAAATGGAGTTCGGCATAGATAAATGTAAAATAAATTCAGTTAGAGCAGGACAAAACTACCAACACCAATACACCTTAGGCACAGGAGAACAAATAGAACCATTGGATGAACTAGACACTTATAAATACTTAGGGTACAATCAATCCCGTCAGATACACTACAAAGATACTAAACAAAAACTTAAACAACAATTCCAACACCGACTTAATACAATACTAAAAACACAGCTCTATTCACGAAACACCATAAAAGCAATCAACACCTTTGCTATACCTGTGCTCACCTATTCATTCGGGATAATAAATTGGACCAAAACTGACTTGAAAAACTTACAACGAAAAATAAACACTACAATGACTAAATTTCGCAAACACCACCCAAGATCTTGCATACAAAGGTTAACGTTACCGAGAAAAGAAGGAGGCAGAGGACTCATAGATATCCTAAATTTACACAACAGACAGATCACAGCTCTTAGGCAATATTTCTTTGCCAAAACTGAATCTTCCCCACTCCACAAACTAATAGCACAAAGCGACCAACACTTAACACCTCTTAATTTAAAAGACACTACAGAACAAAAAAATGAGAAAGTGACCGATGACAAAACCAAATGTCAAGAGTGGACCCAGAAGTCTCTACACGGAAGACATCGCCAAGATTTATGCCAATCAAATGTCGACAAAGATGCGTCGAACGCGTGGTTGAATCGAGGCGAATTATTCCCGGAGACGGAAGGGTTCATGCTTGCAATTCAGGACCAAGTAATTGAGACCAAGAACTACAGAAAATATATTATAAAGAATTTAACAACCGATATTTGTAGAAAATGCAATAGTTCTCCAGAAACAATCCAACATATCACCGGCGCGTGCAAATCAATAGCCCAGACAGACTACAAGCATCGACACGATCAAGTAGCCAACGTCAAACACCAAAAACTAGCCCATAAATACAAACTTTTAGACACTATAGTACCTTATTATAAATACAACCCTGAAACGGTATTAGAGAACACCACAACAAAACTATACTTCGACCGAGCCATTCTTACAGACCGCACAATTCACTTTAATAGACCCGACATCACATTAATTAATAAAATCAATAAAACTGGGTTCCTTATAGACATTGCCGTGCCAAATACACATAACGTACAGACTACAATAGCCGAAAAATTATCCAAATATACCGAACTAAAAGATGAAATAATCCGACTGTGGCATCTTCAAAAAGTCACAATAGTCCCCATAGTGCTATCTACAACAGGAGTAATTCCAAAACAGCTACATCAATCTCTTAGTTCCCTCAACCTGCCACCTAACACCTATCACCTGGGTGAATATCCCAGCAGCAAATTTTACGCGTCCACGTTGAGAATCGAGGTGTTAAATGATAGGATGTTTCTTATTTTTTTTTATAGTAAGCTACGTAACTTGTTTCAATTAGGGCCACATTTTTTTTTATAACTGTGTATTTAAATAAATAGGGAAAAAATAAATCGCCTTAAAATTCAAGTTAGGTGGCTTGTCCCAGCTCCATTTTTTGATATAATTGCATTCACCAAAGCAACAATTTGCTGTACAATAAAAAATAAATAAATTCGTTAGTATATGCTTAAGACACATTATCTAAAAACAATTAAACCATATTAGAAAATCTAATTTAAAAGCACAGGGTAGTCGATCAAAGTTTGTCCAAGTAAAAATCAAAATTTTGGTGGCACTTTTTCAACATACTATAAAATGAAGCTTCGTGTTCGTGCGTGTGCGATCAATCACATTTTATTATTTCACATCTCTCAGTTGTGCACTTGCGCGTAACAGGTGTGTGATTAGTGCTATGATTTTCCGCCAAAAACGTAAGTATCATCTTGGGTGGCACGGGGGACAAAAATTGTTCAATTTTTGGTGGATCGATTTGCTGTTAATTTTAAAGTGTTTTAATAGTAAGCTACACATTATAGATAGTGATTTGGGTTACGCATAAATCAGTGATATTAATTTAATTGTAACTAAAAACCCCTATTTTTAGAGATTTTTTTTATATCTGGTTTCAATTTTGGTGGCTCAATTTTGGTGGTTTTGGTGGCGTTTTCACGCCACCGGTCCTTATTTTTCAGGTAAACTGAAGAAAAAATTTCGCGACCAAAATTGAAAAAATATTCAGTTTGTTGATATTGACCCTTAACATTGTGTAAGACATCTGAAATCATTAAATGTTCAATACAAATATTGTTTGTTATTTTTGTATTAAGATACAAATTTCGCCACCAAAATTGAAAAAATATTCAGTTTGTTGATATTGACCCACCTGCTGCAGAAGGCAGTGATTCTTAACACATGCAGGCTAGTTAGAAAATTTATTCAGTGTGAATCGGACAACTTACACCAATACTCCCACTTAAATATTGTCTCGTCTACCACACAGTCTACTTATAATATTACTCCCACACTTAACCCCACTGTTGGACACTTGGCTTAGGCCCGTGCCATCAGTTCTATCCGGCTAGGCCGAGAGAAAAAAAAATATAAACAAAATAATAATAATAATAATAATATTTATTTGCATAAAAACACGGTATAAAAAGATGGTAAAAGTACAGTGTAGAACAAAACATGTTTTGCCAATATAATAATAAGCATGCAAATTTTTAGTATGTAACTGACATTAACATTGTTTCTCAATGAAATCCTTAACACTATAAAAACTATTAACAGATAACCATTCGTATATTTTATTTTTAAATAACTTAGTATTAAAATTTTTGAGATCATTTGGTAACTTATTATATAAACGTACGCACATTGCAAGGCAGCTTTTATTATATTTAGTTAGCCTTGGAATCTCACTTAGTACGAGCCTGTTGGGATCTCGTCGGTTTCGAACATTAATATCATCTGCTTTTACAAATAAATTTTGATGCTTTCTGACAAATATGCATATCTCATAGATATAAAGAGACGGTAACGGTAACAAACCAAGTTTTTTGAATACAGGCCTACATGATTCGTCTGGTTGGAGCCCATAAATTGCTCTAATACATTTTTTCTGAGCAACGAATGCTCTATTATGATCGGTGCTGTTACCCCACATTATTAAACCATATCGTAACAACGACTCGACATATGCGTGATACGATGTTATCGCCGTTTTAATATTAGTTACGCTTCTAACCGCCTTGAGTGCATATACAAACTTATTTACTCTTTTAGAGACATTGTCAACATGTGTTTTCCAGTTGAGATCTTGGTCTATAGATACACCTAGAAACTTTATTTGTGGTACTTCTTCAATTCTGTGTATATTTAGATTTATATTGTATTTAGGATTATTTGATTTATTAAACTGTATATAGACGGATTTATTTAGATTTATTGATAAATTATTTTTGTTTAGCCATTCAATTAGTTTTTCAATTGTGTTGTTTATGTCAGTCTCATGATCATTAACTGTGTTATTCTTTCTATCGGATGTAATAATAATAGAGATGTCATCGGCAAATAGTACACACTTATGATGGGTTATGTCAGTAATGGAATTTATATAGAGTAGAAATAGGATTGGCCCCAAGACACTTCCTTGGGGGACTCCGAATTTGTTGTATTTATATTCAGATGAGTGTAATATCATGTCCTTATTTTTATCCATTTTGGTAATAGTTACACGCTGTTGTCTGTTATTCAGGTACGATGATATCTGTTAATAAAATACTATTTATTTTATAGTTCTTTTAATTCTTCATAATGCACACAAAATCAATCACCTCTTGTCGATGACGTAATCCCACAGACCCAATAGTTGTTCCAAAATTACAGATAAATAATTACAGCACAGAACATCCTCTCTGTTTTATCAAATTAATAAATCTATTACAATCATGATCATTAATACTTATCTAGGTATTATTAAGTCTTCTAATCACTTGTTACATAATTATTTATTGTTATATTACGTTTTAGAACACATAACATTAATTAGAAATTACTTATCTATAATTTAACCAATAATTAAGTCTTAAGTACTAAATATATAATGGATACACATTTAATGCAGTGTGTAGTCATTGAACCTTACTGGTAAACATCTTGATCTTACAGGTCTAGTGCTATGACTTTGATTCTGAACTGGCTCAGCTGTACCAAGGTTAACATCTGAATTTGGAATCACATTGTTATCAAGAATTAGTTCACAACCATAATCAGAATTATCATACATAACAGATTTATTTTTATTTGCATCCTTATTTTCAGAATTATCTACTAAACCAGTTTTCTTCTTATCTTTATTTTTGTTTGTAATATCCTCATTTTCCTTTAATACCCCTTTATATGGTTTTATATGTGTCAAGTCTCGCCTATATATTACCCCATCAACATTCACTTTATATGACCTTTCATTAACTTTTTCTACAACAAATCCTAATTTCCATGTGTTTGTGTGTTCGGGACTTATTTGCACCGCCACATTCTGACCGATATTTAAAGAGGAGGGTTGTTTACATTTTTTATCATAGTAATGTTTACTTTTGTCTCTTTTAGCTTTGATTCTGTTTGGAATGTCAGTCATCAGTACAGGAATGAGTTGCTCTGGTACATTTGGCATTAAAGTCCTAGTTTTTCTAGATAGGAATTTTTGTGCAGGACTACAATCATCTCCACCACTTGGTACATTCCTCTGGTGTAACAGAGATATCCAAAAATCCTCTCCGGCCTCATATGATTTAAGAATGAGTTTCTTTGCAGATTTTACTGTAGCTTCAGCAATTCCATTAGACTGAGGATAATGTGGTGAGGAAGTTACATGGATAAAATCCCATTCTTCAGCAAACGTAGCAAATTCTCTGTTAACAAAATTAGTAGCTCCATCGGTACATATTTTTTGTGGTATACCATATCTTGCAAAGTTCTTTTTACTGTAACGTCGTACGTTACATTTTGCATAATTAAACACATTTTAACTAATTTAACAACAAAATCACAGCAACATTCCAATGTTTACATACATCAACTGTCAAACAAACGCAGACGTCAAAATATGACAACCACAGAATATTGCAAGTACCTAGTGCGGTAGTAAATAGTGATTACTAAAAGCACAAAATGTTCTGCTATCGGCGCGCGAGTGAGAATTTATCTATGCGCCCGCGCATGTCCCATCTCTATCCAACGCGTCTTTCGTTCGTCATTAGGAATTTGGGTTTTTCCCGAAGCGGTCACACGTCTCACCAGATAATTGATATCAGTGATTTCACACGTGTCTTAACTCGCCATTATCCGGGCTTAAAAACAACTACCTAATCTACATAATTCTCCGCCAACGAGCATTTAAATTCGGTGTCTTTGAAACCCCCATACTGGGTAAGTGTTGGATAGCATTTTCATGCGTATATTTTGTGTTTTTTTCTTGCAGGTTAACTTGGCATGTATGCTTATTTTATCTGAATTTAATATACGCTAAATAATGTAATTCATTTTAATCTAAGGCCTTCAGCTTAATGCATTTTGACTTTTCGTGCTTCACACTCAAAATGTATTGCATCATGCCTTTTTCCACTCTTCCATTTTGTAAACTCCGTCTGATTGTGACAATCCACCAACACCTTCATTAGCGCACTGCTATTGCTACTCGCTCTGCTTAGCTTGGTGTCGCAATCAGCGGAGTTGACCAATGGTCATCTCGTGACACGCTGGACGTCATGTTCCAGGGTCCAAAGTTCCGGTTAGGGAACACCTCAAGCTCACGGCCGCACATCTGGAGCTACGCGGCTGGTTCCGTCGTGACTCGTGCGTGCTGTAACGTCCAGGCATCGGACGTCCCATTTGTTGGCCGTCTTGCCAAGTGGGCCGAGCTGACTTACGAAGGTCGGCGCAAACACCTGTCGACCGGCACCCCTGCGCATCCAGCGTGGCACCTCGCTGCGGTCATCGCCACGCCAGCTATCAGGGCAGTACAGCGCTACCCACAGGGTTGACTCTGGGAAAATTGTGACCTGTAGACCTACCCACACCTTTTTCTAAATATATATTTTTATGTTGTCAAGGTTGCGTGGTCTTTTTTTATAACCTGCGCCACGCAAACCCCTTTCGTCACATTGGCGCCCTAAAACGTGGTTTTACGGTCACATTTTCCTCAGGGTTACCTTGTGGGTATTATTTTTTTTGTATGTTGGTGTATTTTGGTGGTTGTTTTGTGTAAAACGTTCTGGTTGCCAGCAACTAAGGTGTACGCAGCGCTACCTTGTTTTTTTTTCTTGTTTGGTAGGAACGGATTGCACTGTTGCAACTTAATTGTTAATTTTTTTTTTATTTAAAATAAAAGAACGCATTTATCGTTCTTTTATAGTGGTAGGGCCAATAGTAACGGCTCGCCCCGGGGAGGTACCACGCTCATTCCTATTTCTTCCGGTAAGCAGCTCTGCTGTGTGCCGGATGAAGGGATTGGGTTGCCGGGTTATCAATTACTGGCTACTTTAGACTTAACAACATTGTCTACTGGTACACAAACAGTGTTTTATCTAATAACACTCATATGTGTCAATTTTTTAAACATAACTTAGAGTCAATTTTTTAATAAAACTTAGAATCATTTTTTTTTATTTATTAAAAAACATTGTAAGAACAAAAATTAACAATTTTTAAAATCAAGCATTAGAACTTAAAACTAAAAATAGTATCACACAACTTGTATCTACAAACTTGTATATTGGAATTATAGCCTAATTATCAATACATCTTGTACTTGTTTACATTTGACCTAGATCACTGATGTTCCATACAGTGAACGTTTTTGTTGTTGACAACTCAAAAGTACAGTACTATTTCATTGATTTATCAGCTGTTTCCAACAAGTGTTGCAACCACAATTCCCACCTACCTCCTTTTAATTTATAATTATCCAACTAACAGTCTACCTGCCTATTAACTTGATACCCTTGCCTTGGTCAATATATGTAGTTATTTTCTGAGTACAGTCAACAACAAAAATATCTCGTTGGATGTCAATAGTGACTTATATGTTAATTATAAAAACAATTATTGTCACCATTTTTAGAATTTAATACCATAAGCGTACACATTAGTTGCACCGATTATGTATTATATATTTACAATTTGTTTACAAACTTCAAACTTTAAAAAAAAAATTTTTTTTTTTTTTTATTACTTTTTATATTTCATAACGTAGTTTCCTTCACTTTACACGGACAACAACCAAGACGTTAATTTTAGTTTGTTTTGTAACAGTCGGAGTATTTGACGCTTATCATGCCATGCGGATTGCTACCCAACACTTACCAGTCTTACGGATAACTTAATATTCTTACATTTGAACTCAATTTGAAATAATAACATATTATTCTTGTTTTCACTTCATTTTTTTTTTACTTTATTATGTTTAAGCCACTGCATAACACAGTGCATAACTTCAACCTCAGACGGAGACACGCTCACTAGATGTCATCATCAGTGTCTTCACACGTGTCGTAATCCGTCAATTTTTTCGGCCACCGTATTCAGCCCCGATGGAGAACCACGCTCACTTGATTCTATCATGTGCCTTACCCGTGGTCTCTCCACATTTATCGGAACCTCTGGATTGGTTGTTGCCAAACTCGGTACGTTTTACTTACCGGGAGTTAATATTTCTGAGCGGTTGCAACTCATTAAATAAGCCTATGCAGGAGCGGGTGGATACTCCTTAAATAAGCCTTCGTCCAGTTTTTAATTTCCATTTTCAATAGTATAAACCCAGTAAGTTCTTTGCTTCTATAAGCCGAATGTACGTCTGTTTTGCGCGAGTAACAAGTCAACTATGGACATGTAACTCTCACATAGCTGCTAGGGCGCGGACTCACCTCTTGTTAAGGTAGTCTGCCAGTATGCAAAGATTACGAATATGAGATATGAAGGATGAACGATGAAGAATACAAGGGGTCGTAATTCAGATGGAGGTATAATAGGAGTAAAGGATTTTTACTGAGGTAAAAACCCTCACCAAGCGGCGGGGTACTGTAACGTCGTACGTTACATTTTGCATAATTAAACACATTTTAACTAATTTAACAACAAAATCACAGCAACATTCCAATGTTTACATACATCAACTGTCAAACAAACGCAGACGTCAAAATATGACAACCACAGAATATTGCAAGTACCTAGTGCGGTAGTAAATAGTGATTACTAAAAGCACAAAATGTTCTGCTATCGGCGCGCGAGTGAGAATTTATCTATGCGCCCGCGCATGTCCCATCTCTATCCAACGCGTCTTTCGTTCGTCATTAGGAATTTTGGTTTTTCCCGAAGCGGTCACACGTCTCACCAGATAATTGATATCAGTGATTTCACACGTGTCTTAACTCGCCATTATCCGGGCTTAAAAACAACTACCTAATCTACATAATTCTCCGCCATCGAGCATTTAAATTCGGTGTCTTTGAAACCCCCATACTGGGTAAGTGTTGGATAGCATTTTCATGCGTATATTTTGTGTTTTTTTCTTGCAGGTTAACTTGGCATGTATGCTTATTTTATCTGAATTTAATATACGCTAAATAATGTAATTCATTTTAATCTAAGGCCTTCAGCTTAATGCATTTTGACTTTTCGTGCTTCACACTCAAAATGTATTGCATCATGCCTTTTTTCACTCTTCCATTTTGTAAACTCCGTCTGATTGTGACAATCCACCAACACCTTCATTAGCGCACTGCTATTGCTACTCGCTCTGCTTAGCTTGGTGTCGCAATCAGCGGAGTTGACCAATGGTCATCTCGTGACACGCTGGACGTCATGTTCCAGGGTCCAAAGTTCCGGTTAGGGAACACCTCAAGCTCACGGCCGCACATCTGGAGCTACGCGGCTGGTTCCGTCGTGACTCGTGCGTGCTGTAACGTCCAGGCATCGGACGTCCCATTTGTTGGCCGTCTTGCCAAGTGGGCCGAGCTGACTTACGAAGGTCGGCGCAAACACCTGTCGACCGGCACCCCTGCGCATCCAGCGTGGCACCTCGCTGCGGTCATCGCCACGCCAGCTATCAGGGCAGTACAGCGCTACCCACAGGGTTGACTCTGGGAAAATTGTGACCTGTAGACCTACCCACACCTTTTTCTAAATATATATTTTTATGTTGACAAGGTTGCGTGGTCTTATTTTTATAACCTGCGCCACGCAAACCCCTTTCGTCACATTACATATATTAATAACTTCACTAGAAGATAAATTTTTTAGTTTGTCAATTTCATAAAAGTTTGAGTAGTGGTCAGCAGTAATAAGAAAATTAAGAGACTGTGAATTTAGTTTTACATTGAACACATCCATAGAGATATACTGAAAGGGATACATTGGTATGTCATGAGATAACATTGGGAATCTAGTTAGGGAAGGGGAATATTTTATGCAAATTTTACATTTTTCTACAAAGTTCTTTATATCTTCAGACATGCCTGGCCAAAAAATATTTTGCTTAGCTAATTTAATTGAACTAGCAATGCCACTGTGACTTTTATGAATTTTTGGCAACATGTAGTTTCTCATGCACCTGGGAATTAAAATCTGATCATTTCTAAATATCATGTCTTCCTGAATAGACAGATCAGAGGCAAATTTATAAAACCATCTGAGGTTTTCAGGCATATCTGAAATATAATCTGGAAATCCATTTACAATATATTTTTTGAGCTCTTGACACTCTGGATCATTCTCCATTTCTTTCTTTATGCTTTCTATTATTTTGTTTGAGACCTTCAGATATTTTGCTGAAGAATGTTTACTAATAATCTCAAAAATTTGTTTAGAATTAAAAGAATGAGAGTCATCCTGTATTGGAGTAGGGGCTCTGGAAAGTGCATCTGCTACAAAGTTGTTTTTTCCACTTATATACTCTATTTTTAAATCATATCGTTGAAGGATCATTAACATAAGTTGCAATCTTTTTGGAGCTTCTACTAGTGGTTTCTTGAAAATATTTATCAAAGGTTTATGATCTGTTTTTATAATGGTATTAGTATTTGCAGTTATATATTGACTGAATCTTGAACAAGCGAAAACCACAGCTAACATTTCTTTTTCAATTTGGGCATACCTTTTTTCTGTACTGGTTAAAGTTCTAGAAGCAAAAGCTACGACCTCATTATTTTGATAAAGAGCTGCTCCAAGCCCCATGCTGCTGGCATCACATTCTACTATTAAAGGTTTATTCATGTCATAATACTTAAGGGTTGGTAGACTGCTTAAAGATGAAATAATCTCATCAAATTCTAACTGTTCCTTTTCTGTCCATTGCCATATAGCATTTTTCTTTGTTAATTCTCGTAAAGAAGTGACTTTTAAACTTAAGTTTTTAATAAATTTACTCAGGTATGTTACCATTCCTAGTAGTCTTAATACATCCTTGGAGTTTGTAGGTATAGGGATATTCTTGATAGCTGTGATTTTCTCTTCATCAACCTTCAGACCAGTATCAGTCAACACATGGCCATAAAATTTCACTGATTTCTGTAATAAATTTAATTTATCTTTATTAAGCTTGCAATTATTTTCTCTGAGTCTTATTAAAAGTTTTTCTAAGTTAATGTTATGGTTTTTTATTGCATCCTCGGTTGTATCCCCTACCCCATATATTAAAATATCATCAGCCATTACTTCAATACCCTTAAGACCATGTAGCGTTGATAAGAGCTTTTGTTGGAAGATTTCTGGTGCAGAAGAAATACCAAATGGGAGCCTTAACCACCTATATCTACCAAATGGTGTCCAAAAGGTAGTAAGCTTACTACTCCTTTATTTAGCCTAACATGCCAAAATCCTTTTAATGCATCCACTGTGCTAAAAACTTTAGCTTTTCCAAGTTCTGGTAAAACCTCTTCCAATGTTGTAAATTGAAAATGTGGTCTTTTGAGAGCCTTATTCAATGGGATAGGGTCTAAGCAGATACGGAACTTTTTGCCTTTACGGACAATTAATATATTATTAACCCAATCAGTATGAGATTCCTCTTTAACAATAATATTATCTTTTACTAACCTGTCGAGTTCATCTTTAAGAGGTGCTCGGAGAGCCATAGGCACACGACGTGCCGGCTGAATGCGAGGTGGAACACTTTCATCAATTTCCAGATCAACAATTCCTGGTAACTCGCCATAACCTTCAAAAATATCTGAGTACTTGTTTATAATATTTTGTGCTTCCGTGGCACTGCCATTGCCCACTGATACCGCATTACAGTATTTTATTAAACCTAAGGCAACACAAGCAGATTCTGACAATAGAGGTTGATGACTGACATTCACAACATGAAAATTGATGACGAACTTTTTATTTTTATGTATACATTCAACATCAGTCACACCTAATGTTTCTATGTCTGTTTCATTAAAGCATTTTAATTTTAGATCAGTAGGATGCAAATCTTTCAAGCTGCCTTGTTTACAAAGTTTTTTGTATTGATTGGCACCTATAACACAAACATGAGCTCCAGTATCTAATGTACAGTAGACATTCATCCAGGTGTTATTAAACTTCAAGTAGAGTTTCACTTCTTTGTGGCCGGAGTGTCGATTTGTCCTGATCTTCGATATGTATGTACTGTTATCGCTGATTTCTTCCTCCGAGTCTTCTGTATGCAACTCTTTCACCATTTTTGTCTTTTTACATACTTTTTTGGAATGATTCCTACCTTGGCAATTTTCACATCTTTTTCCCCAAGCAGGACAAATTTTCTTTTTGAATACGTGCTTCTCACCACAAAATTTGCACAGTAATGGTTTACTGTCAACTTTGGTCTGTTTTTTGTCAAGTTTGTGAATCTTTGCAAAAACTTGTTCGGAACACAAATTCTGAAGTTGTTCATTTGTTGCTTCGGCCGATTTACAAATCTTAATAGTGTGGGTAAGATCCAGTTGATCTATTCGTAATAATTCTTTTTTAATTTCCGGATTTCTAATGCCCACCACAATTCTGTCTCGTAGCACTTCATCGGTTAAAATGTTGCTGTATTCGCAAGTTTTTATTAATTTTCTTAACTCCAGTATATAAGTATCTATGTCTTCGCCCTCTGCTTGTGATCTTTGGTTGAACATGTATCGGCTATAGATGACGTTGTGTTTCTTCTTTAATTTTTCTTCAAGCTTCTCAAATATTTTAGCCTCGCTTTTCATGTCCTTATCGTCTAGGCCAAAGTGCATGTATTTCTTCATGGCAGCATGGCCTATAGCATTAATTAGAAGTGTAGGTCTTTGTTCTTCCTTCAGACCTGTGGCTGTAGCGTAATTTATCCACGTTGTCTTGAAGAAATCTAGAGCTTCTCCCGGATCCCCGGAATCTACATCGAGAGGCGCCGGCCATGGAATGTGTATACGCGATTTTTCTTGAGTCCCTTGCATTTGCAATTGGGTTTGCATAAGTTTGAGAAGTTCACATTGCTTTTCAATAATTTCGGTCAACTCTGCCATTTCTTTGGTAGCCATTTTGTCTCACAACCACACCCGCCGTAAACTGTGACGACGCTAGGGACGTTTTCAATCCTGTTGATATTTCTTTTAGTTTTAATCTTGCTGTGCATACTTTAGTTCTGACACCATGTTAATAAAATACTATTTATTTTATAGTTCTTTTAATTCTTCATAATGCACACAAAATCAATCACCTCTTGTCGATGACGTAATCCCACAGACCCAATAGTTGTTCCAAAATTACAGATAAATAATTACAGCACAGAACAATATCCATTGATGTGCAGGTCCCCTAATCCCGATCTTTTCTAGTTTCTGTAGTAATAGATCATGAGACACTAGGTCAAAGGCTTTTGATAAGTCGAAGAATAAGCCTGTAGTTAGATGGTTTTTGTTAATATTCGTTAAAATTGTATTAATAAGAGAGAAGATAGCTAAAGTAGTGGATTTTTGTTTTTGAAAACCATACTGTTCGTTCTTAATAATATGGAATTTATTGCAGAAGTCAATCAGTCTCTTATACATGCACTTTTCAAATATCTTCGATAGAATGGGTATTAATGTTATCGGCCGATAATTATTAACGTCAGACTTTTCTCCCTTTTTAAAAAGTGGCTTTACTATGGATAATTTTAATGCTTCAGGAAAAGTGCCAAGTGAAAACGACAAATTGATTAGATATGTTAAGATCACAATTATTTCATATGTACATGCTTTAATAATTTTTGTGTTAATCTCATCATAACCTTCGGAATTCGTGTTATTTAGTGATAATATCTCCATTCGAACTTCGCTTTCGGATACAGGTTTGAGAAACATCGAGTGGACTGCTGAGTATTCACTGGATATTGTACCTGTTGTTATCGTACTGGTACAATTATGTGTCATATTGATGTAGTGGTTATTAAAGGCAGATGCAATTTCTACTGGATTTGTTATTACTGTGTTATCAATTTGGATGTTCTCTATATTGTCTTTAAAATTAGCATTACTTATTTCGTCTTTAATTACTCTCCACGTGGCTTTGCATTTGTTTTCATTATTATTGATATATTTGATATTTGCGTTCTTTTTTGAGGCGAAGATACATTTTTGTAGTAATTTTGAGTATTTTTTATATTTTGTTTTATTAGCAGCATTCTTATTTGTGTAATAATTAAAGCGTAGATTCCGTTTTGTTCTGCAACTTTGTTTCAGTCCTTTACTAATCCAATTTTGCTTCTTTTTATTTCCGATGTTTATTTTTATCCTTATTTTGGGAAAACAAAGCTTGTAGAACAGGCATATTAAATCATGAAAAGAACTGAATGCTTTATTTAAATTATTTTCGGCATATATTTCTGACCATGTCAGACTTCGTAAGCATTGCCTAAACTTTCTAATATTATCCCAGTTATAGTCTCTCTTATATATCGAATATGTTGAGTTAGTTACTGTCTTATCTTTTATGGGAAAGCTCAACATTTGCGCTGTATCATGATCGGATAGATGAAGAGGGAGTACTGAAGCAGTCGCTTTAGGGATGTTACTTAAAATGTGGTCTATACAGGTTGATTTACGTGTGGGTTCATTGATGTGTATTTTCATATTATAATTGTAGGATAGGTCGTGTAACTCACTTGTGATGTTGCCTTTCTTTAATGTGTTAATATTAAAATCACCAGCTAAAACTATATGTGTGTTGGGTTTATATTTTTTGTACAAATTATGTAAAACACTGTTGAGTTTAATTAAGAATTGAGTAGGATCTGATGTAGGTGTACGGTAAAGACAAATAATAATTAATTTACTAGACGTAAGTTCTATGCCACAGACTTCAAATGAATTCTGTGTGGCAAATGTTTTTGTTAATGTTAATTCTTTGTAAACTAAACCTTTTTTAACTAAAATGCAAGTTCCACCTCTTTGCTTTTCTCTACAGAAACTGGAAGCTAACTCATAATCAAATATTTTTACGTAGCTCTCGTAGCCTTTTTTAACAAATGTTTCGGAAAGACATATTACGTCTGGAATATTTTGTGATTCTCGTAACTCTTGTATAGTTAATTCCAATAATTCGCGTTTTGACAAGATGCTAGCAATATTTTGGTGCAGAATTCTAAAATAATGTGCTGTAATTTCTTTATTAGGCTCGAAAAAACGTATCGTTTTTATTTAAAACAGGGAAATAATATGGTATTGTCCCTTTCTTAACTTTTCTTACGTCCTCGCTTAAGTTTTTCGATGGTTGTATATCTAATTTAAAAGTATCAGCGTGATTAAGATTGTGCGGAATAATCTCTTTATGAGATATAACTCGGTTCTCATTTAACTTTTGACTTGGTTTATTACACGCTATTCGTTTCTTAAGTTCGCTCGGGTTTAAGTACTTATCTTTGTAATCTTTACAATCAATAAAATAATTAATTGATTTACACATATCGGACATTTTGGAGTATTTGCAGTACACAAATTGACATTTATACATTACACATAAATTCTTAATGCGGTTGTTTAGATTATTGACACTCAAATAAGGATTTTTGAAAACATTTTGAAAACATTTAGTAACAAACAGAGTTCAATAATTCCTTTAAGGAGAAATCTAAAACTATTTGCCCTAAATTTTTATTCAGTGACTGGACAACTAAAGGAATCAGGAAAAGTAGGGAAAGATTATTTGAACTGTATGGCTTTAAGCGATATATTAAAACGGATACTTTTAATAAGTATGTTGCTACTTATTCTAAAACTTTAAAAAATATCTGCAAAGCAGCTAAAGCTTCTTTCATTAGTAACAAGGTTAAATCAACAGACGTACGCAAAATATGCGCATTGATGTGGATTTGCAGACACCAGCCCGTATTACCTATTACCTAAATCAACAGACAATAAAATAAAGACAGTTTGGATAATTATAAACAATGAAACAAACAGGAACAAAAAACATAATACTGATTACACACTGGACAATTATAGACCCGTATCGGTTTGAAAAAGTAATGTTAAATCAAATGCTCAATCATTTTAATCGTAATAATATAATATTTAACATCACGCTATGACCGGCAGAAGCTAGTGTTATAATAAAATACCCCTCCGTTATTCTTCAACCAAATGAGAAGAAATTAAAAACATGCATTAAACGCACATTATGTAGACAAGCATGTTATAAGTTGGATGATTATATTATCGTATAAGATAAAAATGCTAGGCTCAATGCTCGTCCCGCTCCACATGCACATGGGCTCACTAGTTAAAATTTCAATATTTGGAAGAGGTGCTTCCCTTTTTCTTTTTTAGTGTTTCTGACATTACGAACATAATTTATTTTTTATTTTGTTCAATCAAGTTTTAATTGTTGAATACTTCAATATTAAACATCTCTTCCTATTTGGTGGTAAAATTCTATTAACCTCTTAAATAAATTGCAAACTATAGTTTTG
This sequence comes from Luperina nickerlii, assembly GCA_963855955.1. Lineage (NCBI taxonomy): Eukaryota > Metazoa > Arthropoda > Insecta > Lepidoptera > Noctuidae > Luperina > Luperina nickerlii. Next base: position 16,111,770 of record OY979687.1, read on the forward strand.
TATAATTTGGAAGCATTTTTTTAAATTTGGAAATGCAAGAACCGTATCCTTTTATTATTTTTTGATGTTGACTCGAAAGAGCATGGCGGTTGAGAACGTGTCATGCTCACTTAAATGTCTCATCGATGGTGGCGCGTGTGTTGGATCATTCGGTTCCCTACAAAATGGTTGAGCTAGATGGTGCTGATCCACGCGTCATGTTCGTGAACGGGCGCCGTCGGTTGAGACTAGTCGTCTCTTAACTGTCAAGGCTTATTTTTAATCTTATATTTTGAATTGTTTCTTCATTTGTGTCTTTTTTTACATTGTTCTCACATATGGAAGCAACAAGAATAATGCTCCCAGGATTTTGTAATATCTTGATTTAAAAGTGTCCATGGAGTTTCTTGCCCGTTAGTCCATAGAGATCTACGTTTTGGAATGGGCAAATAGCTTCAACTTTATGACTAACTGACAGACTATTTAATTTTGACGATTCAAAAGTGCCTGTAAGTACAAAGTTTAATTGAAATAAATGCTTTGAATTCGAGTAGTTCTTGAGATATCCAGCTGTGACAGACAGACAGAGTCTCACCATAAGGGTTTTCGTTTTACCATTTTGGTACGGAACCCTAAAAATGAATCAATGAGTGAATCATGTGTTGAGTTATGCTCGCCGGAGCCGGACGTCGTTGAAAAGTTAATCAATGAGTGAATATTGTGTTGAGTTATGGTCGCCGGAGCCGGACGTCATTGAAAAATGGTAATACTTGCACTTCGAAAATCACCCTTACCTACAGTACATAAAGGCGCTGTCGCTGTCAATGTCAACTTCATGTCACTGATGTACGGTTGACTGTACGGACTGAACCTACATATACACATTATTAGATAATCAGCCAGTAAACGCCTGCCTGGCTGCCTGGGTTGGAACCCACGAACGGCGGTTACCACTAGGCCACCACTGGACCTACATGCTCTCACAATACTATTCGGATATCTCTATCTACGAGTATAGGATCCTTTAGGTACGTATTATATCTACGAGTACAGGTTTCTTTAGGTAAGTATTATAAATATTAAAACGACCGACTTCCAAGAGAGAGAGAGAAAGAGAGAGTACTTATTCTATTCTATTCTATTCCAAAAAAAAAACACTACGCACAGGCACCGCGGCACTCGGCGACATGATCATCATCACCTTGACCTTGACACACTATGTAGGTAACTAGCAAACGCTGGGAAAACCAGCCATGGCGACGCGCGACGCCTCTCAACGTGCTCGTCTACTTACTAAGCAGAGTAAGCAGTCTATATAAGTATGATACTGCGCTGTTTGAACTTACACAAGAATAGGTAGTCAAAATTAGAAAATGCTTAGCCAAAGCAACATAAAATGTTTTTTTTTTTCATTATTTTATGCTATTCGCAGTATTACTGAGGTAGCTACTGCGACGAATGATGCCAATAAAGCAGGTAGGTAGGTAGGTGATTAAAGGCTGTAAGTATTAACTACGAGTGCCTCGTGGTTGTGATTGCTTGGCTTTTAAGTCCATAAATATAAATTGCCTTATCATAATTGTAAAAAAAACCGGCCAAGAGCGAGTCGGACTCGCGCACCGAGGGTTCCGTTATCCGTACTTACCATGTTATTATACTTTTAAAATTTCAACAGCGAGGCCTATATCTATATTATATTCGTCGGAGAATTTTGCGATGTAGATTATTACAGTTTTAGGTCAGCGCCATCTCTAGACCGACAGTGAAACTAATGTAACTTTTTTCCTGTAATCTTTAAATAGGATAATTTCAGATTTTTCTCTTTGCAAAGATCGGAGATAAGGGGGGCGAACGGTATTTTTTTTTAGATTTTTCATAAAAAGTCGAAAACTATGCGGCCTAAAAAAACCGGGCAAAAGGGAGTCGGACTCGCGCACCGAGGGTTCCGTACCATCATGTTTTAATTTATAATTAATTTTTCATCGGCGAGGTCTATATTTGTCAGAGAATTTTAACACTGCACTGCGGTGTAGAATATTATTGCAGTTTTATGTCAGCGCCATCTCCTGACCAATAGTGGAACTAAAGTAACTTTTGTTGATGATTTCTGAAAAAGTGTGCCATTTAGAGACTTCGTTTTATTTTTCCTGACACTGACTGGTATTTATATACTTACTCGAATTATATTTATTTGTTAAAAATAATATGAAATATTTTAATTATTTCAAATCAAATTCTAAAAGAAACATTTGGAAACAATATAATAATGACATTAGTTTACCAGTTATTAACAATATGATGTATTATAAAAGTACAATGCGTGCCACGAAAGATGAGACTTGACACACCAACGTGGTTTGACTTGCGCAGTAGACGATTTTAGGTACCTATCTTTAGCGGTATGAGGTCTGAGTGCGTCATCAACACAACTCTCTAAGACCACATATAAGTCCAAAGAATAACTGTTTCATGAAATCATAATTTTTTGGAGTTACGTGGTCTTAGACAGTTGTGTTGATGACTTTAATGATTATAATTCTGTAAAATAATACATATTTGTTACGGCCGCGAATCATATTCTGATCGACGAATTGCAAAAAACGTAAAAAAAAATGAATTTCGCGGGCTACCTTAGCGCTTCACCCTTAACGCCAGCAGTTCAAGAATTAAATGGAAATTTATGTTTAAAAAGTGCAGTGGTGGCCAAGTGGTAACGGCCGCGACTTACGAGTTGTAGGTCGTAGGTTCGAACCCAGACAGGCGCTTTACTTTGTGTAAATTATTTCATCACCACTGCTCACAAAACGGTGAAGGAAAACATCGTGAGGAAACCGGCATGTCCTAGAACCAAAAATTCGATGACATGTGACATCTACCAACCCGCACTGGGCCCGCGTGGTGGATTACGGCTCACTCCCTCTCGCTGAGAGGAGGCCTGTGTCCCAGCAGTGGGAACTTTATAGGCTGATGATGAATGTTTAAAAATAAATTGAAAAAAAAAATCGTTAATTGATAAGGTATTTTATAATCTGCGTGAGTTTTTTGATAAAAAATAGAATTTGTAAGTACCCAATTTCTTAATATTAGGTCGTTACATATGAAATTAGCGTTTTGTCCTACTGACCACTTTGATCAGAAATATCTCCTCATTGGTTAAGAATTCCAAATTCAAATTTATATATTCCTTTAGCTGGTACATTTGGGTTTTGAAAACAGTCATTTGTTTTTTCCTCATTATTTTTTTCTTTGGCGTCGCTTATTACCGCACAATGGAAAACATGAAATATCGGTATATTTACGAGTACGAGTTCTACCGTGGCACCAGTGCTGCAGAAACAGCTCGAAGGATTAATGATGTGTACGGCGCTGGTGTCGCAAAAGAAAGCATGGTACGTTTTTGGTTTTAACGTTTTCGTTCTGGAAATTTCGACCTTCAGAACCAACCCCGTGGACGGCCGGAGACCAAAGTGGAAAATGAAGAATTAAAGGCTATTGTGGAAGCGGATCCATCACAAAGCACTTCAGAGATAGCTGCAGGCTTCGGGGTAAGTGATAAAACTGTATTAATCCACTTGAAGTAAATCGGGAAAATAAAAAAAATTTAACGATGGGTAGGTACCTACCTCATGAATTGAGTGAATCCAACTTGCAAACACGCGTCGACTGCTGTGTTACTTTGCTCAACCGACACAATAATGAAGGGATTTTAAATGGAATCATTACTTGTGATGAAAAGTGGATACGGAACGATAATCGGAAGCGCTCGTCGCAATGGCTGAACCCTGGAGAACCAGCTAAATCCTGCCCTAAACGAAAATTGACTCAGAAAAAGTTACTTGTGAGTGTTTGGTGGACTAGCGCCGGGTCGTTCACTACAGCTTTCTAAAATCTGGCCAAACGATTACGGCAGATATCTATTGTCAGCAACTGCAAACCGTGAAGGAAGAACTAGCTGCTAAACAACCGAGATTGGTCAATCGCTCTGCTTCACGACAACGCAAGACCACACACTGCACAACAAACAACCACTAAGTTAGATGAGCTACAATAGGGATGTTGCCTGGGTAAAAATAAATCGATTCGATTTAGTCCCTCAGTAAGATTATTAAAAAATATTGAACACGTATTTTTTGTTTTATCAATTAGATAAAAAATTACAAAGATATATCACATCAAAGTTCAGGAGTGGGGGGCTTTGACGTAATAACGTGCTAAAATTTGTAGCACGGCGTGACGTCATACGAAATTTCCAAGCGCTGTATCTTCGTAATTTTTTGTTTGCCAGACAAAAGAAAAAATACGTATACAATATTTTTTAGTAATCTAACTGATGGACTAATATATATTTTCTTAGTCAACTACCCTATTGGAATATCGGCGACATCCACCGTACTCCCCGGACCTTGCTCCAACAGATTACCATTTTTTCCGGAATTTGGACAACTTCTTACAAGGAAAAAAATTCAACTCCGATGCGGCAGTCCAAACCGCCTTCAAAGAGTTCATTGATTCTCACCCCCATGGTTTTTTTAGTAAAGGGATCAATGAACTACCTATGAGATGGCAAAAGTGCATAGATAACAACGGTGCATAATTTGATTAATTATAGTACATTATGATATAAGTGCGGTAAGTTGAAAATTACAGCCGAGGCGATATTGCTTGCCCGAGCCGTAGGCGAGGGCTAAAAGAAAGCAGAGGCTGTAATTTTCAAAGCGCACGTATGTCATACGACGTTTTATAACATATTTGCGAGGAAATAAATAAAACTCGGACTGAACTTGCATATTTGCTTGTTTTCAATATGATGAAATTTTGATACGCTTGTAAGTATCTATCGGTCGATTTTTCGGGCGAGGCTTACAGTAGCTTTTTTCGCTGCCTCTGAGACTTCTGGCGGTGTGGAATTAATAAATTCATCATTACTTGACGACATTTTCAAATAAAAAAAAGTACAGCGAAAAGAAAAAGCGCGCGGAATAATTTTTACTTCTTAACAGATAAGCGATGCGCGCGCGTTCGCGCTTTTTTTTTCAGGCATAGGCACAAAACAGCCAGTATTATTAATAAAGTAAATTAATATTTTTGTTTTTGTTACAGATATTAATGGTTGTAATTTATTGTCAAAATTAATTAAATTAAAGAATTAAATGTTTATTTATTATATTTTATCTCCCAAAGTTAATTTTATTCATAAAATGTTGACATCTTTTCTGAAATAAAAACTCTTTGCTAAGATTTAAAAAAGTACCGTTCGTTTTGACGGAGCATCTTGATAAACCGTGCGATTTACTTTACATTACCGCACAAGTGCGTAATGAGATACATTACGATATTGAAATTGGTGAAATAAGAGACCCTTTACGAGCAAATATGTTATAAAATATATTTTACAAAAAAAAAAATTGTCTTCATATTCCTCCCGTATAAAACGCCAATTTCATATGTAAGGACCTAATACTATTGCATATCCGACTCGGGTAGACTGTTGGAACAAAAAAATGTTATGTCTAAGAACTTAATGTACACAGTTATGCAATAAATATAATCATTATCGTATCAATACGCCAGGCCGTCACACTTACACGTATTAGTCCATATCTTGAAAATTACTGAATCGATTTTGATGAAACTTGCACTGTTCCCTAATTGAAGTAACAATAAAAAATGGTTACGATCCGATTAATAGTTGTGGAGAAATGCGTGGACAAACATACATACATCCTACATCTATAAAATTTTGTATATTTGTTTGGAAGCCCTTTAATAGATTGATTGATTGATTCATATGTGAATATAATGCAGTTCCAATAGTATTACATACATACGTGTCGAATTGATACCTCCTTTTTTTGAAGTCGGTACCTAGTAAAATTAAGTCACGAACTGTCACATACTCTGATCTTTTCGACATTAACACATTCCCAGGTCGAACTTCAGATGTACAAATTAATAATCTAATGAAATCCGATAAATTTATAAGTTCTTTAGTAGAAAAACGATTACAAAAATAGTTATCACTAAGATGTTCCTATTAACTCATCGTCAATTAAAGAAACTTTAAAAACAACTAAGAAATTTCCTTCATCCTCATAAATGGACCTGTCAAACTTAAATATACGAGGGTGAATCAAAAAATTCTAGGAATCAATATTAAAAAATTCAAAGATTTAAACAAAAATATTTTATTTTTCTACATAATCTCCCTCCAATGCAATGCATTTAGAATACCTAACGCGTTTCTAACTTCCTTATTACTTTTGAAAAAAAATGTTTTTCTTGACTCTCGATAAACCCCTCTACGGCAGCCATAACCGCGTCATTATCGTGAAATTTTGTTCCGCGAATTTCCTCTTTTAATTTTGGGAATAAGTGAAAATCACTTGGGGCTAAGTCCGGAGAATATGGTGGGTGGTCAAGGAGATTGAAGCCAGCACAGCAGATTGCGTTGAGCGCAATTTCCGATCGATGAGCAGGAGCATTATCTTACAACACGCCCAACGACAGTTTTCCACGACGTTTTGGTCTAAAAAAAGCCATAATTAAACCTTTATTTAAAAGAAACGACAAAACAGATGTAAAAAACTATAGGCCGATAGCAAAACTCCCAGTACTTTCAAAAATATTTGAAAAAGTAATTTATAATTCAATTTATGTGTACTTTGAAAAGTTCAACCTATTCTGCAAGGAACAAAAAGGATTTCGTAAAAATTATACTATTAATATGGCACTGTACGATTTATTTTCTCATCTTATGACATCAGTAGATACAAAGAATCCAGTCTGTGCAATCTTGACACATATGGGTCAATATCAACAAACTGAATATTTTTTCAATTTTGGTGGCGAAATTTGTATCTTAATACAAAAATAACAAACAATATTTGTATTGAACATTTAATGATTTCAGATGTCTTACACAATGTTAAGGGTCAATATCAACAAACTGAATATTTTTTCAATTTTGGTCGCGAAATTTTTTCTTCAGTTTACGTGAAAAATAAGGACCGGTGGCGCGAAAACGCCACCAAAACCACCAAAATTGAGCCACCAAAATTGAAACCAGATATAAAAAAAATCTCTAAAAATAGGGGTTTTTAGTTACAATTAAATTAATATCACTGATTTATGCGTAACCCAAATCACTATCTATAATGTGTAGCTTACTATTAAAACACTTTAAAATTAACAGCAAATCGATCCACCAAAAATTGAACAATTTTTGTCCCCCGTGCCACCCAAGATGATACTTACGTTTTTGGCGGAAAATCATAGCACTAATCACACACCTGTTACGCGCAAGTGCACAACTGAGAGATGTGAAATAATAAAATGTGATTGATCGCACACGCACGAACACGAAGCTTCATTTTATAGTATGTTGAAAAAGTGCCACCAAAATTTTGATTTTTACTTGGACAAACTTTGATCGACTACCCTGTGCTTTTAAATTAGATTTTCTAATATGGTTTAATTGTTTTTAGATAATGTGTCTTAAGCATATACTAACGAATTTATTTATTTTTTATTGTACAGCAAATTGTTGCTTTGGTGAATGCAATTATATCAAAAAATGGAGCTGGGACAAGCCACCTAACTTGAATTTTAAGGCGATTTATTTTTTCCCTATTTATTTAAATACACAGTTATAAAAAAAAATGTGGCCCTAATTGAAACAAGTTACGTAGCTTACTATAAAAAAAATAAGAAACATCCTATCATTTAACACTTCGATTCTCAACGTGGACGCGTAAAATTTGCTGCTGGGATATTCACCCATATGACTAAGGCATTTGATTATGTAGATCATAAGATATTACTGCAAAAATTACATGGATATGGCATAAGGGGCAATGTTCTGAAACTTATTGAATCATACCTTAGTGAAAGATATCAATCCACGGAAATATCTAGAATATGTCATAAGACTAAAACGCAGATCATATATAGGTCAAAACCAAGACACGTAAGATATGGCGTGCCCCAAGGTAGCGTGCTAGGGCAGTTATTATTTCTGATTTATATAAATGATCTGCCAAAAATAATACCACATAAAATGATCTTATTTGCCGATGATAGCACAGCTGTTATAAAATGTAATAATGCGACAACTTATCAACATGATATTAATAAGTCCCTTCTCGATATAATCCATTGGATGAATAATAATAATCTCGTAATTAATTTAAATAAAACTAAGGTGATGCACTTTCATCAACGGCAACCACATCCAAATATTGATGTAACTTTAATAACCACAAAATAGAAGAAGTTAATAATGCTAAGTTTTTAGGTATTACCATCGACAGTAAGCTTACTTGGAAACCCATGATAGAGACAATTTGTAAACGCCTGAGTAAATCTGCTTATGCACTCTTTCAGTTATCAAAAAAGGTGAATAAAAATACGTTACTGGTAGCATACCATGGACTTGTAGCTTCTGTGTTGCGATATGGCGTAATTATTTAGGGGCAGTCGACTGACCGTGAGCTTATATTTAAGATGCAAAAAAAGATGTGTCAGAGCAATGTGTAATATAAAAACAACGGATAGCTGTAGACCCTATTTTAAGTCTTAAAAATACTTACCCTTCCAGCATTATACTTACTTTGGAAACTGCGTTGTTTATGAAAAGAAACACACATTTATTTAAAAAAATATCTTCCACTAAAAAAACTCCATTGCGTGCCCAATACGTAAATAAAATATGTCATCTAAAATGTAAGACCGCATTGATGGGAAAATGTTTTTTTGGTATAGCACCTAAAGTGTTTGTAGCGGTATCTACAACGCCACATGCAACCAACGCGTCATACTGACGTCACGCAAATCCTGCATCGCGCAAGCAGAGTTTACCGCGCAACTAGCATAGATACAACGGCCCGAAATGAATCAAACGGGCAGTTGCCCGCCAGACACAACACCTGTCTGGTCGGAGGATCCTCCCTTTTCTATGGAGGTTGAGTGAACTTTACACCCTGTTCCTCATACCTCTATACTGGTGACCCCGAACATGAACGTCAGCGCAGCCTTCGAGCAAATCTTCAGCGTGACGTCATCATCATCATTCCCGCAAGCTTTAGCGGCGAGTCACCCAGCCAGCCAGCTCCCACGGCTTCAACGGGTATCCTGACCACCAGCATGCAGCGACCGCGCATACCTGGTCATCACCCTCAGCCTCATCAGCAACCTCGGCACAGCACACTGCACTTTCGGCCGGTCAACAAGAAGAGTTCAATTCCTCTCCTGGTCGACGCAGCAGCCAGCCTCAACTCGGCGCTGTACTACATCCGACGCACTGGAGCATAACGCAGCGCCACCCCGACTCACTGGGGACATCTTCGCAGACAGTTCCGACTCACCGTGAACTATGCGGCAACCGGTTCCGACTCACTGGAACCTCAGCTGGCCTGGCAAGCATCGCAAGATACAAGACTCAGCCCACTATCGACCTCCGGTCTCCGGGGGGGAGTGATGTAGCGGTATCTACAACGCCACATGCAACCAACGCGTCATACTGACGTCACGCAAATCCTGCATCGCGCAAGCAGAGTTTACCGCGCAACTAGCATAGATACAACGGCCCGACATGAATCAAACGGGCAGTTGCCCGCCAGACACAACACCCGTCTGGTCGGAGGATCCTCCCTTTTCTATAGAGTATGAGTGAACTTTACACCCTGTTCCTCATACCTCTATATGTTTAATAAAATTCCTAATGACATAAAAAACATGAATTTCCCAAATGACTTATTTTTTTGTCTTCGGTGAAATTAGTATTTGAAAAAAGGAATATTGTTCTGAATTATTTTTTTAATATTCAATAGTTAGTTATTGGGTTGTGGCAAAAATATAATTTGCCTAGGACTATTACAAAGGTAGAAATAAATACATAAACCTCTATTTTTTTCAAATCGGTGCTGTCCCTCTACTTTTTTTACAAACAAAAAAGCTTATTACACTAATAAAAATGGGTAACTTAAGTATATAACTTATTCTATTTCATAGAATAAGTAGTAGTAGTAGTAGTTTTGTTATTAATATACAGCATATTTTATTACATAAATAACGATTATTATTACTGAGAGGCACAAACGTACTTGTCCTGCAAAATGTTCTCACATCGCTGGATAAAAGTAAGTTAAACCTAACTTTACATCGACGAGTCTGACAGCGTCCCCACCCCTATTTTATTTCCCTCGTTAGTGTGTCCTAGTGCGCAGTCAGGATGTACGTGTGTCAAATCGCTACATATTCCCGCCAATAACGTAAGTACGCCATTTCAGTAGCTCCCGGACAATTATTTTATATTATCGGTGGTTGCATTTTTCTAGTGTAATGAGTAGTTTTATTATTGTTGTTTGGTTCTAACAGAGGTAGTAAGTGAATTAGCTTCATTGACTGTTATTGAATTTATCCTAGATATTATGCATTTTTTGTAATTTTCTAAAAAGTGTGTTATTTCTCACGTCGCTGTTCTCATATCGCTGTAATCGGTGGTCTTTATTGCCAGCGATGTGATAATTTACACCGAAATGATAAGAAAAAATCAATCGGTGTCTTATATCTAACATCGGTGTTTTGATTCATGATCAACGCACAGTTTTGTCACATCGGTGGATTGCTTTATCATATCGGTAGATCATTTTATCATCTCGGTGAGTCGTTTTATCATATCGGTAGATCCCGTGTCATTTCGTTAATTATGCAAAGAAACAATGGAACATACAAACATACATACAAACACATACATTATATACATACATATATACCTATATACAAACATTCATACATACATACATACTTACCTACATAGACTGCCAAAATCATTACCACGATACCACTGAGTAGTAGATGTATAAATGTATCATTAGGAGAGGTCTGTATTCGGTAATGTACATACGTCTATAGGCTGAGATGATGATGGTGAGGTGGAGCAATTGAACGCATTAAAGGTTTCTCTAGAAAATATTTTTAGTTAAAAAATAGTAAGTACCTACCTATATAATAATAAATAGATAAAAAGAAAACATCATAATGGCTTAATTTTGTTTAAGAATGTCGAGGCCAAAACTAAATGAGGAGGAGAAAAAAGAGAGAAAAAAGTTGCTGGAAAAGTATAAGAAAAGCTAAAATCAAAAGCGATCCTGTGTTAAGAGAGGAGCATTTAAGAAAAGATAGAGATAGATATAGATATAGATACCTACTAAATATTTCCTTTTTGATGTTCAAAGGTGGATAGTTTATCATATCGCTGGATATGTACATAATTTCGGTGGATAAACTTATCATATCGGTGTACAGAAAAAATAATCGGTGCCGGTTTGTCATATCGGTGGAAACCAGAATTCAAATTGGATTTTCTCCTTAGTCTTAAATGATACGTTGATGGTATTAAATTTGGGGATATTTAATATCCTAAAGATTACAAAAAACCTGAATAATATACAAAAAAATATAAATAAAAAAGTTCAGCGATATGATAAAAAAAATGGCATTTGTTGAAATTCACCCATTATGTAAGTTTAAAAAAGCTCTTATCAAATTATTAATTGACAAATGTTATTATAATCTAGACGAATTTTTGAACGACCAATTATTAGAATAATGCATTAATTTTACCTTTTGATAAGAAGTATAACTATTTATTAATTTTTGTTGTATCCGATGTTTCTTTTTTGTTTTGTGACATAATGTCTTAATTATGACAAAACATAGCGCACCCCTTATTTATGTAAACACCTATGTAAACACCTATGTTTCACAAATAAACTAATTGATTGATTGATTGTTTTTCTTTAATCGCTTCACGCAATTTCTGTATTAAATTTGCATAATAGGGTCCAGTAATCGTCTGGCCTTTTGGCATGTAATCAATAATAAAAAGGATTCCTTCGCTATCCCAGAACACTGAGGCTTTGCCAGCGGTAGGTGCAACTCGAAATTTCTTAATGGATGGAGAGGATGGTCGTTTCCAAGACATGCTTTGTCCCTTAGTTTCAGGATCGAAATGGTGGACCCACGTTTCAACCATGATGACAAGGCGATGGCAAAAGTTATCCGAATCACGCTGGAACATTTCGAGATTACGCTTAGAAATTTCCAAACGTCGCTTTTTGTTTTCGTCGGTTAACATTCGTGGCTCTCATCTTGCCGACACTTTTTTGAAACCCAGTGAATCAATTAAAATGGATTAAACGCTACCAAATGATATCTTTAGGGTCTCAGCTATATGTTTTATAGTTATTCTTCTGTCTTCCAAAACCAGATTCTCAACCTTTTTGACATTTTCTTCCGTAACGGAGGTTGAAGGCCGCCCAGACGCGGATCATCTTTACAGCTTGATCTACCTCTTTTAAATTCAGCCACCCAGTACGCAACCGTAGAATACGGTACAGCATTATCCCCTAATGTCTGCTGAATGTCCGAAAAAATTTCCTTCGTAGACATTTTTTTCAAACTTAAATATTTTATCACCGCACGTAACTTACTTTTATCCATAATTTTGTATTTTTAGCAACTCGTTGCACGAAACAATTTATTACGTGCGAACGAACTGACAAATACAAGTGACAGTTTGCGTAATTATTGTGTGATTGTCATTCTTTAATTTGAATATCGAACTTCTCCCAAATAGGTTTTATATATATGCATTTCTAAGAACTTTTTGATTCACCCTGGTAGTTCAATGGAATGCACAAAGTCCTAATAGCAATAAACATGTATTTATAAATTTCCTCTATGCACAAAATATACTCGTACATATAGCAATCATTTCTGAAACATGATTCAGACCTGATCAAACTTTTATAATAAAAAATTACAATATTGAAAGGAATAATTGTGGTAACAAACACAATGGAGTTGCAATAATAATTCATGAAAGCATTACGTATACTAAAATTAACACCTAAGTATTTTGATATTTTTTTACAAAACTATTGTGTAAAAATTACAGTTAATAATAAAGAAATAAGTATAGTCAGTTTTTAACTATAAAAACTGACTATACTTATTTCTTTATTATTAATTGTTAAGAGGACTACCTCTTAACTCTAATCTAGCTCTGAATAAAGGTGATTTTGATTCATTGGTGAAGTCTATTTCTGGTCCTCTTATATTTGCTGGGGACTTTAATGCCCATCACACTTCCTGGGGATGTGTTTCCGACTCTCCAAGAGGTACAGAAATCTTTGAAGTCATTGACGAAAATAATTTGGTTCTGCTTAATGATGGTCAAGTTCTCTAACATGGCGTCCTAATGCACTGGATTTATTGTTGGTTTCACCTTCGTTGGCACTTAATTGTGAATGGTCTGTACATGATAGTTCTCTCGGTAGTAGTTATCACATCCCTGTAATCATAAAAGTACTTAATGGTTAGCAGAAACAAAAATAATGTTATACGAGCCCCGATGCAGACTATTCTGCATCGGGGCATTCGTCTAGTATGGAAAATATTACAAAGCGTAAAATATAGAAAGAAAATATTGGTAAAATATTAAGAACTTTTAATAAAAAGTAAACCACAATTTGAAGTTTATTTTAACATAACTGAAATTCTTTCATGACTTTACATAACATAAAAAATTTAAAGAAATATTCTAAAAAAACTTAACGCAAAAGTATTCGTCTACCCCTGTCACTCACGCAAAATAGTTCGTCTACCACTTAGTTGTGTCGCCTTTGCTCTCAATGACAGCTTTAATGCGAAGAGGCATGGTTGCAACCAACGCTGCACACTCCTCAGGCGTAATTGACTCCCAGACAGCCAAGAGTTTAGCCTTTAAGTCGCTCTTCATCTTGATGGATTTTTACGGAGAACTTTTTTCATGTTCCACCATAGGGTTTCGATCGGCGATAAGTCCGGGCTGTTAGATGGCCATTCGATTGTAGGGATGCTTTTCGCCAGTAGCCACGTCTTTGTTGTCCTTGCAGTATGGCAGGAAGCACCATCCTGTTGAAAAATGAAGGAATATTGATGCTTAAGTGACGGAATAGAGGGCAGTAAATTCTCTTCCAAAAGGTTTTGATACCTTACAGCATTGATAGAACCATCCAAAAACTGCATACCACCAATACCTTGTGCAGACATGCAGCCCCATATCATAAGAGACGCCGGAAACTTCACTTTGCGTTTGAGACAATCAGTATGAAATGCCTCATTTTTGTTCCGAATCACTTTATTCCTTTCATCGCCGACCACGTAACTCCAAATAATGTTGATTTCATGAAACAGTTATTCTTTGGACTTACGTGGTCTTAGAGAGTTGTGTTGATGACTTTAATGATTATAATTCTGTAAATACATATTTGTTACGGCCGCGAATCATATATTAATCAACGTACAACTTAATACTGTCCAGCAAATTGCAAAAAACCTAAAAATTTGAATTTCGCGGGCTACCCTGGCGCTTTCGACTTAAAAGGCTCCGGGCAGTTAAAAAACTAATTTTAAAAACAATGACAAAAGTTGGTTTCCTCTTTGTGGAACTTCTAATAGATGCACACCCTTATCTGTTATAGAAATTTATGCGCAAGTACAATAAGACATATAATTTTAATATCAATCAAAATACGCATGGGTTTTGGATTTTTTAAATAAAATACAGTTCACGCCACAATGCCTGGTGCATGGCGACATTAGTTGCCACTAGCGCCATCTAGTATCGGGTAGCAGAACTCAAGTCAAGATCCTTCTAGAAAGTTCGACGCTAGAACTTTCTAGAACTTTCGAGAACTATCGACGTCCGGTCAGTCGGGACCGGTTAAAAAGGAGTTTGTCAAGGCGGTATACTATCACCTATAATATTTATATTATACTAGTTGCGCCCCGCGGTTTCACCCGCGTAAATGTCGATCCCGTGGGAATATCGGGATAAGCCTATATGTTAATCCAGGGTGCCAGCTACCTCCATACAAAATTTTATCAAAATTGGTCCAGCTGTATGAGCGTGAAGAAGTAACAAACAAACACACACACACACTAACTTTCGCCTTTATAATATTAGTGTGATATTATGTAAATTAAATCTCATTTTAGGGTAATCTCAGCTCAAACATCTACAGTTTGCAGATGATTTGGTTGTTTATACATCTTTTGGTTGTTTATAATACATCTGGGAACAATTTATCACAAACAGTCCATCATTGGTACCTACTTAAATCTTTATGAATATTTTTCTAGCCTGGGTCTAAACGTTAATCAGTCCAAAGTTATGTTTGGTAAACAGAACAGTGTCATAATATGGCCAATGTGCAATATAATAAATTATTGTGCATTACCCATTTCACTTGAGGTTAAATTACTGGGAGTTCCTTTTTCATATAATTTAACCTGGAATAATTACATAAAACATAATATACTTAATTAGTAAAGCAAATAAAGCTTATAATGTACTGAAATCTGTCTGGCTCATATTGGGGCGCAGACCAAAAATTTTGTTAGTGTTACACAAATTATTAGTACATAGGTAGTCATTTTGAATATGGTTTCTATTGCTTCGCTGCAGATGTTAAAATTGTAAATAGTTTAGAAGTTCTTCAAAATAAATGTTGGCAAAATTCAAGTATTTTTACAGCTGAAGCTGTTGCTATTTTGAGTGCTTTAAAACAAATAAAAAAAAAATACAAAAATATTTATTTCAACTTAAACATTGTGTCATACATAAATTGAGACAGCCCCAGTAAGTTACAAAAGTACTTGTGTCGGAGCTGCCTCGCTCTTCCCATAAGTGGTAACTTAACAATGATGAGGCGTAAAAGGTTTTTAAAAGAGAAAAAAAGGGATAAAAGTAAAAATAAAATAAAACATTAATTTAGCAGCTCTCAGTGTGTGTTTGTGTATGAATGTAAGTGTGTAAGTGTTGAGGGTGTGAGTGTACCCAATATTTATTTATTATATATATATATATATTTTTTTTTATTTATTCATTTAGTTATTTTTTTTCAGCTAATCCTGGTCATAATGTTTTCTGTTTCGTCATACGTTAGGGATATCAACCATTTAATTATTGTTTTTTTACAATCGTATAACAACAGGGGATATATCGTCGGCTTATTGCAAGAAGTCATTATGTGACATATTCACTATTCTGAGATAAACGGTATTTTAGTTCGATTTAGTTAGTGGTTATGTTGATTTGCCCATATTATCCTAAATATAATTACGGTGACGAAAAATGTAATGTTTTCGATTAGCCTAATATGTATATTAATAAAAACAAGTGAGGGTCGCTAATCCTACAAAGTTATTCATTTTTTTAAAACACAAAATAAAAGTTAATGACTTCTGGTTACTGTAGGTCTGTTCGGTATGTGAATTAATTATTTCTTAAATTGTAATTTACAACGAAAATATAATCAAATGTTTATTTTATAAAAGGGGTAACCAGTATTATATTGAACAAAACAGTGCTAGCCATATAAAACAAATTAAATTCTTCCAAACAAACAAAATAACAATTTTTTATCACAAAAAACTTCCCATGTAAGTCAGTCTTCGAATAAACAGGTAATTAACAGAGCTAATTCAAATGAATAAACAAAAACAATTCTGTCTTAAAAGTTGTCATAAGCACTTACTCCTACAATAGCAAATATAAATATTGCAAATACTAACGACAACTTACATAGTTTCAAAAGTTATACATAATAATAATAGGTATTAAAATATTTTTCTTCTCCGTATGCTGTCAGTCATATTATTTTTTAATAAAAAGTAGGAACTGGGGTAAAAACCGTACAAAAATATAAAAACGTTAGATACATACTAAACATCATTTTCTGTATCAGAGAATTCTTCTTCAGGAATATAATCGGGACCTTCTTTGTCAGGTAAATTATTATACCAATGGTGTAGTTCTGCAGGTATAATTCTTTCGTTGCCCATTTTTATTAAATCTTTTTTCTTTGATTTTGTAATTGGAAGCTTCCTGGTATATGCTTTTTTAAGGGAATAGCTATTGTAGTCAAATACACTTTCAGTATCGTTGTGCTTGCGCTTTCGCAGGTTTTTAGTATTAGACACAATCGATGTTTCTTTTATCGATATGTCTATTTCTTTATAATCGGAAACGTAATCATACCTATATTGAACAATATTAGGCCACTTTTTTCAAACTTGAAGCATTTATCCTTCAGCCACTGTAAATTTTGTCCTTCAGAGTCAATTGACCTATTAACCATTAAGTTGTTTCTTAGTTTTTTTCGGTCCAAGATATCAGAGTTGCTCATTACAATAGGTTCATAGTGCTTCTTTGCTATTTTTTCTTGTTTAGTTTTCTGTTCGATCTAGGTAATCTTATAACATTACAGAGGTCTATCATAGAAAAAATTGGCATAAGATGCATCTGATTTTCGATAGCGCTATGCATACTATAGACCTCCATATGCGTGTGACCCGATTCTAAATACATACTTATGTTCAATCACCTCGACGTTGGTAACTTGAACTACGTATAGCATTAAGCATAACAGAAACTGGTTTCGATTTTGACGTCCGCAAGTTTCAGAAAATATAGATATTTCGGTAACTGTTGGAGGTAGACGTTGGATCCAAAGATATAGTGCGGTTCCCACTTCATCACTTCCTTTTTTTCCATCTACTTCAGACCATAAGTGACAAAAACCATCATTTGGAGAACGGGCTTCATAAATGGTAGCATTGTATAAGTTTAATTTACGCAGGTAGTAAAGTAGAGAAACGTTACTAGTCGGCAAGTGCAAAACTTTTTGTAAGTCGATCGTAATAGAGTTAAAGCTGTTATCTTCATTTGCCCGAAGTTTATCCAACTCTTTAGCTTTCGAATTTGCTCTTTTAAAGACATATGCTCATCATAGTTTTGCTGCAAAACAGCAAGGTCGGAGGCGTTTTCAGCTTTGAAGCAGAAGAAAGAAGAAGAAGAAAGTAATTAAATGCAAATAATGAACTTTATCGAACCTAATTCTACGCTATTTATGCTATACTTATTTCAATAAAGTTAATTACATGGTAAAAATGAGTTTTGTATAATGTGTATGATGTTATTTTAATAATTATCTATTTAATAAAAATAACTGTTGCAGCTTAGTGATTTTTTGTAAATCCCTGATTTCCAAAATTGCAGTTATGGATTTAATAGCAAGGCCGTAACGCCTAAAATTGACTAGATAGAAATTAGTGAGTTTTTGCCTTTTGTAGAATGTATCAAAAGAAGTCCACTATAGATAAAAACGTATTTAGTGATTTTTTGCAGTTAATGGGTTCTTGCAATAAGCCGACGATATATTTAATTTACGGTTAAGTTTATTATAGATGTAGGTGGATTGAGTAACATATTGACGTCTAGCAAAGGCAGTTCGAATCCCTGGGGAGTAGGCCACTATATCTTTATATTAAGTACAGTGCGTGCCACGTAAGAAGAGACTTGACCCCGCCTCCCCCGCTCTTTCCGCCGCCCCTATAACGTCCGGTCCCGTCCCGCACTCAGACCTCATACCGCTAAAGATACCTAAAGTCGTGTTCTGCGCATGTCAGACCACGTGGTGTGTCAAGTCTCTTCTTACGTGGCACGCACTGTACTTACTTACTTATTTGTTTTAATAGTAATAAGTACTTAGGTACTAAGTTTAGGTGTAATTCATGAAAAATGTAAATAAATAACCAGGTAAGTACATGAGGAGATAGCTCGGAAAATACTGGAAATGGAAGAATAAAATGAAAACAATCATGAAAAAGTAACTTCAACTTCAACTCTTGATTAATGGCTTCTGTGGAACAAACACCACAATTTTGCCAATTTCACGTACTAAAATCCACTAAATGAAAAAATTAAATCTGACACGTGAGACAGCTCGCTACTGCGGCTGATGTGTCTCCAAAAAATATGATGATGTGATCATTGTGTCTTGTTAACGGTAAGGAATCGAAATCCATGAAAAAGTAAAACGATACACAATAAAGACAAAACCAAAGGAAATCTTGGTTTTATTCCACAATAAAATTACATAGCGTATTAGAAGCATTCAAATCGTTTGACACTACGGTTTGAAATCACTATGACAATATAGTCTATGATGGAGAATCGAAATGACCTTCTTACTACATAAGAAGGTTTCATATCATTCACCCATGCTCTATGAAGAAACGTAGTCATGAAGATAAGCCGGAGGTCTTCTTTCTGGAGTAGAACGACGAGGAACTTCAATGTCTTCAACTTCAGCTGGCCCAGTTGCGTCAACAAACTCGTCATCACTTGTAGGTGCAGTAGATGGTCCACGGGGTGGTTCATCGTCCGAGTTTTCTTCGTCATCTACTGTATATGGAAGAGGCGCCAGGGATCTATTCGAAACAGTTGTCTCACGGCCATCAGGTAGGCGTACATATGAGTATTCCGGGTTGCTTTGTAGTAGTTCCACTTCTTCTACCGCAGGTTCATATTTAGAGTTTCGTATGTTTCTCTTCATAAAGACTGGCCCTGGAGAGTGGAGCCATGTCGGTAGCGATTGTCCATTTCCTGAGAGACGAGGATGATTGAACATGCGCTCGTGAGGAGTTGCGTTTGTTCCCGTGCAAAGCAAGGATCTAATAGAATGTAGGGCTGGAGACAAGCCCTTCTCCCAGTCACTAATGTCAGCGTTGTTGGAGCGAAGATACAGCTGAATCGTACGCCACAAGGTGCCGTTTAAGCGTTCAACCAAGCCATTCCCCTGTGGGTTATATGGAGTTGTACGACTGCACGCAGTACCAAGTGACGTCAGGAACTTTCTGAGCTCATCCGATAAGAACGACGTCCCTCTATCGGAATGTATGTATGCTGGCGTGCCAAATGTGGAGAACAGATCAACTAAGCATTTTATAACCGTTGCTGACGTTATGTCTTTATAGGCATATGCAAAAGGGAACCGACTAAACTCATCAATTATAGTTAGAATGTACTTATTCGAAGTTTTTGAAGGAAGTGGGCCTTTAAAATCTAAGTTTAATCTTTCGAATGACGATGTAGCTTTTATGAGACGCCCTTCATTTCTTATGTAACGGGGTTTGATTTCGGCGCATACTGGACAGGCAGCGGTCATTCTTTTGATATCTTCGATTGAATAGGGTAGATTTTTGGACCGTACCCAATGAGTCATGCGTGAAATACCCGGGTGGCAAAGAGAGTTATGTAGAGAAATGAGTTTGCTTGGAGAGTTGCTGTCGATGTGCATGCAAACTCTTGATAAAGCATCAGCAGCAAAGTTCTGGCTGCCTGGCCGATAGATTATGTCGTATTTGAAACAGGAGAGCTCCAGGCGCCATCTCTCGATTTTCTCGTTTTTTATCTTATTAGAGTGCGTCTGGTTAAACATAAATGCTACAGATCGTTGGTCTGTGATTAGTAAGAAATGACGTCCAATCAGAAAGTGCCTCCATTTTCGAAGTGCTTCAACAATGGCGCAGGCCTCCTTTTCTATTGATGGCTGTCGCCTTTCTGCATCATTTAGCGACCGTGAAAAAAATGCTACAGGTCTTCCTTTTTGTGACAGTGTCGCAGCAATTGCAAACTCCGATGCATCGGTTTCCACCGAGAATATTTCCTTCTCGTCAATTCCAGCCAAGGCCGATTTAGCAATGTCCTTCTTAAGGTCGTTAAAAGAATTAATAGCGTCTTGAGATAAGGGAAATGTTGCTTCGACCAGTGGTCTTAATTTGGATGAGAAGTTTTCTACCCATTTCGAATAATGAGCGAATAGGCCAAGGGCTCTTTTCAAAGTTGCCGAGTCAGTTGGAACAGGAAGATTCATCAGGGGTTCAAGACGGTTCTCGTCTGGTTTGATAATGTTTTTGTGTATGTTATAACCAAGGAGGTTAATTGACTCCGCTTCGAACGTGCATTTGTTAGTATTAAGCGTAAGTCTGTACTTTCTAGCAGCTTCCGTAAACTTGCGAAGGTTTTCTTCATGGTCCTTTTTATTGACACCGCATATAGTGACATCATCCAGGTAAGCGAATGTGCCTTTGAGGTTCTCCGAATCGATGATATATTGTAAAGTCCTCTGAAAAGCTGCCACGCCGTTCGTTACTCCAAAAGGAATCCGTGTGAACTGATATAGGTTCCCGCATGCTTCAAAAGCTGTATATTTTCGTTCTCTGGCCAGAATGGGCACCTGGTGATATGCACTTTTGAGGTCTATTTGGCTAAATAAATTGTACTGTGATACTCGCGTTATAATAGAATCGATACTTGGAAGGGGGTATGCGTCAAGTTCCGTAAATCTGTTTATAGTCTGTGAATAGTCGATCACAAGATGTTTTCGATGGTGCTCTCCTCCAGCGACAAGAACCTGAGCCCTCCAGGGTGACACACTGGGCTCAATAACTTTATCCTTGATCAAATTGTTTATTTCATTCGATATGAAATCTTGATCTTCTTGTGAGTGGCGTCTTGAGCGGATTGCGATTGGTTTGATATTTGGAGAAAGATTCGTAAATACTGATACAGGCGGAACGGAAGCCTCTAATACGTTGCAGACTTTTAGCGGTTGTTTATCACCTCCAAACTGAAGTTCAAGAGAAGAGTGCTTTTGGAGTAGGTCATGTCCAATAATAACGTCGGCGCAAAGATTATTGATGATCAATAAAGGCTGATTTCGGTGTATATGGCCACCTATTTGAAGTGTCGCGTAACATAATCCATCGACGTAGGAAACGTTATTGAGAGATGCGAGTGTTATAGCCTGTCTACAAGGCTTAAGTTTGAGTTTCAAAATTTGAGCAAGATTCTTGTCAATGAAGCTGATAGAACTGCCAGTATCGACGAGTGCATCAGCGCGGTAGTTGTTGAGAGTAATGGGAGTTGTAGCTTTGCTGAGACTAGAAGGAGCAGCGGCAGAAAATGCTGATCGTTGGGAGCCGGCAGACTGTACTTCCGTATCATCATCTGTGACAGCTGTATTTGTTGAGTTATTATTAGAATCGCGGTTAGAGCTTCTGCAGACCTTGGCAAAATGGCCACGCTTCGAACAGAGTTGGCATTCCGCGTTGCGGGCGGGGCATTTTAATCTTTGATGTATATTACCCCCACAAAAGAAACAACGACGGCGGAGAGTTGTTGCTAGGTTCGGCTGCGTTCGTGTTTCTGCCTCAGTGGCAGCATTGACAGGGTTAGGATTGAAGGAAGGAGATTGTACTAGTAGTTGAGAGGTGTTCTCGGCAGTTTCTAAGGTAATTGCAAGGTTCAAAGTCTCTTCTAGTGTCAGAGATTTTTCTAGAAGCCGTTCCTTTATTTTGCTTGATAAGATCCCGCTGGTAAAAGTCCCACGTATGGCTTGGTCCTGGTGTTCTTCCCCTGTCACTGCTTCAAAATTACAGTCATGAGCAAGGATGTTAAGCGCTCGAGAGTATTCTGCGATATTTTCTCCAGGCTGTTGTTTCCTAGTCGTAAGTCGATGCCTTGCTAAGGTTATGTTCTGTTTCTTTTCATAGGCATCATTAAGTTTGCTTATTGCGTCGCTATACTTACTGCAGGAGCGGATGTTGTTGAAGATTGTTGGCGAAATGTGGTTGACAAGTACCTTCAGTTTGAGCGATTCATCGAGCGATTTATCGGGCGATCCTAGTTGTGCGATAAAGTTCTCAAAGGTGTATTTCCAGTGGGCCCACTTTAGATCGGCACCGGGTGCAGCAGGCTCCACGTCAAAATGTTCGGGTCGAAGATATTGAGTTACTTTCTCTTGAGACATCGTGCTATAAGAATATGATATTATTTTGCGATAACAATTATTGTGGAATAAATTGATACACAATAAAGACAAAACCAAAGGAAATCTTGGTTTTATTCCACAATAAAATTACATAGCGTAGGTATTAGAAGCATTCAAATCGTTTGACACTACGGTTTGAAATCACTATGACAATATAGTCTATGATGGAGAATCGAAATGACCTTCTTACTACATAAGAAGATACCTATTGTTGTTGTTCAAGTATAGCTTGACATTGACAGTAAAATAACGTTTTAAGGATTTGACGTAAAGACGAAAATAAAATGACTGAATTACAAAATGGAAAGACAATAAATAACATGATGAGTACCTATAGAACTCAGACCAAATAAAAAAGTTTAGTTTCTTTATTTGGTCTGAGCTATAGAAACGGAAAACATTATTTTTTCTAAGCTTATCACCATAGAGTATAGTAACTTACCACGTAGGTAAGCGAAAGACGAGGCGGTATGGTCGAAGGACTATAACCTGCCCTTTGTAAAAAAAATATAAATAATGGGGAGTTTTTGGCGGGATTTCTTCGAGTGAAGTCTAGTTGGCTGTTTTAATTATTTGCAAATTGATTCCTAGTGGATATTGTGATGTAAAATTGGTGTAGTTTTGTATCTCAAGTGTCTGCGCAACTGGACAATATGTGGAATCATTGAAACAGACGCGATCCCGGTAAAATGGAGCTGAGAATTTTTTTGTAGTTTTGGCTACCTCAGCGAAGTTTACCGGGAAACTTGATACGATACATTTGCTGCCAAATACTCCTAATACATTAGAATGTGTACACCCATATTCTAATGTCATGTTAGACTCACGTTTGAAGATCAATAAAATTATTTCAAAGTTTGACAGTATTGTTTGTTTGGTCCAGTCTTTCATTATAGTATAATGTACTCTGTGGTCCAGTCTGCTGTCTGCCTCTGTCTGGTCTGTAAAAAGAAACGTACTTTTGTTTACGTTTTAATTCACAGTTATAGTTGCACATGTTTAAATTCTACTAATAAGTTGTTAAAATGAATCAAAAAGTTATCATAAAGCTTTGTAAGGAGCTGGGCTGCTGCGATGCGTGCTGTATTCGGTATTTAGGACTAAAGACTCCTTCGGCTTACGAAAATGCTCAACAGTTCGTTCTTAAATCTGTAAGTCTAGTTTTAACTTCGCTATTACCACATTATTGCAAGCCATAGTAGCGAACATCACATATTTTACTTTGCGAATCTATCAATGTACATTTAAATGCATTCCAGCTATTACGTTAAAAAATAATTTGCTCCACCTAACCTCAACATTTTATGAAATGGCTATTGTATATTAATAAAAGCACTTATTATAGAAATAATATTGATTATTTAAAAGGAATTATTATTTACTGACAAATGTCTAATAGAAAAACCTAATAACACTGCCCAACTGCTTTGTAGCAGCCTGGAGTCTGGATGTATGCTCGGTTGTGCCAGGTTGTTGGCTTTGTAGCAGCGTGGAGTCTGGATGTATGCTCGGTTGTTGGCTTTGTAGCAGCCTGTAGTCTGGACGTATGCTCGGTTTTGCCTGGTTATTGACTTTGTAGCAGCCTGGATGTATGCTCGGTTGTGCCTGATTGTTGGCTTTGTAGCAGCCTGGACTCTGGATGTATGCTCAGTTGTGCCTGGTTGTTGGCTTTGTAGCAGCCTGGAGTCTGGATGCATGCTCGGTTGTGCCTGGTTGTTGGCTTTGTAGCAGCCTAGAGTCTGGATGTATGCTCAGTTGTGCCTGGTTGTTGGCTTTGTAGCAGCCTGGAGTCTGGATGTATGCTCAGTTGTGCCTGGTTGTTGGCTTTATAGCAGCCTGGAGTCTGGATGTATGCTCAGTTGTGCCTGGTTGTTGGCTTTGTAGCAGCCTGGAGTCTGGATGTATGCTCAGTTGTGCCTGGTTGTCGGCTTTATAGCAGCCTGGAGTCTGGATGTATGCTCAGTTGTGCCTGGTTGTTTGGCTTTCCCGCTATTACATGGGCCTTACACAACTGGTGTAATGTGGGTATACTATAGGTAGGTACACCTCTGCCTAACCTTTTTGAAGAACTGGCATAATGTTATGAGTTATTATTTATTGATATAATTATGGCATTGTATTCTTGTAATTATCAGTAAACACTTTACATTATATTTTGAGTCCATGAACAAACATAAAATAATAATACATACTGAATGAACAAAAACTGCTCAAGTGCAAGTCGGACTCTTGCACCGAGGGTTCTGTACAAATTTGTAGGTATGTAGTATTCGGATTTTTTCCTTTACTTGTGCTGCATAGCATGACATTCCTTCTTGCCAAATTTCATAATTCTATGTCAACAGGTTTGATTTCCTTGCGATTGTATCTGTGTGATATGCGGCATAAACGCTCGTATCTTTTGATTGTGTTCACTTAGAAGTTTGATTTTTAACTGCTTCAAGGGATTTGATGATTGATATTAATTTCAACTGGATAACTCCATGCGTTCCTGAGAAAAAGGGTCTTGCCACACGGACAGACAGACTGACAACAAAGTGACCTTATAAGGGGTCCGTTTCTCCTTTTGAGGTACGGAACCCTAAAAATACCAAAAATCATCAAATAACTATCTATTATTAATTCAAATAAAATTATTCATCTCTCTCCATTGTTGGTTCCCACAGAATTTAATGCCACTCATAGCAACATGCCAGTACTAATTCTTTAAATTGATTTGTTTGAAATAGTGTGCAGAGCCGGCCAGCCAGCCACACAAACCAGACTTAAAAATTAAACTAGAACCTGCGGTCGAGCCAACAGACAATCCTCCCGAGGAAGTAAAAACAGAACCATCTCAGAATGACATTGCAGACAAGTCATGTGAGTTAGAAGACACCTCCTGCAGTGACCCGCTCACTACAGACAAATTGCACGAGATAGGAGACTCCGCATGTAGTGAGCCACCGGCCAAGAGGTTGAAGGTAGAAGGTGTGTGTGTGACCTGCCTTGGAGTGCTCCAGGAACAAAACTGGCCACAATGCTGGAAAATGGTCAGAGAAATGTTGGATAAGAAAAGGTCAGTCACTACTACATAGTTTGTCCAAACTTGTACAGTCTAAACTGTGTTCTAAATGTATTTGATAAAAATGTAAAGTTCAATTCTAACACAATAACTCATCATCTGTATTCAAATAATATAGAAGATTTCAAGTTTATATCTCAATACTTGACTGCCTCTTTGGGCTAGTGGTCGCAAGCGCTACTGTTGAGCTTGAGGTCCTGGGTTCAATTCCCAGGTCGAGAACAGGTTTTTTTTTTCCATATGTTTCTCAGTAGTAGCCTGGAGTCTAGATTTGTGCCCAGTTAATGGCTTTCTCTATAGAAATGTGATTGCTCCCTATTACATGGGACATAAAAATAAAGTGTGATGATAGACATTATTTAGATATATGAAACAAGGCGTGATGTTATGTTATCTCACAATTATGGTTTGACAACTATTAAATTGTATTTGAAAAATCATCGCCTTAAAAAATTGGTAGGCGGTATGATTCGACGGAGACCGCGCTTACTAGTTTTTAGAATCCATTGGAAACTTAAGAAATAGTATTATAGAAATCACAAAAAAATATATGTGTTATATAAGGATTTGGTGGACATGCAGTCGCTTTTAATAACACTCCCAAAGTTACCCCTTTTCGTAACGGAAAATAAATCTCATAGCTACAAAACAAACGCTTTTTTTATTATTTTTTGTATACTTAAATGAAAAGGTAATAAGATTGTTTAGTGCAATTCGCTGAGTTTGTCTTGAGAAAATGATTAAAATAATTACTATGTCTTAAACGGACTGTCTCTAAATCAGTTCTAATTAGTCAGCAGTGCAAGTACAAATTATGCAGTGATTAAGGACAATCCATTAGCAACACCATCAAAGCAGGTTGATTATAAATAATTAACAAAAAGTTGATGTTAAGCTTACGACACACCGTGCGGTTCATGGCCCTATACGGGGCCCCGGTGTGGGCGCGTTCACTGCGGCGGCGAGCCGCACATTATTTGAACGCGCCCCAGAAGGTGGCAGCCGTTAGGCTGATCCGGGGGTACCGCACGATCTCGAGCGAGGCGGCAAGCCTGCTTGCCGGACTGCCGCCATGGGATCTGGAGGCGATAGTCCTCGCGCGCCTGTATGAGTGGCGCGCGGAGGCACTACGCCGGGGGGAAATTCCGCTTCCGCAGCAAATTGCGGCGGAGCGGACGGACCTCCGGCGCGATCTCATGGCGGCATGGAAAGAGCGACTGTCGCAACCCAGCGCAGGGCACGCCACGATAGCGGCGGTAAGACCCCTCTTTGAGGAGTGGCTAGAGAGGCGTCATGGCGCCCTCACCTACCGCCTGACGCAGGTCCTCACCAGACACGGAAGTTTCGGGAGGTTCCTGCACATAATCAGGCGGGAGGAAACGCCCGGGTGTCACCATTGCCAGGATCGCCCAGAGGACACGGTGGAGCACACGGTGGAGGTCTGCCCCGCTTGGGTTGAGCACCGCCGTGTCCTCGTAGAGGCGATCGGCAGCGGCGGCGACCTCTCGCGTCCGGGCCTGGTTCAAGCCATGGTCCGGGGCGAGAGGGAGTGGGGGGCAGTCGCCTCCTTCTGCGAAGCAGTCATGCTAGCGAAGGAGGCGGCGGGATGGCTGAGGGAGAGAGCCTCCCGTCCCAGCCGCCGAGGGAGACGCTCCGGGCGTCGGGAGCCGCGCGACGACTCCCGGCCACCGTAGGCGCGGGCCTGCGGGCGGAGAGTAATGGGTAGCTCACCGTCCGATCAGGACCAGGCCCGTGCCGGACGGCGCGTACGTATTCCACGCGCGTCTCAAAGAGATGTCAGCATTAAACGAAGGGGCTCGTAAGGGCCTAAGCCTGCCGGGTCAGCGGGATTGTCCGAAAGGGTTACCGCTGGCCCGGAACATAAAGGGCGAAGGAAGGAACACGGGTGGGTCTTAGTCAGTAAGAGTCTGACACTCCCGCTCCACCCAGAGCGGGAGGAGTCATTTGATGATTTCCCATCCTGAAAAAAAAAAAAAAGATTACGATACACGGTATAACTGGGCAACAATAACAAAATATATTTAAGAAAAGAACACTCTTGTGAATTCAATGTCGGTTTTATTTTTCAAATGTAAACAATAATAGCTGAGTCATCTCACGAACGTGACAGGTTTATCATCGTTCGGAAACTTATTACATTTGAATACGTAGACAGAGAATACTATAGACGCATGCAAAGCGTGTCTCAGAAAGAGACAAAACAAAAATACTTTTACGTCACATATTTAGGGTTACCGTGTGAGGAAAAATTTACCCCACAATTTGTGAAAGTGGAAAACAAGAGAAAGCCTGAAAGTGACACTGATAAATCGATTATCATCGGTATAAGCATGTGATGTATGGAAGAAGACATGCTCCTGAACTCAAATAATGTACGATGATGATGTGATTCTAAATACAGTGTAAACTCTTTATAACGAAACTCAAGGGACTGAGCATTTTTTGTCGTTATAGAGAGTTATCGTTATATGGAGTGAACAAAAAAACAACCAAATTAACAAGAATTTTTAATATAAAATGCTTTCCAACGTCACTTTTCTATTCTCCCTTTTCAATCGCACGTATCACACAAACTTTTTCGTCAACACTAATAGCTTTTCGTTTACTGGCCATGTTAACAGTTTCAAAGTAGATTTACGACTGACAATACGATAGGTACCCAGTACGCTTGGTCGAAGACCATCACTTCCGAGAAAACAATGCGTCATACTGCACGTGTTCAAGGTAATTAAGGATAACAAAAGCTAGACCATCGAACACATTTCTTCGTAATAGAGAATGACGTACCGCTATAAAGAGTGTTTCAATATGTGGGTTTTAACGCAAACCAACAAAGTTGGGTTCACTTCAACGTTACAGGGAGTTTATTGTTATAAAGGATAACGTTATAAAGAGTTTACACTGTACCTGCCATTCCTTAGATGATAGTAGTATCTGGCTTTGTGAGTAAATAATACAACAAATTTATTTTTCATTAACTTTATTAATAAGATTTATTGCTCTTTAAATAAAACAAGCTTCGTATAAATGCTTCTAATTTTTTGCTTGGGTTCAAAACCTTTTGTTGCGTGATGGATACGCAGTTCAAAATAGTGCATGGAGATTGCCTTAATAAGTAAAACTTTGTGGTTTCCAATAAAAGGTTGACTTTCAAAATGATTGGTCGTAAATACATGCAGGCACCGTTTGAAAGTCGTTAAAATAAGTTTAGACAAAATATTTTTTGTGCAAATAATGACATTCCTTCATGTGAATGAATTCTAAATATTCTTTCTGCCATCGTACCGTACATACTTTAATTACATCGTGCGAAGGATAAATAAGGCCACCCTTATCCTTTTTAAATATAAGATCTAAGTATTTGTCGCTAATAAGAGCGAGCAGACAATCTTCACATTTTAAAGCTTTTCTTAATTTCCTAACAACAAACCCACCGATATACGAAATTATTTCTTCAGTAGACGTTGTCAATTTTGAGGGCTTAAAAATGTACTCGTGGTCATCATCGACAAATAAATTATTATTATCGGGAAGATCTATATTACTATACTGTATCTCGAGGTGTCCCTCAGGGCTCCGTCCAATTTTCTTCATCCTATTCCTGAATGACTTGGTTGAGTATATTAGAAAACGAATAGCGGACATGACACAAATTATTTTTGCTGACGACACTAATGCAAATGCAAATGTAATTGTTTCTGGTAATCTAGAATCCAAGATTAATACTGCTTTAAAAGCTTTTGAAAACTGGTTTGTTACAAATAATTTAAAACTCAATGTAAATAAAACAAAATGTTTATTATTTAAGTCAACGGTACGAAATAACGCTAGTCTTAAAGTTGTGTCTTGTGGTAA
The DNA here is from genome assembly GCA_963855955.1 of Luperina nickerlii. Lineage (NCBI taxonomy): Eukaryota > Metazoa > Arthropoda > Insecta > Lepidoptera > Noctuidae > Luperina > Luperina nickerlii. Next base: position 16,141,413 of record OY979687.1, read on the forward strand.
CAATGTCGAAGTAGTAGATAATGTTAAATTCTTAGGTGTCCACTAGGGCTTTCAATACCGGTATTCCGGGATCCCGTAATACCGTGATCACGGATTTTATTTTGGCCTTTTACAATACCGGTATTGACGCCCCAATACCGTGATTACGGTATTACAAACATTAGATCTGAAAATTATGTGATCTTATTCTCACACTTGTTTTCTTCAGCGCAAGCATCCCGCTTTTATCTTAAGCTCACCCTCCCGCACCCCGCCTGAGACAATGCCCGAAATCGAGCTGTATTTATGTGTCGTTTTTGTTATTGTCACTATTGTCAGTCAGTTTCGCAAAGGCGACGGGATACCGCGTCTATAATAACTTTTAATTTTTTTTACTGTTTTTCAGAAATTGTTATTAACGCTTGATTTATTTTGTTACTTGTTTAGTTTTAGATTTTGATTGTTTTTTTATTACATAATTATTAATAATGTTACTAAAATGATTACTAGCTACTTAGCTAGTTAAGCTATACTTAACTTACTTGCATTTCTACAAATAATGATACCTATGTTGAATCTTGATTTATTTTCTTACTTGTTTAGTTTTAGATTTTTTGATTGTTTTTTTATAACTTAATTATTAAGAATGTTACTAAAGTGATTACCAAATGATTGCTACTAGCTAGTTAAGGTATACTTTACTTACTTACATTTCTACAAATAATGATACCTATATTGATTTTTACATGAGACATGATGACATTTAGGTAATAATAAGAAATATTTTTTTTTAAATTGTGCAAACAAAGTCTATGTGAAATGCCTTCCTGCAAAAAGAGTAGATTCAGTTTAAGTTTTCATTATGTTCCTAATTCCTAGTCCTACCTAAATAATCAACCAATACCAAATTATTATAAAAGAATTAAGAAAGCTATGTATAACGTATTTATTTTAGTATTTTCAATAAAATAATACGAACAATACTGATTTGAAAATACAAAAAGGCGTATTTTATTGGTTTTATTAATGTCATAATTGAACTTGCGTTCAATACCGGACAACCGGTATTGATACCGGGATCACGGTATTGACTTTTCCAATACCGGTATTGATACCGGTATTGAAAAAATCCGGTATTTGAAAGCCCTAGTGTCCACATAGACGTGTTATTAAACTGGAAAGTTGAGACATAGTCTATATCGAGTTCTGTTAGCTCTGCGTTTTATGCAATCAGAAGCCTGAGGGATGAACTCACTTTGGACCAACTAAGGATGGTGTACTTTGCGTTGGTTGAGTCAAGGCTCAGATATGGTATTGAGTTTTGGGGCAGCAGCTACAAGTCCAACGTCTATTCGGCATTTATAATTCAAAAAGAACCATAAGGACAATGCTCCGCATGAAACAGACAGAATCGCGCAGAGACCACTTCATCAGACTTAACATTTTAACAGTGCCATGTCTGTATATTCTAGTGTTGCTAACCAACTTGGTTGAGAATTTGCACGAGACTAATGAGAAAAGACAAGTTAGAGATACGAGAGCGACACTGAACTTTTTAGAACTGGCCACTTGTAAACGATGCACGATGTAATAAAAAAATAATGTTACGAGCTTGGGGTTCGTGACATTAAATATAATTTGAAAATTTTCATTGAATAGTTTCCATTTATTTTACGTTTTAGAGGTACTCGTAACTTTGAGATTTCTTTGTATTGAGAAAATTGTTTGCAATCGTGTATTCGCAATAAACAATACTTAGCAGTAGTCCGTTGAAACTACAGCCATTCATGCTAAGACAATTTTCGCAATCTGAGGTAGTGGTGCGCTAAAGTGTTCGACGAGCGGGACGCGCGGGCGGCATCCCGCAGATTTCTCCGCACCTCACCCCCTCAATTCGGCTCGAGCGTCGAATCAGAGCGCCTTAAGTACAAATTTAACCTTAATTATTGCTAAACGAAAAACATCTTTAAGGCGAAAGCGCCAGGGTAGCCCGCGAAATTCGATATTTTTTACATTTTTTGCAATTTGGCATCGCACCACAAGTTGGCATCCACATGTACTCGTATGTTTTCTGGTCCATTTGTTACATTTTCATCAGACCGTTTTAGAACAGACCATAGGTTCCTTACAGTGATTGAATGCAACATTTTCTCAGAGCAACAGAATGCTGTCGCGTTAGCGGTGACAAGTGGCGTTGACGATGGTGTTTATTGCAGCTACGAGTGCTCTACGTTCGCGTGCGCGCTGTCGGCGCCCATCGCCACCATCTTGCGCGAGAGGCTCGTGTCGCTGCGCCTCAAAGACGCTTGCGCAGGGTACGACGAGGGTGAGTAACACTATAGCTGGGGCCGCTGGAGGTAGTGTTGGCATCAATCACAAAAAATTTCAGTCGATTAATTACATAATCAGCCTATATATAATGTCCCACTGCTGGGACACAGGCCTACTCTCGGTGAGAGGGAGTGGGCCGTAATCCACCACGCGGGCCAAGTGCGGGTTGGCAGATGTCACATGCCTTCAAATTTTTGGTTCTAGGACATACCGGTTTCCTCACTATGTTTTCCTTCACTGTTTTGAGAGCAGTGGTGATTAAAATAATATACACAAAGTAAAGCGCCTGTCTGGGTTCGACCCTACAACCTACAACTCGTAAGTCGCGGCCGTTACCACTTGGCCACCGCTGCTCTTCTTGGCCACCAGAATCGAAAGATTAATCAAACTAAAAATTTTGTGACTAAATTAGTGTTATGTAAATCAATCACAATTGAGAATTTTAGTATTAACTAAATCTTCAATCATCAATTATTTTAGTTTTTAAAACTAAAACTAATCTCTTTTTAGGGAATTTTTTAAGTCAAAGTCAAAACGTTTATTGCGAACTTTAGTGTACAATGTTGGTAAAAAATATGGTACGGCGATATGTTGTAAAATGCGCGTCAAACAAATTTTTGAACTTCACAACGACGAGGAACTTTTGAAATTTTTAAGCGTCGTTTTTATGGTTTTCGAGGGTGCTAAAGCCGATAGTGAGGTCAAAATAAAAATTCAAGATGGCGGCTGCGAATTTATTTTTGTGCTTATGTTTTTGGAAGCTGTAATAAATCCCCGAATTCGTGATTACATAATAAAAAGCTCTTACTTTTTTAAAGTCCGTTTTTAATGTGAAATTCCAATGCGCACAATTAACTTCACAGAGACATCACTTCATAGTGTTCACGGAACAGGAACTCCGTGTTCTAGCTAATTGCCAATTCTTTGAATTGTAAACTAGCTTCGTCTTTCTGACTGACTTAAATTAACATCGCGAGATTTAATTGAAATAAAAGCTTTGAGTTTGGGTTCCACACAAAGATCTGAGACGCGTGCTGTACTAGTTCACATTCCAACTGTGCTGTGCTTCCTGTAGCGTCGCTGACGCCGCTAAAGGAGGCGTGGAAATGGTCGTTCGGCGTGCAGCTGGCGCAGCACGTTGGCAAGGCGCTTGACTCAGGCGCCGTGTCGCCGCTGCTGGTCACGCTCAACATCGAGTACCCCGACGACGTGCAGGTGCGTGCATACAAAGACACGCGACTACGTATGGCGAATATCGCCGTGCGTACAGTCAGCTGATAGACTGAGGAATGATGTAAAGTAGGTTGCTAAAACTTATAACGCTTTCACTGTTAACAGAATTATTAGATGGAATGCAGAGCCACTGAGCAAGGCCCTAACTCTACAAGGGCCTAACCTTACATCTTGTCAAAATGTAGGTACCTACTAAAGCAAATTTACTCGTAAAAAAACAATTGCTTAGTTGGTTTGGTCATGTTGCGAGAATGAATGAAAGGCAGATGTGAATGGAAACGCCAGGGAGGGAACGTCCTAGAAGGACGTATATGTGACCTTATTAGTGATGTTCTTGAGACAGGTTAGGTGCGTAGTACTTGCAAAAGGTTTACTTGTATGACCAGCACCCTAATTGCGTAACTCACTTTCAATCACAATCTGAATCATTTTGAAAGATATTGCCAATCCATTACTTCATATTATGTTCGAAAAATTTGCCGGCTCAACAACGTGAATAACGCAATGAATGTTTTTAAACAACCAAAATGAAAGCCATTGATAGTGTGTTACACAATTACATCGCTGATGTATAACGTAAACGAAGCATAAGTATTTAAGGATCGTAAGAGGTGTCGTTCTGTAGTTTCTGCCTACCCTCATAGGAATAAGGCGTGAGTTACGTCGTCGTTTCGTCGTCGGGAGGAATCGTTCGGCTAACACTCTCAATGTGGGTGACACTGTGGAGAAAGAAAAAGGCGTGAGTTACGTTCTCTTTTCGTCGTCGAGGGGAATCGTTCGGCTATCACTCTCACAGTGAAGACACTGTGTGGAGAAAGAAAAAGGCGTGAGTTATGTCGTCGTTTCGTCGTCGGGGGGAATCGTTCGGCTATCACTCTCAACGTCCGACACTGTGTGGAGAAAGAAAAAGGTGTGAGTTACGTCGTCGTTTCATCGTCGGGGGGAATCGTTCGGCTATGACTCTCAACATCCGACACTGTGTGGAGAAAGAAAAAGGCGTGAGTTACGTCGTCGGGGGGAATAGTTCGGCTTTCACTCTCAACGTGGGTGACACTGTGGAGAAAGTTTTTCTAGATCCTGTGGAGACGATTTATTTTTCGGCGTAGCTTGCTCCACGTTTTATTCAATGCAGTGGGACTTGTGTAATTTCTAGAACCACCTATGTACTTCATAATTGTGTTTCGTTCCATTCAGGACGACACGCACGACATCATATAAATAAATAAAAAAAAAAAAATAATAATATGATAATATAATATAATATGATATTCTTAAATAATTTCCTTATAATTTCTAAACTCGTAAAACCATTTACATTTTTTCATTCGGAATGTTACTTAAGGCGAAAGCGCCAGGGTAGCCCGAGAAATTCAATTTTTTTTAGGTTTATTGCAATTTGCTGGTCAGTATTAAGTTGTACGTTGATTAATATATGATTCGCGGCCGTAACAAATAAACCCCAAAGAATAACTGTTTCATGAAATCGTCATTCTTTGGGGTTACGTGGTCAGAGAGTTGTGTTGATGACTTTTAACGATTATAATTCTGTAAATACATATTTGTTACGGCCGCGAATCATATTTTGATCGACGTACAACTTAATACTGACCAGCAAATTGCTCTCTTTTATTCATCGATATAATTAACGATTACCCTCTTTTCTATTATTATGCTATTTGCTTATTTCTTTAAAGACGTTTCTTCACCTTTTTTATTCTTAATTATTTTAAGGGATCCTCAGGGTTTACTTAGGTTAGGCTGGTCTTATTAGTCTCTAGTAGTCTAGTTTTTATTATTTCTAGATTTAGTCGACGCGTCGGGAGTTCGCACTGATAACGTTTAGATAGATGGAATGGTGTAGCCGTTGCACTTCGATGTCGTTAATTAAGGTTTACTTTCGATTATTTATCTAATTGTCTTTTTAATTTAGGCTAAACTAGGTTAAGAGCGTTACTCCAGAGCGGCGCGCCTCGCGTTTAGGTAAAATTTACTCACACAGCTATACAGTTAAACGCACACAGCCGTCTGTGTTGGAGCGCGTATCATACACCGCACAGTATATTTTTTGGCCAAAATTTCGGACGTCTTTTTTTTGTGATAACTTTGTTTGTAATGTTTTATAAAATTAATGAATAGAACTCACAAGCGCCTATTTCTCATTATGACCAAAAAAAACCACTTAATTATTTTTTATGATAAAATTGTAAATCACCCATAACTTTTGAAATATTTCTCGAATTATCTTCTTGTTTTTCCTGATAAACAATAATCTTCTTCTTCTTCTTCTCTTCGTTTAAAAAAATAATCTTAAGACACATAATACTGATTGATTTATATATTTTTTAAACGAGTTTTCAGAGATTTATTTACAATTAATGTTTTTTTTATTTTATTTTATTATGGTCGTATTTTTGATTATTTGGATTCTATTTTTCTACAGAATTGTTAGAAAAAAGTGAATGAATCCATGAAAAAAAAATCAGATCCAAATATTGAAGGATATCGAACTTAGAAGCTTCTAAAGTTTTCTATGGTAATTATGATTTTAGGGTTGTCAATATTTCTAAATAGAATTTATTGTAAAAAGTTTCCATAACTTTTTATTCGTAAATAATATATTAACTGGAGGTTGTGCATCGGAACACTTTATTTACACAGAAAAATAGTTTTTAAATGAACCGAAAAACAAAAAAAAAAAAGATTACTTTTTATTTCATTTTTGGATGGAGCTGTGGTTTAGCACAGTTTTCCTAGACGTGCTTAGATAATAAAAAAAAAACTATGAATTTCATTTGACATGCCAATCCTGCCATACTAATTTGGATTTTTTTGAACATAATCTACATATTATATCTAATATTATAAAGAGGTAAAGTTTGTAGGAAGCGATCTCTGTACTGAATCTATATTGAAATTTCTTTCACTAGTAGTAAGTTACATTATGCCATTTTACTTAATTGTTTTCTGATGTACATTGATCTGACGAAAGAATTTCTGTTACATTGTCGGTATGTCCTTCAATAATTTCAAAATTTTCGTCATTTTCTGTTGCCACAAAATCGTCTTCTGCTGAGATTTCATACGGTTTCAGTAACCTAACTACGCTGGGTGGTAACGGTAAGGATTTTAGTTTTTTCAACCTATTCTGTAGCCTTATGTAGGAAATTTCTGGATCTGACGATTCCAGTGCTCTGTGAAACAAGTCTAACATGGTTTTTTCGCGGTCGGATTTTCGGCTATGGTGTTCTCTGTCGTAACGCCAGAACTTATTCCGCGCTTCTCCGGCTTGCTCTGATAATAAGGACTGGAAGAGCTGAGTTATTAATAATATCTTGCCCGTGAATGAGAATCTTATGGATTGTTACTGTCATTGGGTACCAACCATATTCTGCCACGTATTTAGATGCAACGCTTTTGCAAAAATCTCCAAATTTATTAGCATTTACAGGTAGACCACATGATAAAGTAATCAGAATCGTGTGAAGATCGTCCAACAACCACAGACCAAGGCCTAATATTTCAGCAAATACTGCACGATTTTTATCCGATAGAACTGTTCGGGCTGTGTTGCCGTCATTTGTTGTTCCAGCATTGGGTCTCACAACATCAACTAGCACTTTCAAATCTTTTCGTACTGTCTCTTGCACACGTTTTTTTGTTTCCTCAACAGTTTTTGATTCCATTGAATCTTTGCCTACCCTCCATTTCTTTACAGGAAGCTTGTAGCCCAAATGAAGTAAGAACTCTTACACACAATCCATGCATGCAAGGGACTTATTCCGTATTTGAAAACCGATACATCAATTGGCTGAGAATAAATTATGTCTAATTTGTTGAATTGCGTTGAGGTTGCTTTGCAAAATGGACATTTAAGTTGAGAAGAGGTTTCTGTTATTATATTTAGTACTTTTCCATCTATGCATGTCAAATAAAGTTGTGGTTTTGCCCTTATTTTCTTTTTGTTAGATGTAGTTGCTTCTAAAGTAGTCAAAGCCCTAATTTGGTTTTCTATCAATTTCTGTTCATTTAGTATTAAATCTTTTGTCTCTTTCCGATATTGAATATGAATCGGACGGCAAAATCTGTATGATTGTTGAGTTGGGTTTAACCAAAGTACAAAGTCTTTTTTTGGTTTTATCCGTAATGAGATGAATGTAGTGGCAAATAAAGTGTTTTCAGGCTCTTGATTATCAGAAAAATTCTGTTTATAAAATGATTGACCCGAACTACCATCAAACCCCCAACTCCCCTCAAAAATACAATCTACCGTATCTAGACCTTTTTGTTTACAATATGCTGATATAATTTCGTCGCAGGAGTTTATTAATCTTTGAAGAATGTGAGAAAGTAAACTAACAAATGGAACAAAGGCTTCTCTTTCTGTTACTTGAATCGCACTATCCGGATAACATTTTTGTTTTGCGTCGAACACTTTATTATATGGAGGATATGCTGGAAATCCTCTTGATTTTAAATCTTGTTGCACAAAGTTGTATGTCTCTACAGTAAATTTTCTATCTATAAATACTGCTAAAGCTTCATCTAGGGAATAAGGACGAGGGTCTTCGCGAAGTTTATGGACTTTCAAGACAATTATTAATAAAGTATTGCAAATCCTTTGACGCATTGGTATTTAATTTTTGTCCTTTTGCTTCTAATGCACTCAAAACAGCTTTAATAACTTTTGTAGGAGGTTCACTTTCTAAAGAATATTGAAGTTCTTTGCACACCCTTCGTTTTTGTCTGTCACTAAGTGACTCATAGACCAGACAAGAAGAAGTCGAAGCAATAGTATCGATTGTGGGGGATATTGCAATATTAAAAGTATTTTCTTCAATGATAGGTAAATCTTGTACTTACACTAAAATTTGGGTCAGTATTGGAATCTGAAATTAGTGGCAGATGATGAGGTACAAGTTCATGTATGTCAGGGGATTGGCTCAATATGTTAGATTCTGATTCAGAATCAGTAATCATAACAGACTCGGAAAGTGACGCGTCTTGTAATGCTCTAAAGGAAAATTTATTTAAGTCATTTTTTAGTGATAATTTAAGCCATTTGTTGTTCTTCTTTGCAAAAAATTTAAAATTATGTTTACAATTTTTGTAAAGCATTTCACATTTATACGTGAATCTAGCTATTGCCTCTTTAAATGATTTATCATCATTGAGTTCAGTTTTGTTAAATCCTAAAATAGTCAAGATAAGCTCTGATCTATCTTCTAAAGGCAAGTCAGTAGGTTGAATTTTAGATCCCATTTCTTTTGATTTGGCGATTAACATGTTATATACATCGAGTCTGCTAATTACGTCTCCTTGCGTATTTGCGAATACTTAAAAAACTTGCGAAACTTAACTTCGCACCATTTTACAATACTCGCGTTTTTAATAAATTGGCGTGCTGGCCGGCGGCGGGTGGCGCGGCTCACGGGCGTCTGGGACGGAACTAGGAAATACACACCCGTTGACTAAAAACAAAAAATTGCGCGCGCGCCACGCTACCTAGCGCCCCACCCCCTAATCAAGATCTACGTTTAGTTATGAGCCGATCCAAATTGAAATTACGGAATTCACCGTTTTTTTTTAATTCTATTATTTCAAAAATAGAATTTTTGAATGTCACCTAACACTCAAAATACAATTAGAATGTGATAAAAATGTCTTCTTGTATAATCTTACTAACATTAAAAAATAACTTCAAATATTAAGTTTAATAAATTTACGAGGTGATAACCCTAATCAAAAAAGTTTGAATTACAATAATTCCCATATCCTGCTTTATTAGGATTCCATAGTTTGTAAGGCCATAAGTGTAAATAAAAAGAACATTTCAGTCCTAGTTACAAATCCTAATACGTAATAATATGGCGGTAAAAAAAAGAAATCATAAATTTACAAAATCAGCTATAACTTTGTTATCTTCAACAAATAAAGTCTGATTTTTTTTTGCTATCATAAAGTCTTTAAATCACTGTTCAATACCATCAGTAAAGTCTTAAAAAGATATCAAACTTTTGAGCTACAATTGTTTCTTAGATGGTTTTTCTGGAAACCATAGAAATTTTTTTCAAGTACTAATTTTCTGTCTTTTATGACAAATAGGCAATCGGGAGTTCTCGTCTCGCATTTATAATTGCAAGTCCTAAGATATAAGATAATAAAAAAGGCATGTCCGAATTTTTGGGCAAAAAATATACTGTGCACCGCTTAGAATCATCATGATACTTAGCCAGTTTTTAGTTAGTAGGGAATGTTTTCGTTTTCCGTAAGCGGGGATTCAGTTTTTTAGTTTATTGTAATAAATGAGCAATTAAATTATTATTAGTTAGGTTAAAGTAAATAAAAACAATTTCGTGTAAAATAAAATCTTAATAATTGTTGTCTCTAAGTTTCATGGACCTAGCTTTTCGGGGATCAACAATTTCGGGTAACAGGCATTTATTGCAAAAGCTGACTAGCCGATGTTCCATATTTTCGCTCCAAAATTTATCGTCCCTGATTATTTTTTCCGTCTTCAATTTAAAATCTTTGCCTGTCCACACAGCAAACAAACAGTAATTTCTGTTAGTTATATGCAGCTGCCCCTGTATCTGATAAAACCAGTCATGGCGTCGATTCACAGATCCATCTATTTTCCAGAATTTAACTTTTTTTTGGCTAATAGCAAAATCTGCCTCTAATCCAAATGCCGAACTAGGACATTTAATTTCGGTGATGCCATCATCGTCGATTAGTCCATCCGGCGAAGCACCTGTAATCATAATAATTTGAAACTCAATACTCTAATTACTTCTTTTTAATAGAATTTAAGAATACAAAAATAAATTTTTTGTTAGAAAAATCTAAAAAAGAGAAAGAAGCAAGTGAAACGAAAACAAAAAATATCGAAATAAATCTGATGGAAGTACATACTGAAAGTTTCGGCCATTTCCTGGCCGAAACCGAAAGTAAGGCCGAAACAAAATTATTTGGCCGAAACTTGCCGAAACCGAACTTTCGGTCGGTCACTAGTTTTTTTACACTTAAGTATGTTATTAACAATCAACATTATACTTATTTTTGTGGCGAAGGAGTGTTTTCTTTCTTTTTTTTCGCTACAGTTTGTATGTATGTACATTCAGCTAATAAAAACCTAAACTCCAAATGTGATGAACATGTTCCCAAGTTGATCGATCCAGAACGCGAACCGCGTGTATTCAGGAGCTGGAGGTACTGAAGGCGCTGTCCCCGGGGCTGTTCAGCGCGCGGCGTGCGGCGGGGCGGCGCTTCGGCGTGGAGTTCACGCGGCGCTCCGTAGAGCAGGCGCTGGCGGGCGCCACGCTGGCGGCGCTGCGCACGCGCGCGGGGCTGCACACCGCGCCGCCCGTGCGCGCGCGCCCTGCCTGCGTCAGCGTTGTGTGTACGCACGAGCCGCTGTACCTCGGCGGCAGGTAGCTATCACACGTGGACTATTCAGGCTGTAATGCCTACCGGCATTACAGCCTGAATAGTCTATGTCATAGCCAACTGGTTAAATTAGCCGTTTGGTTAACCGTCTGGCCTTTGGAAGTAGTGCTCGCCTCGCTTCGCTCTCTCGGCTCGCACGCGGCTTATCACAGTTCTAACGTAACCTAACCCATTTGGCCGGGGAGCCCTGGCTGAGTTACTGCGGGCATTACAGCCTGAATAGTCTATGTCATAGCCAACTGGTTAAATTAGCCGTTTGGTTAACCGTCTGGCCTTTGGAAGTAGTGCTCGCCTCGCTTCGCTCTCTCGGCTCGCACGCGGCTTATCACAGTTCTAACGTAACCTAACCCATTTGGCCGGGGAGCCCTGGCTGAGTTACTGCGACCAATGGGGATTGTCCAAAATTTCTAACCATTAGATTTTATTTTATTTTTTGAAAATTTAGAGCATTTTGAGAAACTAATTTGAATATTTTGATGATTGGCTCAATAGTTATTAAAAAAAAAAACATTATTATTTTAAGTTTTAAAGGTAGGTGACGTCATCAGTGGCATAAAGATTAAGTGCCGTTGCCTTACTAGTACATAATTAAAAAATTTAATCTGTCAACACAACGTCAACAATCTCACATCTGTCAAAGTGTCAATAGGCCGAATAGACGTCTTAAATAATCGAATCCTATCTTAGCGTATTTATTTACAAATGGTTATTTTATGTGTAAGTGTCCTCCAAGGAATATACTACTCTCTATCATCACTAGAACAATCGACGCGGCGGCGGCGTCTTAGAAATAGAATAATAACGCACGCGGCGACATTATTACTATTATTGCTCCAAGTTGGAACAAAGCACTTCCTGTATTCCACAACTTCTTCCAGTATATTAAATATTGTCGAGTGTTGAAATAATGTATGTAATGTAGGTAATGAGATATAAACAAGAATGTTTTTATTTTTGACATATTTATAATAATTTGACATTTGACAGATTGTAGACAATACTTGCCGCTTACTTTTTTTTCTGAGGTAACGATACAAAACTGTACGGCCAAAGCCGACGTAATTTGAAGGGCAAAGAAGGTCAATCGTATTTTATCATTATCAATAAAATATGACTATTTTTCATAATTAATTAGTCCGTAATGATCAGTAACGCTATTCCTCGAAATGGTTTTTCAATTACAACATTTAAAAAAAATATGAATAATGCCCATTCGGCTCGCGCGTGATTGATTACAGACTTCCAACCTAAACTATAATTTGAATATCATTCAGGCCGTTAGTAGAACGGGCGCCGTTTAGCTTAAAGTTAACAAAGTTAGTTAAGGCGGTTAACTAAACGGCTAATTTAACCAGTTGGCTGCGACGCGGCGACGTCTACATCCAGAAATGCATCATATTTAAGGGTATGGTACAGACAATCAAACTTAAAAATTTTCTCCATGGGACCAACATCGTAACCCCGAGAACATAATCAGACGTACATTTATATACATGCTGCCATAGTCTGTTCCAAAAGTATCTGATGAAAATGTAAACAAATGGATTAGAAACGTTCTTGTAGTGCGACTTGAAAATAGAATAGAAAACTTTTATTTCAGACAGGAGTCCATAGGGTTAGTAACAATTTGATTTAGGCGCATAATGCCCACTTCTCAAAATGGCAACTGAGTCGCTAATGGCCTTAAGGGCCTTACTCTCGTTTAGTACCGTAACACGGTCACTTTATGAAGCTTATAACTTATTAACGGTTTGGTTAGAAGGTCTGTAAAAAATATATGTTTGCTATAGATTCATGTACAGCATTTTTGAAACAGGGTTTTTTCATAAAGCTAATACTTTTGCCTTAAAAAAATATTTACCAAAACGCTATTTTGGCTAACTCAAAACTCAAACTCAAACTCAAAGCATTTATTTCAATTAAACCATTTACAGGCACTTTTGAATTGTCAAGAAGTCGGTCAGTCAGAAAATATGAAGCTAGTTGCCCATTCCAAAGCGTAGGTACCTATGGAGAAGAACGGGCAAGAAACTCCATGGACACTCTTTTTAAATCATATTTTACAAAAATATTAGTTACATCATTACTTTTGATATTAAAATTATATAATGTGAGAACGATGTAAAAAATTAAAAAAGACGTACGCGTTAAAAGCGTCCAGAGTACAAGAAATAGTACTTAACTAACAACAATCCAAAATTAAAATAATTAAAAATAAGCCGAGGCAGCTAAGTGATGACCAGCCCCAACTGACGGCGCCCGTTCACGAACATGACGCATAAATCAGCACCATTCAGCTCAACCATTTTGAAGGGAGCTAAATGATCCAACACACACGCCACCGTCAGCGAGACATTTGAGTGAGCATGACACACCATCAGCTGCCAGGGCACATTCGAGTCAATGAAAGACATATTATTACCCGGTAAATGGTAGCTATAGGGTACATAGAACTCACATCTGTGCTATGCAATTATACAAAACAAAGGAAATTGATTTTATACAATGCAAAGATAGTCTTACAATCTTCAGCAGCTCCAACAGTATTTTCATGTGTTAATCAATTAGTTGTGGTTGTGGAGCAGGACCAGCATTGAGCCAGGCATTTTTATCAGCAATGTAATCCCCTAACTTATAATATGCCTGACTGCATAGTGTGCGTTTTATACAAGACTTGAATTTTGTCTCATTCAGTTGAAGAATGTGGGGAGGTATTTTATTATAACATTTTAAACAGTACCCCATAAAAGATGAGTCTACTTTAGCCAGTCTGAAACCTGGTTGAACTAATAGGTCCCTATTTCTAGTACTATAATTATGTCTTTCACCTCTTTTACTAAAAAGATGTAAATTTTTCCTTACATACATGATGTTTTCATAGATGTATTGACAAGGTACCGTCATGATGTTAATTTCCTTAAACCGTTCCCTTAGAGAATCGCGCCTGCGGAGATTATATATGGCTCTGATAGCTCTTTTCTGCAGAATAAAAATAGAATCGATGTCTGCAGCCCGTCCCCAAAGTAAAATACCGTAAGACATGATACTATGAAAATAACTAAAATAGACTAGTCTCGCGGTATCTACATCAGTAAATTGACGGATTTTTCTGACAGCATAAGCTGCTGAACTTAGCCGTCCTGCAAGAGATGTTAAATGAGGACCCCATTGTAGCCTTGAGTCGAGCGTGATCCCTAGGAAAACAGTTTTATCGGCGAATTCTAGTTTCTCTTGATTCAATATTATCTCACAATCACTACCCTTGACATTTGGTAAAGAAAATCTTATGCACTTAGTTTTTTTTCCATTTAATACTAAATTATTAGCAGTGAACCAATTTTGGACCTGCAGTAGGGCGTTATTTACGTCGTCAAAATTTGTAGCATGTCTATTTACCTTAAAAATTAAGGAAGTGTCATCAGCAAATAACACCATTTGTGGTTGATTTTTTAATAAATGGAGTAGATCATTTATATACACTAAAAAGAGGAAAGGACCCAATATCGAGCCTTGTGGCACACCAATTTTTACTATTAAACCAAGTGAATTGACACCATTTATTTGAACTTGTTGTTGTCTATCCTTTAAATAAGAACTAACTAAACTGAGCGCAAGTTTTCCAAGTCCGTAATGCTCAAGTTTCAAAACCAAAGTTTCGTGATCGACGCAATCAAATGCCTTGGAGAGGTCACAAAAGATTCCTATGGCGTCTTGGGCCTCTTCCCACGCGTTAAAAATGTGTTTTAATAAAGTTACACCGGCGTCGGTCGTACAACGTCCTTTGGTGAAACCATACTGTTGATCGTGTAGGATCTTATTCATGTTAAAATGATTAAGCATCTGATTAAGCATTATCTTTTCAAACACTTTGCTGAAAACCGGCAAAACGGATACGGGTCTATAATTATTGGTGTCTTTACTGTCCCCGGATTTGTAAAGTGGTATTACCTTACTGTATTTCATTAAGTCGGGGAAGACTCCTTGATCCACGCACGAATTAAATACTAAGGCTAAGTAGGGCGCAATAGTCTCAATTATGGAGGTACAGACCTTAATGGACATTCCCCAAAGATCTTCGGTCAATTTGATCTTAATTTGCTTAAAAGCTTTAATTACTGTTAAGGGGTTAATATGCCTAAAGTTAAATTCAATCGGGCAGGCTGAAACGTTCGCCCTTACTAAATCAAATGCGAGCGAGGGCGAGGAATTTAAGGTTTCAGTTGTTTTGAGTGGGATACTAGTAAAGAAATTTACAAATTCTTGAGCCACTTCTTTGCTATCGCAAATGAGACCGCTTGACGGCTGCAGTGTGTACTCAGAATTATGCTTCTTATTCCTGTTCGTTTCATTATTTATAATTTTCCAAACCGTCTTTATTTTATTGTCTGCTGATTTTACCTTGTTGCTAATGTATAAGGCTTTAGCTGCCTTACAAGCGTTCTTAAAAGTTCTAGAGTAAGTAGCAACATGCTTATTAAAAGTTTCAGTGTTAATATAAGGCTTAAGGCCATACAGCTCGAAAAGTCTTTCCCTACTTTTTCTGAGTCCTTTAGTTGCCCAGTCACAAAATAAAAACTTAGGGCTAATACTTTTAGTGTTCATCTTAAAAGAATTATTGAACTCGGCTTGGACTAACGAAAAGAATTCATTATACAAAATATTAACATTGTTCACTGTAAGGTTCTGATTACTTAATTTACAAATTAAATTGCTATTAAATTTATTTAAATTACTTGATGTTATTGGTCTGGATTGAATCTGCACTTTTTGTATTGGCATGTTGGACTCAAAAGTTACAGTTTGACCACTGTGATCAGAAGGGAGATAATTAACAACGGCTTTATCTAAATAGTCGCAGCAACAAAAAACATTATCAATACATGTAGCAGTAGTCGTAGTTGTTCGGGTTGGTTCTACAAACACATTTGACAAATTGAACGATTTAAACAAATTTAATAATCTACTGGTATTTAAATTATTTTCTAAAATATTAATATTAAAGTCACCACAGATAATTATTGACCTATTACTAGTTGCAAGTTTTGCCAAAACATCTTCCATTACTGACTCAAATATAGAATAGTTTTGATAATTTGGGGGTCTGTAAACGCACACTATAACATGCTTATCTAGCTCAACACAAGACAGTTCAATGCTATGTTCAACTGATAGTTCAACTATGTCTTTACGAGGTTTGAATTTAATACAACTTTTAATTAGGATTAGTGAACTACCACGCAGCATCGAATATCGATTAAAACAACTGGCCACACTATAATTGTCATAGTTAATTAACATTTCAGAATCTTTTAACCAATGCTCAGTTATACAAATAATGTCAAACATTGTTTTTTCTAAAAACAACTCAATTTCCAATTGTTTGGAAGAAAAACCTTGAATATTTTGATGAAATAATTTCAAGGATTTCCTCTTAGCCCCTATTCTAGAGTTTACTATTTTATTGCTAGAAAATACCTTATTGTTATTAAGTGTAACTATACTGTTAGTGGTACCTTCTGTTGTCTTACAAACTAGTTTAAATTATCTGAGCTAACCACCTTAACATTAGTACTATTACTAAATGTGGTGCTAATTATAGATGACTTCGACATACTAATTATGTCTGGGTTAATATTAAGTGCTAATAGCCTAGCTATTTGACGTCTAAAACTAATGGGCAGATACACAGTATCCCTAGTCGACCTTAACTTATCAACAAAAATGTTGGTATCAAAAAATATAAACTTGTCACTATAGTGACTAACTATGAAATGCATGTAATTATTTAACATGTGAATGTAGTCGTTTTGTCTGTTTGACAAGTGCTTAAAATATGGAAAAGCACACAAAATTATTTTCTTACAATTTAACTTCAGTAGGTTGGTGACACTATCAGTGATATCATCTTTTTTAACATTTAAACTATTACCCAGGGATTGAAAACCGGTACGAATTTGGGTTCCGGTTCTTCATTTCGGTTCTTAAAAAGGTTCTTCTTTTCGGTACGGTTCCGGTTCAGGTTCCGGTTTGGTTCTGGTTCCATAGTACCGGTTCCAAATAAAGGTTCCAATATACCGGTTCCGTATCATCCGATTTAAAGGTTCTCTAAGAAAGAAGGGATAATGTTTGACGCGTGGCTAGCGTATATTTTCTTTCAGTTAGCCTTCGAATTATTGGTGAGTAGAAGTAATTATTATTAGTTGTTTATATAATCTACAGTTACTGTTAATAAATTAATATAAAATGGACAAAGGTAAGTTTAATCGTATTGTATTCACTTAGATATTATGATCTCCTTTATTTATTGAATATACAGGGTTAATGGAAAAACACCAACAACCTCTTAAGAGGTCATTGTACAACAGACAAGTACACGAATGTATAATATAAATCAAACATTGAAACAAATATAGGGCGCACGCGTTGTTCATGCAACGAATGATGCGAATGATCTACAAATGCAATGTACCCCTCTCTCCTCTTACAAAATCTCCTATCTTGCCGCTATTGTCCTGCGCTGAGCGGCATCGTATGAACTCGTTCGGTCTCGTACTCGTACCGCTAAAGAACCGGTAAAATAAAGGTTCTAATTTAGGTTCCGGTTCCGGTTCGGGTTCTAGCAACCGGAACCACTAAATACCGGTACTTTACCGGTATTTTAGGAACCTTTTCAATCCCTGCTATTACCTATAAGTACAGTAATAATGGCATTAGGAACATATTCATTCCTAGTTATTGAAGACATTATTTGTTTGTAGGAAGTCTGAGGCATGCAAAAGTTTTGAGAAGAATGACACAGGTTGTTGCTAAGTAATTTACCTAATCCTTTTCCAAAACTATCAGAAAACATAATGGAGCAGTAACAAACTTTACTACTACAAGGGAGAGAACTGGCTTCAGTCTGAACTACTTGTGATGGACCTTGTTCAATATCTGGTATATCTTGTTGTGGAATAGAGACATGAGCACTTCCTGACTGGGACGGGTCCTCCGTTGCCTCAGTTTGGAGAGTGCCAAGATTGGACTTGCTTTGCAATGAACAATGAGGGCTGCTGTGAGTCAGCGGGTCCACTCTGTCTACATTGGAGTTGCACATGTTCACTAACTCATTTGCTGCAAGGATATGCTCCTGAATTTGTTTTTCAGACCGCACATACTTAGTATAAAGTGAATGTATGGACTCTTCAAGTACCTGAATTTCAGACTGTAAGCGTTGAGTGTCAATCTCATAAATGTTCTTACTGTCTTCTAATTTAATTTGATATTTATTTAATTTATTTACGAGAAAAACACGTTCTTTCCTTAGTTTAATATTATTAGAACTGTGTTTTTGTTGATTCCTATATTTATTGCATTTATTTATGATTTTATTTAGCTTTGCATATTTTTTAATTTTATTTTGACTAACTTTGTAACTACTAATATTATGTTTCAAAAAGGAATCCTCAGTAAGGTCTATTGTTATTAAGGGGTTGCAATTAGTGTTTAATAATTCATTATATAAGTTATTGGATTCCTTAGCCTGAGTACATTCTTTTACTTTCTGTAATTTATTGATTCGAACATTTGCATGAATTAATTCCTCTTCTAGGTCCCTAACCCTACATAAAGCCTCCTCATATATATTACTGCAGTTGTTGAAACCATCCGTGACCACCCGCAGCTTGTCCCGTTCATCAACAACATCCAGGTATTGTTGATGAAGGTCTACTAGCTCTTGTTTTAAGCTAGTGTTTTTGAAAACGACCTTCTCGATTTCCTTCTCACTATCATCTATTTCCTGTAACAGCTGTTGACATTTGCTGTTTGAAGCCTTAAGATCTTCAGTGGTCGTTCTCAATTTAAGCTCCAACTCCTGAGCAGCAGCCTTACGGGTCATCACAGGCATGGTTTCAGGAATTAGTACTGAAAGTAGAATATAAGGAACGGTGAGAACTAATAAGAAAGACAAACAAAAAAGGAAAGCTAGAAATGAAAGGAAAAATGGGAGAACTTAGAGTTGTTTAATAGAGAAATGAGATAAGCTGCTGAATCTAATAGAAATTAAACTAGATTAAATCAAGTACAAAGTTGAATTGATTCTATTGTAATATGATTTTACTTTTCCTTATGTGGGTGGGATGTCTAGATTAAAAAGATTTTTTTTTTAAATCTTAGGTTTACAAAACAGATAACAATGCAATAAACGATAATTAACGTTCTTGTTGTTGAGTATTCAAATATTGTACCTACTATGGATCAATATATTACGATAATTCACTAAGTACTTTAGTTTCGTTAACTTAAATAAATATGTAGGTACATAAACAAAGCAAATTCACTAAGGAAAGTGAGTCTAGGATTCAATGAAGGCGTGTTACAGAGTCTAAAAGACGACTTTGTGGTCATTAAATAATAAAAGTAACAATACTCCCCGTTTTAAATCCGTGGGTCGAACATCAGCTGTTCGTAATAGGTTACCGGTAACGGTGGGCAACCAAACACTGCGTTTTGCTATGAATATTTGCAGGAAAACAATAATCCTGAGTATTTATGCACTTATTTTACATTTACTTATATTAAATCGCCTTAATTACACTTAAAATAATTAAAATTAATTTTAAAATACGGAACGAAATTTTGACATATCACTGAGCTAATATTTCCTTATAACTTCTAAACGGCTTTGATGTTTGGAAATATTTTTACACTGAAAAATTGATGGTTAGAAGTACTACATATTTGAAATAGCGTTTTTAAATCAATCAACAGTTGCAAAGACAATGCCCCATTTTGAGATAGAGCTTCAGAGGTGCTCTGCGCGGGCGCGGGCGGCAGTCGTGCGTTAGCACTGAGACGGGGTGGCTGTGTCGCTCGCTGCTCCGCCCGGCTATCGATCGACTACGCGCGTTTGGCTGTGTTAGTGCAAATATTTATGAACGAATTGTATCAGTATGCGTTTATAGACTAGCTCGCTGCAGAGGGCCCATTTCTATTGTCCGCGTGGACGCTTTATTAGTGGTGCCATTTCTAAATACTGTTTTTGTTTATATTGTTTATTTTGTAATTATAAGATAATTTGTAAATAAATAAAAATGCCAAAGCAAAGCAAGTCAAGAAAAATACTTTTTCTCTACGACGACGCACCGTTTTATAGATATTAGCGAAAAACTCAAATGTGGGAATTTTTATACCCCCCACTCCGGCTCACCTCCTAGACGCGGGGACTTTTAGTACCTATGTTCACTCCCTAAGCACTCTGAACAACTTTGTGAAGAAATCGCTCAGGGCCCAGCTCACGCACTCTACACCTCTTATCTCTATCTCTTAATATTTATTCGTTGAGTGGACTAATAAGTATCTATCTATCTATACGAATAAATAAAATTGGAGTGTCTGTTTGTAATATTAAAACAACCGCTTCTTACTAAATGCATATGAATGTATACACGGTACAGTCAACCTCTAGACGTCCACTTACACCGCAATGACCATTATCGCCTGCGCTATACGGGCTGCGGCGTCTATCTATACACAATGCGCATATTTATCCGTGTGAGTGATGCTCCAACGCTAACAAATTAACATGCCGTGTAGCATCGCTACGAGTAGTTAAAGATGTGGTCAATGCTAGACAAGGATGACAATATCAGTAACTTGTTTTTTTTATCGCCGTCTGATTATTTTTTTCATAGTAATGCAAAATTTCGATAACATAACATAAGTAAACATTAGCTAGATCGGTAACGAGGCTGCACTCGCTAATGTGATCGGGATAGATGTGAGTTCAAATCCGAGTTGGGCCAGTTTTTTTGATGTTTTATATAATTATTATTATGTGTTAGTACTTAATTTATTTTTGTAAATTACTTTGAACAAATAGATATTACAATAAAGGTAATTTATTATTATAATATGATAACAAATGAAATAAATTTTGATGTGGTAACATTGTAATATTTTTTATACATAAGAAATCCTTTACACTTACTTATGTTATTATTATAGTATTGAATGTTAAAAAACACACCTTAATTACTAAATAACGGAAACAAATAAAAGTAAACAACATAAACATAAAGCAAAGTATATAAAAAAAAACAATTAAAAATAGAACAAAGTATACCAAAAAAACGAAATAAAAATAAAACAAAATGTCTTGATTGACGCAAAGAAGATCCTCCGACTGGGATCGAACTCACGGCGAGAAATCTTAACCAGGCACTATGCCCCAAGACCAACTGGTTACTTGTATCCCGTGGCGAATATGTTGATCACTATTTCACGACGAATCGAAATAAGGCAGCTTTATCAATTGAGGCCGGAATACTTATGCCTGAACTATAAGGTTTTAGGTTATATATTATGGATATTATGAAAATTCTGATATCATTTAAGAGGTTACAGCTTAATTATTCATTTTCTCAATGAAAAGAGGATTGAAACTTAACCTCAATATTACAATAATATAAATACTAATTTGGTAAGTTACGACCACTATGTCCCCTGACACAAAATTACCCTACCTGTTTAGGATTTTTAATATTTCGTGTGACCTCCGTTAGCCTCGATACAGCTAATGAGACGTCGACACATAGACGCTACAATATTTGCACAGATATTTTTGCCGCGAATAGTGGAATAATTTATGTGAACTAGTAAAGTAGTTAAAAAATTAGGATAGATTTGAAACAGAGTGAACTTAACACTTTGTTTGAAATCTACCCTCATGTTTTAAAAACGACGCTAAGATTGAAAATAATTGTAAAACAAAAGAATCTTCGTTTAGTTGTGGAATATTTAACATAATTATTGGTTAGCAACTCGGCATTCTAATTTCACATGTAATACTTAAAAAATATTTTTCATGTTCGATGTGAGATTCGAACCCGAACGTTCGCCATGCGAGGCACAGTGCTAGCCACTTTGGCCACCGTAACGCTTACGAAACTTTTTGAAATTTGTAATAACAATCATGTTGCCAATTTGTAGTGTTGTCAAACGTTCTTATAGAAGGTCATAAGTACTAATATTGCTATGCCATAGTTTTGTGAGATTGCTAGTCGACTTCTGACTGTTAAATTGCACATATAGTACCAAAATATTTTTTTTTACAATTTTTGTCTGTCTGTCCGTCTGTCGTCTGTTTGTTCCCGCTAATCTCTGAAACGGCTAGACCGATTAAGACGGGACTTTCACTAGCAGATAGGTGAATAAGGAGTTACTTAGACTAGGTACATTTATTTTAGAAAAAAAAACAAAATAGGTTCCTACGAAAAAAAATTAAAATCAATGAAATGAAATATTGAATAATATCCGATTCAAATAGGGAGGTTGTATTATACTCCGTTTAATTAAGTACTTCCAAATGTAATCAAATCATAATAAAGAAACGGAGTATAGTTATGTTTATAAGTGGATCCTATACGTGAAGATTCCTTAATCTCCATAGAAATTGATTGAATAAATAATATAATAATATACTTAGTGTTTTTGTTTAAGAAAATCGTACACCAAATATTGTATATAAAAAGGCTAATACGAAAAACTAAAAATAAATAATAATTAAACTAAAAATGCAAAAACGATCAAAAAGAACTAAATGGAGAAATATTAGAAGAATTTCATTAAAATTAGCATAGGTATTTCTTTACGCGGAATACAGAATTAATAAGTTATCGTAAACTCTGCGAACTCAACAATAACTTTTTTCTTAAATTCCACGCGGACGAAGTCGCGGGTAACAGCTAGTACAAAATATATCAGTCTTGCATTCGCCATTCCCTTCTGGAATCGTAGGCAAAAATGGCGACCTACGTGCGGCATGTCTGCGCCTCTGCATATTCTTTGATCATCGTTTTAGTGTAGCGCGCCACCGCAAGCATCGGGAGTAGGACGCTTAGCTCCGCCCACATGCACAAGGTCAGTGAGCCATCTTTACACCTTAACGAGAAAAAAAAGGCAAAAAAAATGGCAAAATGGCTAATTCTTTAAATGACTAATTCTCAAAATGCCTAATTCTATAAATGACTAATTCTCAAAATGCCAAATACTATAAACCTAACCACCTTAACATTAGTACTATTACTAAATGTGGTGCTAATTATAGATGACTTCGACATACTAATTATGTCTGGGTTAATATTAAGTGCTAATAGCCTAGCTATTTGACGTCTAAAACTAATGGGCAGATACACAGTATCCCTAGTCGACCTTAACTTATCAACAAAAATGTTGGTATCAAAAAATATAAACTTGTCACTATAGTGACTAACTATGAAATGCATGTAATTATTTAACATGTGAATGTAGTCGTTTTGTCTGTTTGACAAGTGCTTAAAATATGGAAAAGCACACAAAATTATTTTCTTACAATTTAACTTCAGTAGGTTGGTGACACTATCAGTGATATCATCTTTTTTAACATTTAAACTATTACCTATAAGTACAGTAATAATGGCATTAGGAACATATTCATTCCTAGTTATTGAAGACATTATTTGTTTGTAGGAAGTCTGAGGCATGCAAAAGTTTTGAGAAGAATGACACAGGTTGTTGCTAAGTAATTTACCTAATCCTTTTCCAAAACTATCAGAAAACATAATGGAGCAGTAACAAACTTTACTACTACAAGGGAGAGAACTGGCTTCAGTCTGAACTACTTGTGATGGACCTTGTTCAATATCTGGTATATCTTGTTGTGGAATAGAGACATGAGCACTTCCTGACTGGGACGGGTCCTCCGTTGCCTCAGTTTGGAGAGTGCCAAGATTGGACTTGCTTTGCAATGAACAATGAGGGCTGCTGTGAGTCAGCGGGTCCACTCTGTCTACATTGGAGTTGCACATGTTCACTAACTCATTTGCTGCAAGGATATGCTCCTGAATTTGTTTTTCAGACCGCACATACTTAGTATAAAGTGAATGTATGGACTCTTCAAGTACCTGAATTTCAGACTGTAAGCGTTGAGTGTCAATCTCATAAATGTTCTTACTGTCTTCTAATTTAATTTGATATTTATTTAATTTATTTACGAGAAAAACACGTTCTTTCCTTAGTTTAATATTATTAGAACTGTGTTTTTGTTGATTCCTATATTTATTGCATTTATTTATGATTTTATTTAGCTTTGCATATTTTTTAATTTTATTTTGACTAACTTTGTAACTACTAATATTATGTTTCAAAAAGGAATCCTCAGTAAGGTCTATTGTTATTAAGGGGTTGCAATTAGTGTTTAATAATTCATTATATAAGTTATTGGATTCCTTAGCCTGAGTACATTCTTTTACTTTCTGTAATTTATTGATTCGAACATTTGCATGAATTAATTCCTCTTCTAGGTCCCTAACCCTACATAAAGCCTCCTCATATATATTACTGCAGTTGTTGAAACCATCCGTGACCACCCGCAGCTTGTCCCGTTCATCAACAACATCCAGGTATTGTTGATGAAGGTCTACTAGCTCTTGTTTTAAGCTAGTGTTTTTGAAAACGACCTTCTCGATTTCCTTCTCACTATCATCTATTTCCTGTAACAGCTGTTGACATTTGCTGTTTGAAGCCTTAAGATCTTCAGTGGTCGTTCTCAATTTAAGCTCCAACTCCTGAGCAGCAGCCTTACGGGTCATCACAGGCATGGTTTCAGGAATTAGTACTGAAAGTAGAATATAAGGAACGGTGAGAACTAATAAGAAAGACAAACAAAAAAGGAAAGCTAGAAATGAAAGGAAAAATGGGAGAACTTAGAGTTGTTTAATAGAGAAATGAGATAAGCTGCTGAATCTAATAGAAATTAAACTAGATTAAATCAAGTACAAAGTTGAATTGATTCTATTGTAATATGATTTTACTTTTCCTTATGTGGGTGGGATGTCTAGATTAAAAAGATTTTTTTTTTAAATCTTAGGTTTACAAAACAGATAACAATGCAATAAACGATAATTAACGTTCTTGTTGTTGAGTATTCAAATATTGTACCTACTATGGATCAATATATTACGATAATTCACTAAGTACTTTAGTTTCGTTAACTTAAATAAATATGTAGGTACATAAACAAAGCAAATTCACTAAGGAAAGTGAGTCTAGGATTCAATGAAGGCGTGTTACAGAGTCTAAAAGACGACTTTGTGGTCATTAAATAATAAAAGTAACAATACTCCCCGTTTTAAATCCGTGGGTCGAACATCAGCTGTTCGTAATAGGTTACCGGTAACGGTGGGCAACCAAACACTGCGTTTTGCTATGAATATTTGCAGGAAAACAATAATCCTGAGTATTTATGCACTTATTTTACATTTACTTATATTAAATCGCCTTAATTACACTTAAAATAATTAAAATTAATTTTAAAATACGGAACGAAATTTTGACATATCACTGAGCTAATATTTCCTTATAACTTCTAAACGGCTTTGATGTTTGGAAATATTTTTACACTGAAAAATTGATGGTTAGAAGTACTACATATTTGAAATAGCGTTTTTAAATCAATCAACAGTTGCAAAGACAATGCCCCATTTTGAGATAGAGCTTCAGAGGTGCTCTGCGCGGGCGCGGGCGGCAGTCGTGCGTTAGCACTGAGACGGGGTGGCTGTGTCGCTCGCTGCTCCGCCCGGCTATCGATCGACTACGCGCGTTTGGCTGTGTTAGTGCAAATATTTATGAACGAATTGTATCAGTATGCGTTTATAGACTAGCTCGCTGCAGAGGGCCCATTTCTATTGTCCGCGTGGACGCTTTATTAGTGGTGCCATTTCTAAATACTGTTTTTGTTTATATTGTTTATTTTGTAATTATAAGATAATTTGTAAATAAATAAAAATGCCAAAGCAAAGCAAGTCAAGAAAAATACTTTTTCTCTACGACGACGCACCGTTTTATAGATATTAGCGAAAAACTCAAATGTGGGAATTTTTATACCCCCCACTCCGGCTCACCTCCTAGACGCGGGGACTTTTAGTACCTATGTTCACTCCCTAAGCACTCTGAACAACTTTGTGAAGAAATCGCTCAGGGCCCAGCTCACGCACTCTACACCTCTTATCTCTATCTCTTAATATTTATTCGTTGAGTGGACTAATAAGTATCTATCTATCTATACGAATAAATAAAATTGGAGTGTCTGTTTGTAATATTAAAACAACCGCTTCTTACTAAATGCATATGAATGTATACACGGTACAGTCAACCTCTAGACGTCCACTTACACCGCAATGACCATTATCGCCTGCGCTATACGGGCTGCGGCGTCTATCTATACACAATGCGCATATTTATCCGTGTGAGTGATGCTCCAACGCTAACAAATTAACATGCCGTGTAGCATCGCTACGAGTAGTTAAAGATGTGGTCAATGCTAGACAAGGATGACAATATCAGTAACTTGTTTTTTTTATCGCCGTCTGATTATTTTTTTCATAGTAATGCAAAATTTCGATAACATAACATAAGTAAACATTAGCTAGATCGGTAACGAGGCTGCACTCGCTAATGTGATCGGGATAGATGTGAGTTCAAATCCGAGTTGGGCCAGTTTTTTTGATGTTTTATATAATTATTATTATGTGTTAGTACTTAATTTATTTTTGTAAATTACTTTGAACAAATAGATATTACAATAAAGGTAATTTATTATTATAATATGATAACAAATGAAATAAATTTTGATGTGGTAACATTGTAATATTTTTTATACATAAGAAATCCTTTACACTTACTTATGTTATTATTATAGTATTGAATGTTAAAAAACACACCTTAATTACTAAATAACGGAAACAAATAAAAGTAAACAACATAAACATAAAGCAAAGTATATAAAAAAAACAATTAAAAATAGAACAAAGTATACCAAAAAAACGAAATAAAAATAAAACAAAATGTCTTGATTGACGCAAAGAAGATCCTCCGACTGGGATCGAACTCACGGCGAGAAATCTTAACCAGGCACTATGCCCCAAGACCAACTGGTTACTTGTATCCCGTGGCGAATATGTTGATCACTATTTCACGACGAATCGAAATAAGGCAGCTTTATCAATTGAGGCCGGAATACTTATGCCTGAACTATAAGGTTTTAGGTTATATATTATGGATATTATGAAAATTCTGATATCATTTAAGAGGTTACAGCTTAATTATTCATTTTCTCAATGAAAAGAGGATTGAAACTTAACCTCAATATTACAATAATATAAATACTAATTTGGTAAGTTACGACCACTATGTCCCCTGACACAAAATTACCCTACCTGTTTAGGATTTTTAATATTTCGTGTGACCTCCGTTAGCCTCGATACAGCTAATGAGACGTCGACACATAGACGCTACAATATTTGCACAGATATTTTTGCCGCGAATAGTGGAATAATTTATGTGAACTAGTAAAGTAGTTAAAAAATTAGGATAGATTTGAAACAGAGTGAACTTAACACTTTGTTTGAAATCTACCCTCATGTTTTAAAAACGACGCTAAGATTGAAAATAATTGTAAAACAAAAGAATCTTCGTTTAGTTGTGGAATATTTAACATAATTATTGGTTAGCAACTCGGCATTCTAATTTCACATGTAATACTTAAAAAATATTTTTCATGTTCGATGTGAGATTCGAACCCGAACGTTCGCCATGCGAGGCACAGTGCTAGCCACTTTGGCCACCGTAACGCTTACGAAACTTTTTGAAATTTGTAATAACAATCATGTTGCCAATTTGTAGTGTTGTCAAACGTTCTTATAGAAGGTCATAAGTACTAATATTGCTATGCCATAGTTTTGTGAGATTGCTAGTCGACTTCTGACTGTTAAATTGCACATATAGTACCAAAATATTTTTTTTTACAATTTTTGTCTGTCTGTCCGTCTGTCGTCTGTTTGTTCCCGCTAATCTCTGAAACGGCTAGACCGATTAAGACGGGACTTTCACTAGCAGATAGGTGAATAAGGAGTTACTTAGACTAGGTACATTTATTTTAGAAAAAAAAACAAAATAGGTTCCTACGAAAAAAAATTAAAATCAATGAAATGAAATATTGAATAATATCCGATTCAAATAGGGAGGTTGTATTATACTCCGTTTAATTAAGTACTTCC
Source organism: Luperina nickerlii (assembly GCA_963855955.1). Lineage (NCBI taxonomy): Eukaryota > Metazoa > Arthropoda > Insecta > Lepidoptera > Noctuidae > Luperina > Luperina nickerlii. The sequence goes on from OY979687.1 coordinate 16,169,477, forward strand.
AAATGTAATCAAATCATAATAAAGAAACGGAGTATAGTTATGTTTATAAGTGGATCCTATACGTGAAGATTCCTTAATCTCCATAGAAATTGATTGAATAAATAATATAATAATATACTTAGTGTTTTTGTTTAAGAAAATCGTACACCAAATATTGTATATAAAAAGGCTAATACGAAAAACTAAAAATAAATAATAATTAAACTAAAAATGCAAAAACGATCAAAAAGAACTAAATGGAGAAATATTAGAAGAATTTCATTAAAATTAGCATAGGTATTTCTTTACGCGGAATACAGAATTAATAAGTTATCGTAAACTCTGCGAACTCAACAATAACTTTTTTCTTAAATTCCACGCGGACGAAGTCGCGGGTAACAGCTAGTACAAAATATATCAGTCTTGCATTCGCCATTCCCTTCTGGAATCGTAGGCAAAAATGGCGACCTACGTGCGGCATGTCTGCGCCTCTGCATATTCTTTGATCATCGTTTTAGTGTAGCGCGCCACCGCAAGCATCGGGAGTAGGACGCTTAGCTCCGCCCACATGCACAAGGTCAGTGAGCCATCTTTACACCTTAACGAGAAAAAAAAGGCAAAAAAAATGGCAAAATGGCTAATTCTTTAAATGACTAATTCTCAAAATGCCTAATTCTATAAATGACTAATTCTCAAAATGCCAAATACTATAAAGGACTAATTTGCAAAACGGCCACTTCTATAAATACTTAATTCTCGAATGGGCAATTATTGAAAAAATTATAGAAAGAGAATTTCATCATAATAATATATTTTATAAACAATTTCCATATTAATCAACAACAAAAGCATAACATAACACATAAGGGGCTTCCATAAATTACGTGACGTGTTTTTTTTAAGTTTCTGTCCCTCCCTCCCCCCGTTGTCAAGTCAAGTCAAATCATTTATTTCAAATAGGCACATTAAAGGCACTTTTGAACGTCAAAACTTACAGTAAAATTGAATTGATTCTAGTCGCCCCTTCCAAAAGGTAGTTTTCGTATGGAGAAGAATGGGCAAGAAACTCCACCGTTACTCTTTTAAAATGTTTTACAAGGTTTTGTATACATAATATAATTATATGTGAAGACGATGCACCTAGAATAAAAGTCTACCCCAAAAAAATAATAAAAAGTGTTAAAAATTAAGCAATTACAGGTAAATCAATTATGTGATAGATACATGGTGCTCACATATTTACAATTTACAAATATTGGAAAAGTAGATGACCTTTCTAGAACTCTAACAAGTGTGTGAGTTACTGTAGTCACAGATTGTAAAAATCAATGTCATAAAATTTAAAAAATATATAAATTAAATTAGGAACCAGATTGATTTTGTCTAGACACTAGATTGTCCTATGGAGCAGGACCAGCATGTTTCCAAGCATTCTTATCTTTGATATAATCCTCTAATTTGTAATATCCCTGTTTACATAGTGTACTTTTAATATGAGTTTTAAATTTTCTTTCATTTAATTGCAATATATCACAAGGTATTTTGTTGTAGCATTTAACACAGTACCCCATAAAAGATGTATGTACTTTAGATAATCTGAAAAAAGGTTGATCTAATTTATCTTTATTTCTAGTATTAAAATTATGTCTATCACTTACTTTATTAAAAAGATGTTGATTTTTTCTTACATACATAATATTTTCGTAAATGAATTGGCAAGGTACCGTCATGATATTAACCTTTTTAAATAGTTCCCTAAGAGATTCGCGGCGACGTAGATTATAAATGGCTCTAACAGCTCTCTTTTGTAAAATAAAAATGGATTCAATGTCAGCAGCCCGACCCCACAGTAAAATGCCATATGACATAATACTGTGGAAGTAACTAAAATAGACCAAACGCGCGGTTTCTACATTTGTTAACTGTCTTATCTTTCTAACAGCATAAGCGGCCGAGCTTAGCCGCCCCGCAATAGATGTTATATGAGGTCCCCATTGTAATTTCTCGTCTAGCGTGATTCCTAGGAAAACTGTCTGATTAATAAATTCTAGTTTTTGGCCATTCAATATGAGTTCACATTCACTAATTCTAACATTCGGTAATGTAAACCGAATGCATTTGGTTTTTTTTTCATTAAGTACTAAATTATTTACCGTAAACCAATCTTGGACCTGAAGAATAGAGTTATTCACGACGTCAAGATTTTGTGACCGTCGGTCTATTTTAAAGATCAATGATGTGTCATCTGCAAATAACACCATCTTCGGTTGATTTTGAAGTAATTGGGGTAAATCATTAATGTAAGCTAAAAAGAGGAATGGACCCAATATCGAACCCTGAGGTACGCCCATTGTCATTTCAGACCCCAATGAGTTTACGCCGTTTACTTGAACTTTCACCTTTCTATCTTTCAGGTATGATCTTAGCAAATCAAGTGCTGTTTTTCTAATTCCATAGTGCTCCAGTTTCATCAGAAGTGTCTCATGGTTTACACAATCGAACGCCTTAGAGAGGTCGCAAAAGATTCCAATGGCATCTTGTGCTTCTTCCCAGGCGTTAAAAATGTTCTTTATTAAGGTAACACCGGCGTCAGTCGTGCAACGCCCTTTAGTGAAACCGTACTGATGTTCATGAAAGATGGAATTTTTATTAAAGTGACGTAACATTTGATTGAGCATCAACTTTTCAAACACTTTACTGAGAACTGGCAGAATTGACACAGGTCTATAATTGTTGGGTTCTTTACTATCACCGGATTTGAACAAAGGTACTACTTTACTATGTTTCATAAGATCCGGAAAGACTCCTTGGTCAACACTGGTGTTAAATATGAAAGCTAAATAGGGCGCAATGGTTTCGATGAAAGATCTACATACTTTTACAGACATTCCCCAGAGATCTTCTGTTGATTTAATGTTAAGATCTTTAAAAACTTTTATGACAGCCTGGGGGTTTGTATGCTGAAACCTAAACTCCAAAGGGCATGCCTTCACATTCTTTTTAAGTAAGGCAGCAGAGAGCGTGGGGGATGAATTTAAAGCTTCAGTAGTTTTAAGGGGAATATTAGCAAAAAAGTTTTCAAATTCCTGAGCTATTTCTACATCTGAGTTGATGGGGCCATGTGCAGTCTCTAAATTAAATTCAGTATTACGCTGTTTTTTCCTACCTGTTTCATTATTTATTATTTGCCAGGTAGTTTGAGTTGTGAGATGTCGTGAGATTATATTCAACTCCCTCCCCCATCCCCCAAGCTCACGTGAGATTTTTCAAAATGTGGGTTTCTTACGTAAACGCGTTGGATTCTTATTATAAAAAGAAAAAAAATTACTTCGTGCTTTTATTTACACAAATATGGTGGTTTGACAGTCAGTAGATGTATAACGTCGAAGTATGAATAAAATTATTTTCTTTCAAACGAATTATTGAATGATCTTAATCGTATTACGATATACGCTTAAGATTTACCAGATTTAGTATTCTATTCTATTTAATCTTAAGCATGTATAATCTGGATTAAATGGACCAAAATAGTTATAGGTTTTGTTTTTGTTTCAATCAGAAAAAAAATTGCGTAAGATTAGATGAGATTTGACTCGACCCCCTCCCCATTAAACATCTCACGTAATTTACGGACGCCCCCTAACACAACTGTCACACATTTGATACGTAATGGTATATACCTAAACGAAATAAAAAAACAACTTACATAATAAATGTATAAAATTATTTAAAAAAAAAAACAAAAACCGACTTCAAAAACCTAATAAACACTAAAAACTTAAAAATAATATTAAATTGAAACTATAATTAAGAATAATTTAACCTAAATAACCTTACCTAACTTTAATCTACACTATATTTTACAATTTAACAGTTTTTGGAGTCGGTGCCAAGCCAAGTGTATCTATCTAATTGGGCCATAAAATATTCTCCCTTAATTTTTATTACAATAGTTTACGAGAGTAAATTAATATCATATTATTAGGTACTGATATTTTTACAAAGCTGTTAAAAGTTTTAGTTAGCGCTCGATAGATAGCGTTGTACCGTATTCTGAATCGCGACATGATTTCGTTACCGAGAAACCTATGAAGATCAAATTGTATTAATTACGAGTTTCACACTATCCGAACAAAAAAACTCCGTCTTCTGTTGATATTCTGTCTTGTGTTGTAATTTTTTTTTTCAGTTTGTTTTGTTGATTGTTAATATTTTTTGCTGATATAGTACCTTTTTTTTGGTAAAAATTTTGTGAGTGCGGGCTTGGCACCGACTCCAAAAACTGTTAAATTGTAAAATATAGTGTAGATTAAAGTTAGGTAAGGTTATTTAGGTTAAATTAATCTTAATTATAGTTTCAATTTAATATTATTTTTAAGTTTTTAGTGTTTATTAGGTTTTTGAAGTCGGTTTTTGTTTTTTTTTTAAAATAATTTTATTTTCTAGTTTTTAGTTTAAGTTTGTACATAATTCATAGTTTGAAGTTTCTTTTTTCAATTTTTAATAGAAAGAAAATTAATTTTGTATAATATGGGTAGGCCTACTAAACGCGCTGCTCAAATGAGACAGCGCCGTTTGGAAGAAAGTAACGACGAAAAGGAAGAACGTTTAAAGAAAAGTAGGGAAAGAAATACTAGAAACATTTTAAATGAGAGTGATGAGCAGCAAGCGTATAGACTTTCTCAGAAGAGAGCAAACACGAGATTATCAAGGCTTAATGAGAGTCCAGAAAGTCATGCTCAGCGGCTCAATTTGATTCGTGAACGATTATCAAACGAGACTCAAGAGCAACGTTCTCATCGTCTTGATATAATTTGTTCGATATTGTTTGATATACCTTACTATTTTCTTCGTAATTCGTATTCATTAGTCAGTGACATGTCCCATCCCTAATCCTTCCGCACGTCACTTCCCTTCTCTTCCTATCGCTCGATTGCAATGGCGCGCGCGCATTAGAAGAAAAAATCGTTTTAAATAAGTTATTGGCCAAATCTAACTCTAAACTAGTGTTTTTCGTAATAATAATAACAATTGTGAAGTGTAATTGCTGTGGTGGACGCTCAAACAACCCTCAAGGACAATATTTGGTGCTTTGTTACCGCGTGCACGCGGAAGAAGACTCCGCCATTAAGCAAGAAACTTAAGAAAGGTGAAAACTGGACAATCGTAAGTGGTTTGCAATCCTCTCACGCCCTAAACCCCTTTTCTGTTGTTCACTGACTTCCCTCAAAGTTTAATTCAAAAAAATACAGTCCACATCTTTAAAATCAACCGACCTTTTCGCTAATTCACCAACACATATTTTTTGGTCCTTCGAGCCGGATAATTCTAGTTCATATTTTCGTAGTTAAAATTCGTATTTCGAACAAATACCTACTCAATTCTCTGTTGAATTCTATTACTGCAGTAGGTATTCATTGTTGTGCTGGCTGAGCTTATATTCGTAACTGATTATTACAGATTTACGTATTCAATATCGTAAATATACTTATTCGGTGTTATAAGTACAAGTAGTGTTGGTCAATTAACTATCTACCTACCTACTCATGATAAAAGTTGTCTACTTAGTTCGTTCATTGTTCGTAGTCGAAAGCGCGCGCCGATATATACCTACGTAGGTACCTACCATAAACAAGCCGTGGCTTCTGTGCCACTACTTGCCACTCGTTTCGTATATTCGTTGATTACCTACATCTTTGTTTGTATAATTGTGTCTTGAACGTCGTTTATTTCATTACATTCGTTTATTCGTAAAACTATTAGGTACATTAGTGTCTACTCATATATAATATTCGTCCTAGTACATACCTATAAGTCGTTAAGGTTGTGTATTCAGGAGTCCTATTCGGGGGCATCTCGTTGTTCGTATTGAGTAGCCTACTACCTACTTATTGGTGTTTTTTTTGCACACATACCTACCTACAAACGGTAAGTGTGAAAAACCCCATTCGTTGTTGTCGCATATTTATCGTTGTCGTTTACTTTCGTTACTCTCGCGTTGGAAATAGGTAAATTGTTTACTCATTTCATTAACTTAAGCGGCAAGACACAATTACGTATTTCTTTAACTACGTCACCTTTTTAGTTTACACATTCGCATTTTACATACTGGTTTTAATCATGTCGAACGAAGACAATAAAAATAAATTAGCCTTATTGCAAGCTAAACGTAATGCACATTTCGAACGTATGCAAAATATATTCGAGTTATCAAAACAGGATATGAATGATGAAACATGTAGGGAGTCATTTTTAAATAATGTCGCAAATCTTCAAAGTTTACGTAATGAATTTCAAAGCGTATTAGACGCCTTCAATACGTGTTCTATTAAAGTGGATCCTACTGCTGTTATAAGTTACCAATCTTGGATTTCGTTTGAGGAGCTGTACTGTCGGGTTCAACGTGTCGTAAATTCACTTAAAATAGAACAATCTCAAATAAAGGAAACGCCAAAGAATAATTTCCCAAAATTACCTCGTATCGATTTAGTTTCGTTTGATGGCGATATTCGTAATTGGTCGCTGTTTTATAATCAGTTTAAGCGCGTAGTTCATGATAACACGCAACTGTCTGACTCAGAGCGCATTCATTTTCTTGTTAGTAAGCTGACTGGCAGCGCCGCTTCTTTGTGCGCAGGGATACCACCTACACCTGAGAATTATAAAATATTATGGAACTCGCTCGTGGATAAGTATGATGATCCGCGTTTTCTCGCCGCGTCATATTTAAATCAACTATTAGAATTTAAACCTATACCTGATAAATCTACAACCGGTTTAGAGTCATTTGTAAACACATTTGATACCGCTGTTAGGGCGCTCAAGCAGGTACATTTGGGAGATCTTGCGGACTTTATTTTGTTACATCTCGCATTGCAAAGGTTAGACTCCGAGACAGTTAAGTTATTCGAAATGAGTCATCGCAAAAAAATCATACCTTCTTATGATGATTTAGTTGAATTTGTTAAAGAACAAGATAAAATAGTACGCTCCAGTCCTTTAGTTTCAAAGCCTCAACAAGATGGCCAAGTTAAAAACTCGTCTAATTCAAAACCAAAATCCACAAAGGCCTTTGTCGCTCAGACAGCCGATAATTGTATTTTGTGTAAGTCAGACAAACATAATAAATTATATTTGTGTTCTGATTTTAAAAAAATGACCCCTCACGAAAGATTCAATTTTGCGAAATCTAATGCGTTGTGCATTAATTGTTTAAATCATGGGCACAAGGTCTCATCGTGTTCTTCAAAGAATTTTTGTCGTCATTGTAAGTCGAAACATCATTCAATCTTGCATTTTGGTTCTTCTGATTCGCAAAATAATGCGTCAAGTTTTTCCGCTGTCGCTACCGCTCCCGCTACCTCTCAACAGGATGACCGCACCTTAAGCGCAAGCGGAGTGGAATCTAGTTCGCCATCGAATAACAATAATATGTCTGTTTGTGGTGTTGCTCGAGACCTTTTTGATAACAGGTGTTTGACTACTTTGTTGAGTACCGCTAAAATAAAGGTTTTAGATAAACATAATCGTGTGCATTTCGTACGATGTTTGATTGATTCCGGATCGCAGAGTGATTATATCACAGCTTCGTGTTGTAAACGTCTATCGTTATTTATTTCGAATAAAAATCGGTTTGTTGAAGTTCAAGGCATCGGTGGTGCATCTCAACGTATATTGGGCATGACTAATGTTCTGTTTACATCTCGTTTTGACGCTAGGACACAGTACAATTCGCAGTCATTTGTAGTTGACAAGATTACGTCACAGTTGCCAGACGCTTTTATCGATGTAAACGCACTTCATTACTTAGATAATTTACCGCTTGCCGATGATGAATATCATTCACCCGGACAAATTGACATGCTTTTGGGTGTCAATTCATATTGCAAAATTTTGTTATTTAATAAAATTAGTCCTGGTAACAATTTGCCTACAGCAATCGAAACTAGTTTAGGATATATTTTAATGGGAAACGCACCCACCCTACTTTCATCACCTCGGTCTACTCGTTCATTCTGCGCGTTCACACATGAGCAAATTAATGATTCGCTTCAGAGATTCTGGCAATTAGAAGAAGTGCCTTCTACAAATTTTACAAGCCCTGACGAACAGGTTTGCGAAGATATTTATACATCTACTACTACTCGAAGTGCCGATGGTAGTTATACTGTTAATTTGCCTTTTAAGGAGAATGTCGATTTGCTTGGCAATTCATTTATAACTGCAAAGCGTAGATATTTGTTTCTTGAAAGTAAATTCGCGCGGTCTCCTGGATTACGTGAGGAATACAATGCCGTTATCACGGAATATCTTAATAAAAATTATTTGTCGCTCGTCCCGCCAGAGAATTGTCTCGAGTCAGGATTTTATTTGCCTCACCATCCCGTTATTCGTCAGGATAAATCTACGACTAAACTTCGTATCGTACTCGACGCTAGTGCTAAGACAGACTCCGGTTTGTCACTTAATGACGTTTTGCATACTGGCTGCAATTTGCAAAATGATATTTTTCATATACTTTTAAAGGTTCGTGTATTTGAATTCGCTTTTTTCGCTGACGTTCGTCAAATGTACCTCTGCATCGAGGTCCATCCTTCGCATCGTTCTTATCAAAGAATCTTATATCGTTTCTCGGATGACGCTCCATTGGAGACTTATCAATTTAATCGTGTTACCTTCGGTCTTCGTTCTTCGCCGTTTTTAGCTTCGCGGACTATGCGACAACTCGCTCATGACGAGCGTGATAGCTTTCCTCTCGCTTGCAGCGTGTTGGAAAGCGACATGTACATGGACGATCTAGCTTCCTCCGCTTCTAGCCTTGAGGAAGCGGTTGGAATGGCATCCGATCTAATCCAGCTTTTGAAGCGCGGTGGTTTCGAGCTAGTGAAATGGACGAGTAACTCTATTGACTTGCTCCGTACCATTCCTGATACTCACCGCCAATCGGAATCAGTCTCCTTCGACACAGACACATCGTTCAAAATTCTCGGCCTTCAGTGGTTGCCATCTTCTGATTCGTTTAAATTCACTGTCGCGTCGCCTAATCCCGAAGGTACTAAGCGTGCGATTTTGTCTGTCACAGCTCGCTTATATGACATTCTTGGTCTTGTTGGTCCAGTTATTCTTTATTCGAAATTGCTTATCAAGGCGCTTTGGCTTCTCAAACTCGACTGGGACGACCAACCTCCAGAAGCTGTTCTCCGTTTGTGGAAGCAGTTTATTTCGGAACTACCATTAATCTCTAATCTTTCATTTTCCCGCCATTTGGGCGTCGATTCGCATTCTCGGCTGTATCTCTTGGCGTTTTCCGATGCATCTGAAAAGGCATATGGATGCGTTGTCTATACCTATGTTTTGAATAATAACGAGATGCCCATTGTTCGGCTGTTATGTTCGAAATCTAAAGTCGCTCCTATTAAAACTGTAACACTTGCTCGGCTTGAACTTTGTGGTATTCTTTTAATGGCTAAATTACTAAGGGCAGCTTATGACACTATTTCAAAACGACATCCTATCGAGGATGTGTATGCCTTTTCGGATTCACAAGTCGCTCTGAGCTGGGTACATTCTTCTCCTCATCGGTTTAACACGTTCGTCGCTAATAGAATAGCCCAGTGCCAAACCTATTTCTCGTCGGAATATTTTCGTTTCATCCCGGGAACTCAAAACCCCGCGGATTGTCTGTCGCGTGGACTATTACCTTCACAATTAGTTCAACATGAACTTTGGTTAACCGGTCCACCGTGGGCATCGCTTCCAATCGATCATTGGCCTATTTCGGAATTTTCTCCCACTTCTACTCCAATGCCTGAGGAGAAGTCAGCCGTATTCACTTCGAAAAATATATCTGAACATATTCTTACAACGCTAAGTTTAAAGTTCTCTAACTGGGATAAATTTCTTAGATGTGTGGTTTATATGCTTCGGTTCATAAAAAAGCTCCCACGCAATAATTGCATAACCGCGTCAGACTTGGATTTCGCAGAATTGACAATCGTAAAGGCTGTACAACACACGTATTTTTACGAAGATATAGAAAAAATTAAAAATTCTAAATTATGTTCACATGCGTTACGCAAGCTTTCCCCCTTCTTAGATCAAGGGATATTACGTGTTGGCGGTCGCCTCTCTAATTCGTCGTTAGATTACTCGCAAAAACATCCAATTCTTTTGCCTCGGAATGGACATATCGTTGAGCTTATTATTGACGCTTATCATGTTAAACACTTTCACACAGGTCCCAATTTATTGTTATCGATACTTAGACAAAGGTTTTGGATTTTATCTGCTCGTCGCATCGTACGTATGCGTATTCATCGCTGTAATATTTGCTTTCGACTCAGTCCGAAACCTACATTTCCTGTTATGTCAGATCTTCCAGAATGTCGCGTCGAGCAAAGCAAAGCCTTCTCACACACTGGGGTAGACTTTGCTGGGCCATTCAATATAACTTTCTCTCGTAAGCGCGGTGTACGCAGCCAAAAGGCGTACCTGTGCCTTTTCATTTGTCTAGTAACCAAGGCAGTTCATCTAGAACTTGCTTCTTCGCTTAGTTCGGCATCATTTTTGGATGCTTTCAAAAGGTTTTTATCTCGTCGTGGTCCTTGTCAATGTATTTACAGCGACAACGGTACTAACTTTGTCGCATCTAAGGCTTATCTTAGCGAGCTACATACATTTCTGCATTCTGAGGAATACTTTAAAACTTTTACTCACGAGTTGACGAACACTCGTATAGCTTGGAAACTTAATCCACCCAGTGCGCCTCACTTCGGGGGCATATGGGAGTCTAATATTAAATGCGTTAAATCTCACTTATTTAAAGTCATCGGGACTCAGATTTTGACGTATGAGGAGTTGAACACAATCCTCATCCAAATTGAGGCAATTCTTAATAGTCGTCCACTCTATCAGCTAAGTTCAGACCCTTCTGAACCTAGTGCTCTTACGCCCGCGCATTTTCTTTCGCTCGCACCACTTCCTTTATTACCTGCGGCTGACCTCAGCAATGAACGAGCTAATTTGCTTACTCGATTTTCGCTCCTAGATTCTCTTGTTCAGTCATTCTGGACTCGTTTCAAGTCTGAGTATCTCCATAATCTCCAATGTCGCGAGAAATGGAATACCTCATCTAATCCAGTTTTGGTCGGCACAGTAGTGCTACTAAACATGGAAAATGCACCTCCTCTTCAGTGGCCTCTTGGTGTTGTCACTAAGTTGTTCCCTGGAAGGGATGGAGTAACTCGCGTCGTTGAAGTTAGGACCAAGAACGGTGTACTTAAAAGACCGATCGTAAAGTTGTGTCCATTACCAACTCAATAATTGCTCAGCCAGCATACATAAAGTTTACCTAGTTCGTAGTAATAATTTGTATTCATTTTGCCTCATTAAACCTTAGCTTTACTTCGTAGTTTAATAATATTTCTCCTACTTAATTTGAAGGGGTTCCTTCAAGGCGGGGGGGATGTTCGATATTGTTTGATATACCTTACTATTTTCTTCGTAATTCGTATTCATTAGTCAGTGACATGTCCCATCCCTAATCCTTCCGCACGTCACTTCCCTTCTCTTCCTATCGCTCGATTGCAATGGCGCGCGCGCATTAGAAGAAAAAATCGTTTTAAATAAGTTATTGGCCAAATCTAACTCTAAACTAGTGTTTTTCGTAATAATAATAACAATTGTGAAGTGTAATTGCTGTGGTGGACGCTCAAACAACCCTCAAGGACAATATTTGGTGCTTTGTTACCGCGTGCACGCGGAAGAAGACTCCGCCATTAAGCAAGAAACTTAAGAAAGGTGAAAACTGGACAATCGTAAGTGGTTTGCAATCCTCTCACGCCCTAAACCCCTTTTCTGTTGTTCACTGACTTCCCTCAAAGTTTAATTCAAAAAAATACAGTCCACATCTTTAAAATCAACCGACCTTTTCGCTAATTCACCAACACATCATTCATGAACGTTTGTCTCACGAGACCAAGGAGCAACGTTCTCATCGTCTCGGTTTGATTCAGGAGCGCTTATCAAATGAAACCGAGAATCAAAGTTCCCGTCGTCTACACGTGCAATACGAGCGTCTATCCAATGAATCTGCCGAATCCAGAGCGACTCGATTAGATATTATGCGACACGCTAGTCGTAATCGCCCTTAAAAGCAAACTGGCGTAATGTTATGTTATGGTATGGCTTAAACTATGCATACACAAACAATCGCAGCAATCGCGAGACATGTGCTATCGATTTTTAAAGATTTCTATCGTCTATGGTTAGTCCATCACCTCCTGACCTGATGATCACGAGACCAAAATGGCAAACGCCCTTCCAAACATCAAAAAAAAATAATTTACTTAATCAGTCGATGCCTACTCCTTACTGTTAAGGAGTCGTACCTTCCATCATCAGCTCAGCTACATGAGATGATGATTACCATACGCAAGTACTTAAATTACTTCATAAGATTTGCGAAAAACGATGTTTGGGCCCATAAAATTTGAGGGTTGCCCTCGATTTCTCCATGATCCAATCATCAGATCCTGACTTGGTGACTATGGGACCACTTCAGAAGTATCTCCTTTCGAACAAAAAAAGAATTTTGAAAATCGGTCCATATTTGGCGGAGTAATCGCGTAACAAACACACAAAAAAAAACATACCGTCGAATTGAGAACCTCCTCCTTTTTTGAAGTCGGTTAAAAATACCCGTGAATAAAGGAGCATATTAGACGCTTATATCGAAATGACAGTAGGGAGATTACGTTATTTTTCAAATGTTATAATAAACTACAAAAGTTTTGCTATTTTTCGAGGTTTTTTTAGTTATTTACAATATTAGTGTCTGTACTTATACCTAAAGGTCATCGCACACATATTACCACTGCACCTTATCGGCTCATATAAAAGTGGCCGTTTTGCGAATTAGTCCTTTATAGAATTAGGCATTTTGAGAATTAGTCATTTATAGAATTAGGCATTTTGAGAATTAGTCATTTATAGAATTAGCCATTTTGAGAATTAGTCCATTAGCGACTCAGTTGCCATTTTGAGAAGTGGGCATTATGCGCCTAAATCACAATTTTACTTAACTTCTAGTGTTAGTAGGTTACAGACAGATATACAATTAAAATTCAGCGTGGAGCTGCATCCACCTCCGCAACATCCGTTAACCTTAGAAAATCAAGTGGTTCTCAATTCGGTATACATTTTTAGGAAAAAACGGAACCCTTATAGGATCACGTCGTTGTCCGTCTCCCTGTCTATATGTCAAGATCCTTCATCTCTGGAACGCGTGGAGGTATCGAGTTAAAGCCATATACTCAGGTCTACAGTCCCTTGAAGCTGTGAAAAAATCAAACTTCTAAGTTAACGTAAAATAAAGATACCGTTTATGCCGCAAAAAGCGTATATTTCGACATTCTCAAGGGAATCAAATTTATAGGGTACTTCCAGTTGGGTTGACAAATGTTTCACCAAAACTCCATTGTCAAATTTTTAGTTTACAACTAACGTTTCGTATACTATTTATTTCACAAACAACTCATTCCGCAAATGATTTATTTTATAAACACTCGCTTTACAAACATATTTATTTGGCAAATGCTTCTCTTTATGTTACGGCTACACTACCTTACCGTTCTACCGGGTTGTTACCGCAATAATTATAGCATTTAATTACCGTTTAAATTACTGCGTGAAGTGGTATGGTTACACTAGAGTTTACCTAGATATGTCAATAAATTAGGCGGTAAAAATTTCATTTTTCAAGATGGATGATGATGATGATGATGATATAATGATTTTTTATGTTTATTAGATGGTTTCGGTAATAATTCATCAAGGATTCTTTTTTCTTCTTCAAATCATCTATTGTACTTGGAAATGTTAAATTTTGTTTGATCCGACGCCAAGCATCATTTTTTACACTACGATTTTTATGGGCTTTTTGTCGGGTATCCCAAAGAGACGGTTCGGATTGGAATAATTCCAAAAATTCGAGCGCTTTTTCATTTGACCACTCCATGTCGGTCGATACGTGCGTCGACATTAAGCTCATGTTGCACACTGGACAAACGGTAGTGTGGCCATAAACGCAATAATTACTGCGGTAATCTTCTTTGATGTGCGAAAAAAGACCGCCGCTGGAGCTATTGTCTACCGTCATTTGCCATATTGATTGGCATTATAAAATTATGACCATAAATCGTGGTTACACCTAGGCGTTATTGAAGTTATGGCAATAATTTGGCATATCACAGTAGTGTGGCCGTAACATTACAAATGTTTCCGATGACATTTTAATCATTTAAACATTTTTAACTTAATATTTAGATTCTTTTGGAAAAATCTCGTTAATACAAAATATAATTTTATAATACATTTTCTAAACCAGTCACAAAGTCATCATGACGGTCTTTTCGTTTTTGCATCCTACATATGTTGACGGGCCCCTATTTCTGTGTAAAGGGTTTAAAGTAACCTAAACATGGATGTACGCCGCCCTGGGGCGGGCGGCGGGGTCTGTCAGATTCTTACTGGCTAAAAACTACCCCTGTGTTCCATCTCACACCTACGCCGGGGGTCGCGGGAACGTACGATCCTTCCGCAACCCCCGACTGATGGCGACTGATGACCCGCAGTGGTGGGCGCCGGCCCGCCACTGTGGGCCTCGTCGGGTCAGGGGGGGAGTGAGGTATTGGACTCCCCCCGCGGCGTCTAAGAGGGGCGCGCGTAGAACACTACTTAGGGTCCTGATGTGTGGAGGGCGACAGACGTCCCCTCTGGGGAATCTGGGGAGTCGCTCTGGGGGCTGGAAGAGGGCGTTGTCCGCCCTCTGCCGACACCCGGTGCGCCTGCTGCGAACCGGGTGAGTGGACGAGATCTCCATCTCCCTTTCCGCAGTCTCCTGCGAGACGACCGTTTCGCAGAAGGAAAGTACCGCGTCCCAGGACTCTTCGCTGCCGACCGTCGACTCGACCACGGCCGGCAGCGACGGGTCACTGCCTACTTCTGAGATAAGGGCACGGCGCGGCTCCTTACAAGCGGCACACTCTGCCAGCGTATGCCACGCCGTGTCCTCCCGGCAGTCGACGCAGTGGTGACACCGGGCGTCCGGCTCCCTGTTTATGCGACACAGGTACTTCCCGAAGCAACCATGCCCCGAGAGCACCTGCGTCACCCGAAACGACGGAGCTGTGCCTCCTCCCGAGCCAGCGCTCGAGTACTGGCCGTACCGCCTCGACGGTGCCGATGCCGGCGGTAGGGCGTGAGAGCCTGTCCCGCCATCCTGCTACCAGGACCTCGTGAAACTGAGAACGACACAGCTCCATATGGCGCTGCATTAGCCTTTCGCCTCGCGCCCGCGCTTCCTCGTGCCACCGGTACAGCGACGCGAGTACTTTCGCTTCCAGGTTCCAGGGCGGGGATCCATGCAGCCAGTACGCAAGCCGCCTCGTAGGAGATCGTGCGATACCCCCGGACGACTCTGATGGCCATCGCTCTCTACGGCTTTTGCAGAACTGCGATGCTACCGGCCGTCAGGTCAGTCACCCAGATCGGGGCCCCATACAGTGCCATCGATCGCACGATCCCCGCATAGAGCCGCCTACAGGCGGCGCTCGGGCCACCCAGATTGGGAAGCAGCTTTGACAGCGCCCCAGCCGCGCCCAACAACTTGGGCGCCAGCCGCCGGAAGTGGGGGCCGAAATTCCACTGGCTGTCGAGCACCAATCCCAGGTACTTCATGGTAGAAAAGTAACCTAACAAAACCAAACCTCGGGGTGCCCTTCGCTCGCTCTTGCATTCTACGTCGACGGAGTCCCGAATATATAGCGAAGAAGAAAAGATAATTCGGAAATAATTCGGAGTATTGAAAATCGGAATGTCGTTTTTCGTTTTTAGGAAATTGTGTACTTACTACTTACTTAATAATAGGTCAATATTCAAAACAGTTTTTATTCCAAACGTTGTTAGGGTTCCATACCAAAATGGTAAAATGTAACCCTTGTGAGACTCCAGTCTGTCTGTCTGTCTGTCACAGCTGGATATCTCAAGAACTACTAATGCTATCAACTTTTTTAGATGACGTTTGCTCAAATATTTTACAAATAAGAAAGAAATATAATTTTTTTTTTCAACGGACTGAATAGTTGTCTGAAAAATTCGAAGTGGAGCTACTAAAACATGTGGGGTATCATATGAAAGAGCGCAGTTAGCACATTCTCAAACTGTTTTTCTTTTTTTTAGGCCGCATAGTTTTTGACTGGACGAAAAATGTAAAAAAAAATACCGTTCCCCCCTCTTTATCTCCGAAGTTTGCAAAGGGAAAAAATCTGAAATAATTCTGTGTTAGAAGTTTAAGATTACAGGAAAAATAAAACGATGTCTCTAAATAGCACATTTTTTCAGAAATCATCAACAAGTTATATATACTAGTTCCACTATCGGTCAAGAGATGGCGCTGACCTTAAACGGCAATATTCTACACCCCAGTGCGCAGTGCTAAAATTCTAACGAATATAGGCCTCGCCGATGAATAATTAAAAACATGATGGTACGGAACCCTCGTTGCGCGAGACCGACTCGCTCTTGCCCGGTTTTTTATTTTAAGAGATAAAATGAATAAAAAATGAATTGTTTGTCAAATAACACGTTATTAAACATAAGTTTACCTGGTAATTATTTTGTAAAGTGAATTATTTGGCAAACTTGTCGTATAATGATGAAATGTCAAATCATGTTTTTGCCAATCGTTGCTTGTCAAGTAAAATTTTGTAAATTAATTTTTAGTGAACTGGCACCTTCCAGTTGACCCTAGAATCATGAAATTTGGCAAGAAGCAAGATCATGTAGCACAAGTAAAGGAAAAAATCCGAAAACCGTATATTTGTAGTTACATTTAAAAAAATCCCGTGATAAACTGTTTACCTACATACCTACAGATTTGTACGGAACCCTCGGTGCGCGAGCCCGACTCGCACTTCGGTCAAGTGCGAGTCTTTATATGACGTTCAATCGAATTGTGGACTGATTATGAAAATTCTTTTTTTAATTTGGTAGAGGAAACTTGCACGTTGGTTGAATATAATAATATTTTTTTTTTTAAATACGTATTTTTAGGTGGGATAGGCATCCTAATCCGGGTTAGGGGGCAACTGGCCTCTGGTCCGCGGCCCACATTACACTCCTGCCTATCCTAACCTATGGCGCCCAGACTTGGTCTTTGACAGACGCTCAGAAGTCCAAACTCAAGGTTTGTCATAGAGCGATGGAGCGTAGTATCATAAAGATTAAACTCACCGACCAAATTCGCAACACCACAATACGCTCCAAGACCGGTATCGCCGATGTTGGCGGCAAGTCTGCGAGGTTGAAGTGGGACTGGGCGGGTTACACTTATACGATGCATCCAGACGGATGGGCCAAAGTCTTCACACAGTGGATGCCTGAAGACACGCCTTCAGTGCGTCGTCACCGAGGCAGGCCTATGAAACGCTGGCGTGACGATTTGGACTCTTTCCTAACCGATTGGACAGAGAAGGCACAGCACAAGGAAATGGGGAAGGCCTTTGCCCAGTAGAGGGACAGTACGGGCTAAAGGAAAAAAAAAACATATTAAGGCTATTGAATAGTTGATCTCCCAGCTACTTTTTCGCGAGATGGCAGCACATTCGCAAATTCGAACATTTTCAATTTTTACGCCTAACTCAGAAATCTTTGAGGGACAACTTCATTATATGCGTCAACTAGAGTATTAACTTAATTTTTTGAGATATTCACTTTGCTTGATAACTCGTCTCATACAAAGATTTGTACCCCTAAACGTTTAGCCGTTTCACTTTATTTGATTACACACACATGTACAGTAAAATAGTTTTACTTTCGATACCACTAGATGGCGTTGAATTCATAAACTTGGTTTGAAATAAGTATGTCGAGATGGCGTTTATTGAAATAAAAGATTTTTATGATGACCATCCTTCATTCAATAAAGTAAAAACTGAAGAAAAGAATACTTATATATTTTTATTTTGTTTCATAAAGGCTCATAATTATCATGATTGGCCACCTTTTCAACACCACAAATTATCCAATTATTTAAATGGTTTTGTCGTGTCTTAACAGTTATTACACTAAGGGCAAATTTTTCCATCGCCAGATAACTTTTATTCAAGGAATAAAATTGACGTTTGACAGTTTTTGTATGAACTGTAAAAATTTCAAAATTATTCCACGAATTAAGTTATCAGATGATTGAAAAGTCAGCCCTAAATAAATAATAGACTCAAAGTCAAGTCAAAGAATTTATTTCAAATAGGCACCTAAAAGGCATTTTATAACATCAATATTTATAACAAAAACTGACTTGATTGAAATGTTTTACAATATTTGTATACATTAATTATATAAGTAGGTATATATGAAGACGATGCACCTAGAATACAATTACTATACCACAATAGTTACAAATAATTAAAAATCGTTATTTCGTCGTTTACTAGATGGCGCTGATGTAAAAGTAATTTATATGATTTCAAAAAATCGGGAAAACAGTTAAACTATATCACAAATTTAATAAAACAAGTATAGTATATGTTTATAGAGTAGTTACACAATTAATGACATAAAATTACTTAACAATTTCTCAAAAACAAAGAAGTTATAATCAAAAATTCTACATCGCGCAAACAGAATTTTCAACACAATAAGCTTATGGTCGGTGATTTTAAATAATTAAGTGGAAGTTTGATCTTTAGTGTGATGTTACAAATGTGTACGACCAACTCCTTGTCACAATCTTTAAAATATCAAAGTCCGTAGTCGTTCAATTTTATTACGAATATTTATTTTTGATACTAATAAAATACGTCAGTTTTAAAATACGTCGTACATCATCGTCGACATCATACGAATGTTATTATAACTTGTTATAATAAAACATTTCTTACCCTAATAAACTTTACTATACCTATAGTATAGATAATTAGGTGAAATATAATTATGCTCGTTTCACGTATTGAAATGTAGTTCACAAGGCACAATATAAGTAATACGTTCAAAAATTAAAAAGACGTCGTACTTACCTACTTGCCTCACTCTTGCTTCACTGTTCGCTAAACATTTATTTATATTGATTGAAATAACGTTTTCGTATTGCTTGTACCTAATGAATAAATTATAAAATTATTCTTATTTGAATTAGTTTGCAGTTCAGTTTCTGAACGAATGGTTTTCAGTAGGCGAGACGCCTAGCTAGTTGAGAATGACGTTGACCTTGACGCACTATGTGCTAATAACACTGAAAAGCGCAAATACTATGAAAAAACAAATCGTTTGTTTGTGTATTCGCTTTCCTGTACCTACCTTTTTGATTTGAATGCTGGTTTCACAAGAATTATATACCTATAATTCAATTATTCGATTAGGTACTACCTACGCAACGGTGAATCGTAGCTTAGGGAAAAAATAGGTACCTAAATAGTTTGTACTTATACCTACCTTGGACCTCCTCCGCCGCGCCGTGCATGAACTTCTAGCTAGTAAATACCAAGTTTATGGATTCTTCAACCCCAGACCATGGATTAGGGTAATCGTGTCAGAAATTGTGGAGCAGCCAAACTTGAAACTTGCTCAAAAACACGTATTTCCCGGCAGGGGCGGATCTACTTAAAGGCTTTTTGGGCTGCAGCCCAGGGCCCCTTGGATACAGAGCCCAGCTAGCATTTTGGTAATAAGAATTGGTGATAAAAGAGTTATTTAAAAGTGAATTTGGCAAGCAAGAGTGATACAATGGTTTTAGCAATTGGTGTTAGAGCACGCTCTAACCCCTTACAAACTCTCGATTGGGCCCACGTCTTATAGCGCTATAAGTAATATAATAATTTTAATGCTCACTCTTTTAACACTGAGAGTTACATAATAGTTATAGGGTGGCGTTAGTGGCAAATAATTTCTTGTATCTATAATGGTGGTATAATATAAATCTAGCTACCTCAAGCACTTTAAAGTCTGTATTATGGTTATAATAAAAACTATAGGTGGTACACAAGTTCTGAAGTCTACTGGTATAAATTTTATAGTAACATATTAGTTCTTTTTTAGGTCCATTTTTTTCTTGGATTTGCTTTATGTATCTTGATCAGTGTTGATTAGCAACTCAGGGCTGTAGCGTGTTTTCTTTTTCTATTGTTTTGCATATACAGTCAAACCTGGATAAGCGAGAGTTCAAGGGAGCACAATCTCATTCTCGCTTATAGAGGTTTCTCACTAACCCGAGTTTCTCGCTAATACAGGTACATGGGTAGCGTTTCTCTCTTATAGGGGTACGCTGCAATAACAAGTCACAGCAAGTACGAATGTAGTAAATATGTAATATGATAAAATTATGTGCATGATACGCGCAACATATATTATGTACATATATATTTTTAAATGCTTACGAAAACAAAACAAAAATTCATGCACTATGTAATTTTATTTTATTTAGAACTTATTTACACTTAAAAAAATCCGTCAATTTCGTTTGGGTTTCTGTTTTTGTATTTTGAATGTTTTTCTCTAACTCATAAATTTTGTCGAATATTGTTTAATCAACAACCGCCGCGTATTCAAAGTACTGATGGACCGTCTCCAACGCATTTAAAGCTACCTTCATTGGAATGATCTTTATTTCCGTATCCGGAATCTGTGCCTCGTCTTCACTGTCATTTCCACCAATACAAGTGTTCACACAATGCTTAACGATATCGTCGTCGGTTTGTTCTCCAGCGGTAGTTACGTCGTCGTCAATTTGAACGAAATCTTCGAAGCTCGGCATTAACATATTGGATTCGTGAGACACAAGCTTAGTCCATTCCTCGTTGCTAGGTCCAACTTCAACATCATTTTCCTCTGGCAGGTCTTGCTCATGTGTACTTTTCCAAAACCCAGCTTTCTTGAAGCAGTTTTTGACAGTAACGTCACTGACTAAGTACCATGCTTTTCTAGCAAATTTCATAGCTAGAAGTACGTTAATGTCAGGGCTACTGTTTTCTTCCAGACTCGTAAGAATATGTTTAACGACTTCTCTGCGATAAAAGCGTTTAAAAGTGTGAATGATGCCTTGATCTAATGGTTGAAGTTTACTAGTGGTGTTAGCAGGTAAAAACATTACTTTTACGTTTGCAAGTGTTGGTAAGTCCGTATGGGCAGCACAGTTGTCAATGAATAGCAGAATTTTTTTTCGGTTTATCTTCATTTGTTTGTCAACTTTTTTCAACCAATCTTTAAATAATATCTTGGTCATCCAAGCCTTTGTATTATTGGCATAATCAACGGGTAGAGTCTTGACATCTTTAAAACATCTAGGTCGCTTTGATTTCCCGATGATGAGAAGTGGGAGTTTGTCCGTACCACTCATGTTTACACACTGGAGAAGTGTAAGGCGTTCCTTGCTTTGTTTTCCTCCATGGCATTTTTCGCCTTTAAACGTAAAAATTTTATCCGGAAGGCACTTGAAAAACAAAGCAGTTTCATCCGCGTTATAAATATCGTCAGGTTCATACCCTTCTAAAAGATTTGGCAGATCTTCAGTCCAGTGGTTGCACACACCTTGGTCCACAGATTTACTTTCCCCAGCTGCTTTTTTGAAAGCTATATCATGACGCCTTTTAAAACCCTCTAACCAGCCTGTTCACGCGCGAACGCACCCAAACATCGTGCGGGGAGGCGAGGCGCGGGACGTCAAGGCTGCGCCATTCGCCGCCGCCGCCGCGCCGGGAGCGCGCGGCCGGCGGCAGAACATTAGAACAATCTAGTGACTTGTCAACATTTCAACATCGCAAGCGAACCGGGCCTTCCGCCATTTTTTATACCATTTTCATTTGTAGTTTTTAATCCTTTTTGTTTCTTTATTATACTATATATTAACCGATACAGTCCGCTTTATTGAAGAGACCAAAAACACAGCCGTTGCTAGCAGAAAAGTTCTGGATTCCCAGTTTTGTAGCAAACTCTTTTGATTTTTCTTTCAACAAAGGTCCATCTATGGGAATGTTCTTATCGAGAGTTTGTTTTATCCATTCCAAAAGGCACTTTTCGATATTGGGAAATTCAGAAACTCTAATCCTCTTAATATTTCCATGTCCATCAGAGCACTCAGATTTTATAGAGTCTTTTGATTTTATAATTTTATAATAGGTGGATTCTGGTAAATTAAACTCCCTCTGAATTTCATTTCGCGATTTTCCGGATTCAAACGCATTCACTATTTTAAGTTTATCACTTAATGACAGTACTTTAATTTTCCGTTTTGACATGATGCAGAACAGAACTTTCCTTCGCAATTGATAACTATAAACTGAGTAATTCAGACAAACAGGACGGTACACAAGCACACGTGTCCATACGAAAAGAATGCGATAAAATAACAACATTATTTAGTTCCACGAAATATAATAGGCACAATATTGACGAGAAAACAATACAAAAACAATGGTAGAAAGTTCCACGAAAGTTAAGAATGAGTCATAAAATAGCAGATGTTAAATTTGTAAATAAAGCTCGACTGTCGCTTATAGAGGTATAGATAAGTAGCAGTCTCACTTACGGAGGTCTATGAGGGAAAAACGACTCTCTCTTACATAGGTTTCTGTTTCTCGCTAATAGAGGTTTTGTGAGCTTAAAATGACGGTTCCTGGCTATTACTCTCACTTATAGAGTTTTCTCACTTATCCAGTTGTCACTTATCCAGGTTTGACTGTACATTAGTTCCAAAAGTGTTACTTTATTTCTCAAAAATGATGGCAAACTAAGGAGTTGAAATTAAGTGAATTTCAAGTTACGGATTGTCAATATCTCGATGAGTGAAGTTTGATTTCTTTATCACATGGCTAAAATTTATTGCGAGGGTTACTTTATTGAGAAAATAATATATGTTTTGCGTCTCAATTTTGCAGGGCCTTAAAAATAAGTGATATTTAAAGTAAAAATAAATTGCATTTTATCATGCGGGGCATACACTCAATCTAAATTTAGATAAAAACAGGATATTGGCTCTGTCTTTTACATTCATTGTGTATTGTAGTAAATATGTTGCGTTTTAAAATGAGAAAATTAAACAAAATATGAGTTTTAAACTAGTTTTTTTCTGATTTATTTTTAGGTTATGTTTGATTTAAAATGGTGTCTACTCCTTATTATCCTAGGTTCCTATTATTACTATTAATGAACAAGAAGTACTGGATGAGCTGTAGTTAGAACTATTGTAGCACTTGTTATACCAGAATAGGGTTTTAAATGTTTAAATTCCGTGTTATTATGGCTTAGAATAACATAAAAGTAAATTTGAACCCCACTGTAACGATTAGGGCTCTAAAATAACTCCATAATACCAATTGCTATAATAAATAGGGGTTTTTGATTACTGAATTAAGTAGCTGTAAATAAGTTGCAATTAATACTTTTATAGCAACGTAGGTGGTAAAAATATTTTGCTAACTATTTTCAAGAGCTCTTGTCGGTAGAAAGAGCTATAACAAACTATAATATTACTTTTAGTAATTTCTGTTACTTGAATTTATAAAAGCAGGTGCTATGATGGTTGCGACTGTACCGTTTATACCTCCTTAAGTAATAATACGTTTCCTAGGCAAGATAGGTGGTATAAAACATTTACTTAGCACTCTTTAAGAACACTTGAAAATAGTGAGACTTATTAGAAATCCAACTATTACCTTAGGTACTTATTGTTACTTGAAGTTACTACACCTAGTGTTACTGTGGTTCAGCTTTTATCTTTTATACCTACCTTAGTCATATTATGTCTTCTTGTTACCGTTACTCATCTTGATGAGTTATTTAGTTATAGTCATGACCATTGAATAAACAAAAGTTTTACTGGGCGCTTTTATACACCCGTTAAACCAATACAAACGATAACAGAGGTGGAAATTAGCGTCAAAATGTTGGTTGGGAGGGACCCCAACCGAATTGAAAACAATAGACGATATTGTCAATAATAAAAATAATCTAGAATTAAAAAACCTGCGATCATAATAAAATGGCAATTGGTTGAGTAATTAGGTAGGGCCCCTAAGCAGTATTAGCCCAGAGCCCCACAAATTCAAGATCCGCCCCTGTTTCCCGGAACAAGTTTCATATTTCCGCACACTATTTTTCGTTCAATTTTATCGCGTTCTCACTTGCTTGTTAGTCGACAGGCGGTATGATGAGGTGCGCGGGAGTCGAGTCGTGCGGGGTCGGGGCGAGGTGAAATGGGGAACTTGATTGACGAGCGCCGCTGGCGCGCCCGCTCGGCTCGATTTTTTATAGTGTACAACCGGCCTATTCTGTACAAATATCACCGTGAACAATGACGTATTATATATAGACACGTTATCAACCAACATCTCGGCGCTTAAAAACGGCGAAAATACTAGATAACTACTTATACGCGTAAAGAAAGGGAAAGAAAATATGACACCGTACGGCGGGATGTCTGTTGCTAGAGGGAGATAAATAAACATCTTCAGTTACGTCACAGGATAAGTAATAAGTAGTCAAATTACATGCTCATTGGTCGAGCGCATGAGTGACGTAGCTATCAGAGGCATATGGGGAAAAAGGACACTCGATTTTCTAGAGTTAATAAAATAAGTAATTGATAATTGTACCGTGTTACCTACTTTACGAATAAAGTAATACCAATATTATATCTTTTAAATGTTTATTACAATCCGGTTATTTCACAAAAACCAATACTTTTAAATAATGTGTTTTAAATGACGTATAATTTTACCATAATTATAGGAACTGCAGTCTTTTTTATTCTTCGATAATTTTTTTTCGTCACATAAATATTGTCAGCTGAGAAATGCATTGAGCAAACTTCAGTATAGGTAGCCAATCGTTTTCACGTCTTTGAACCGTTATTATGTTAAGCCACTTTTCTTTTATCAGCCCATCTGTAGGCAATCTAAAATGAAACGGAAAACAATAATGTATATTCATAACATAAAAAGTGCATAATATTATATTCAAACAATATTATAAATTCTAACAACCACAAAAATCTTGTGTATTAGTGTCCCAACCTCCCCTAACGTCATGTGATTACTAACTTCATGCGCCGGCCGCCATTAGACGCAGCGTCGTACAAAATAAAATAAAATAATCTAGTTTTGTAAACTTACGCGTGAAATGACACATTTTTGTCTTTAACTTTTGGGGTATAATTTTTACATCCTCTGAAAACACACGACGGCATATTTTCTTTATGTTTTGCACAGGTTTTCACACACGACATAAATTAAAAACAAACATAGCGTCGCGCGACAGGTTGGTGCGTGACTGAGCGCAATGTGGCCAATTGGCTTCATTTCATGTTGCCATTTTAGAGTGCGGACAACGTATCTAAGTATAGTTTTATACATCATTGACCGTGAAAACCTAAGTGATGTAAGCTGTCATTCCACCTGATTGTTAGGGATTGACACTATTGATAGCTCACTCCACGCTCACTTCACCTAAGTTTTCACGGTGAGAGGGTTACAAAAACGCAATATTCTACTAGTCAAGCCCTTTCATTTGATACCTACCCACATTGAGGGGGTTGTGAGAAACTATGTAATCCGCCATTTCGTAGCGGCGGCCATCTTGGATTTACAGTGATACTGATGTTGTATTGTCATCAAAACTAAAGTGTGTACCAAATATCAGATCAATTTGCCAACAGGAAGGGGGTAAAATTTCAAGTACCTACCTACTAAATTTGAACCAAATAAATAACAAACAGGTTAAGCTAAATAAAACCGTTTAAAAAAGTATCCTACATAATTATGTCCTGTCCTAACCCAGCACCCTAATTGCGTAAAACATTATCAATCTCAATCTCTCGGACCGCTGCGGTGCCGAAGCGGTATTGCGCACGCACGGTCGTTTGTTTTTATACAAAGCGCGCGGTGCGGCAACAGTGCGGCATCGGTACCGCGAACGCTCGACAACAGGACGGCAACGTCGCAAACAATAATAACACACAACAAACACTACACTAACACTAACACTAGCATACAAACGCACCGTGGCAGTCGGATACGCTTTCGATTTAGGCGTTTGGTATCGGACTGCTACCGTACTGTAGAGGCCCGGGCACGGTAAACGTGCGGCAGCGGTCCGACACGAAACCTCTAAATTGAAAGAGCCCTAAGATCTAAGAATACCAATTTTAGGATTGTTCTTTCAGCAGGATTGCAATAAAACGCAATAAAGCAAAACTAACATTTTGTTAATCAGCTGATTGATAACTACCGTAGGTTACTACTTACAGTAGGTCAATGAACTTTTCTTTGGGGCACTACTACTTTCATTAGTAAGATTTCCGCATTCTTATGATACTTAAAAATGAGTTAATTATCTAGTGTAATTTATGACAATAATGAAGGTGATTTTCGAATTCGAACTAGGATAAAGTATGGCCATTTATTCGGTCACTCTAGGTATAAAGCGCGCACGTGCGCAAGCGCGTTTATGTGTGTCGTAGTACCTAAGCGGGCGGTACCTCGCGCGTGGAATGGCGACGGTGATTCTCCTCTTTTATGAATAGCTTCATTCTGAATTAGTGTCAAATGTAAACAACAAAAAAAAGGAGCGTTTATAATTATTGGCCAGGTACCGTAATTTAAATTGATTATTTACGTCTTTTATGACAACCTCCTGAATTATGACGAGGATGCAAAGCAACATCTTGAATATTGACTGAATCAGTGTGGAACTCGGAATCGATAGTAGTACTGTGATATTTAGGTTTCGGTTTTGTTCGATTCATGTACAGACGCCAGCACATCAACCTACCCGAAACTGTCAAATTTTTCCAATCTACTTTGAACCTTATGCTTTAGCGATAAAGTTGAAAATCTATTAAAGAAATTTGACAAATGGTAGTAGCTCGATGTGCTGGCGTCTGTAGGTACATCATTGTATTTTTTTTGTAACTGTATAAGTACTCGAAATCAGTGAATGTATCGTTTGGTATTGTTGATAATATGGCACTCTGAAATGAAACTAATACAGCCGTTTCGGTTTTTTAGATTTATATTTTTATAATTCTTTCTTTCTTTCTTTCTTTTTAGGGTTCCGTAGTCAACTAGGAACCCTTATAGTTTCGCCATACAGTCTGTCTGTCCGTCCGTCCGTCCTCGCTTAATCTCTGTGACCGTTAGTACTAGAAAGCTGAAATTTAGTACCAATATGTACCTATATCAATCACGCCGACAAAGTAGTAAAATAAAAATTGGAAAAAATGTTTTATTAGGGTAGCCCCCCTATATGTAAAGTGGGAAGTGATTTTTTTTTTTAATTTCAACCCTAACGTGTGATATATTGTTGGAAAGGTATTTAAAAATGAATAGGGGTTTACTAAAATGAACTAAAATCATTTTTTGATAATTTCGGAAATAATCGCTCCAAAAGTAAAAAACAATGTGTCCCCCCCTCTAGCTTTTGAACCATAAGTTTAGAAACTATGAAAAAAATCTGCAAAGTAGAACTCTATAAGGACTTTCTAGGAAAATTATTTTGAACTTGATGGAAACAACAGTTTTTGTACAAAAAAGACAAAAAGTTGTACAAAATAATATCTGGACTAAGTTTGTAGTATAAACGTATATGCAAGCATTTTTTTAACTTCGTTTACATATTTTATTATCCTGAACGTATCCCTTTGTGTTCGCGCTAAAAACCGTCACGTTTCGGAGCGCCTGCCGCGGAGCGTGCAATGTTGCACGCTCCGTGTTCGCGTACGTACCCACTACCGGGAGCAGTTGCAGGAGCGCGGAGTGCTGCTGGAGCGCGAACATAATGGATAGGTACCCACTTTTAACCCGTGAGAAGGCGCGCCTCTGTTTGTTACATGGAGAGGCGCGCGCGAGCAAATTGCTCACACTACTTTAAATGCTCATATTTCTACTTTTATAGTACTTATTGACTTATAATGGATTTATATGAATAAAACAAGGTTTAATAAATAAGAAAATAAGTATTTTTATTAAAACTATGCAACATAAATGCAACTTCTAAAACAAATAAAAAATCAACTAATTTTTATTTTCTAATTTTGACAGTCTTCATATAAATCACAATAAAAAATCTTACATAACAAAAACATAAAAAAATTACTCTTCCATGAGATCTGGACAAGTGTGCCTCTCGAAACACATTAAACACATATATGTGATATATGTTCGGTGCAGAGTAATTGCTTGCACGAAGTTCATGCTTTTTTTGACCGTCTATTCCTACATATAGAACAGAATCCGCTTGGCCTAAATAGGTCTAGGAGCCGACACAAATCGCTTCATTAGAAACTTGAGATCTGACGATATGTTCTCCATTCTCAAGATCCGCATCCAATGCTTCATCACCAGAATCCTCTTCCAGCCACGAACAAATTTGTGCTTGACGTCGGTCGCCCATTTTACATGTGTGTTGTAGCTAAAAACAATAAATATTATTACTAAAATATTACAATAGAGTATTTACGTAATAATTAACCAATTTAATATAAATAAATAAAATAATATAATCTAGAAAATACAATTATACTTTTTTAATTGGAAAAATAATACTTACACGGATGGGCGCGTGATGAGCAAATTGCCCACAGATCATATAACTTAGCTGAGCGGTCGCAACAGAACTGACCGGCACGAGAGTTGCGTCACGGGGGAGTCGATGAATAGTTAGGAAGGTACCTAGGCGCTTGAGACGTTAGGGCGTCGGTATCACCAAAAAATTTTGCTTTAAATTTTTGTGTGAGCAAATTGCTCATAGCGCGCCTTCTCACGGGTTAAACTCATAAGTGGGAACACTTATTGTGACGGACGGGAAACTACGGAACCCTACACTGAGCGTGGCCCGACACGCTCTTGGCCGGTTTATTTTTTTTGTCTACTTTATAAAGTAAAGAAATCAAGCAGAGAAATTCGGCCAACTGCAGCTAACGCGACGCGTAACTAAAAATAGAACACGAAAAGTACCTACGAAAACAGCAAAGTGCAATCAAGGTCAACGTAAAATGATTTTAAAACTACGAGTACCTACCTATTTTTGTTGAGAATGCCATACGATTTAAAATCCTTTGACGTTTATTGATGGTTACCTGTTTACAAAATAATGTATTCGGTATTAAACTCTATGCTCCTGTAAATAATGTTTAAAATTAGTATTAGACGTTAGCTTAGCGCGCTTTCTCGCTCGTTCATCTCTAGCTAGGTACATCACTCCCGCCCGCGCGCATCAAGGATACGGTACCTAAAACCGTGTAACTACTACCACAGTACAATGCGTGCCACGAAAGATGAGACTTGACACACCACGTGGTTTGACATGCGCAGTACCTACACGATTTTAGGTATCTTTAGCGGTATGGGGTCTGAGTGCGGGACGGGACCGGACGTCATAGGGGCGGCGGAAAGAGCGGAGGAGGCGGGGTCAAGTCTCATCTTTCGTGGCACGCATTGTACCTGAATCAGTTTGAACCGAATATCATAGATCATGTGATACGATATCGGTATAGTGTCTCGTTCTAGGTACGCGGATACCTGATATATATAGATTCAGTGCCGTACGATATATAGGTAGGTATTGGATATTGTACCGATACATAGATATTATCGATATACGATTTGTATCGCCCACTCCTACTAAAAGAAAGGGCTCTCTCAATAGGTACTTACCTACATAATGCAGAATGATTTTTATATCAGAAAATTTCTCGAAGAGTTCATGTGTAAGTTAGTACCTACTTACTAAATGCATGTAGGTACTTACTTGAACTTAGACATTCATTACAGTAATATCGAACCCAGGGTAGATCGCAGATAATCCTATCACTAAGTAATGCATTTTTTCTCACTTCATGATTAAATTGATAAAATATAACTCACACACCCACACACACACACACAGCAAACCTACGATTCGAAACTTGTCAACAATATCACGCATGTTATAAAATTGGCCATCCGTTGACAAACAACGCCATCTAACGATCAAGATTACAGTAGATCTTGATCGTTAGATGATAACTGATAACTTTAGCAAAAATGTTGTTCTGTTTCTTGATGGTTCTTGAAATATCCTGTAGAGGGCGTGCCTCCGCCCGCGCACACATACAAAGATTTATCGTATTTTGTCAGGCCTAAATATCCTACAAATAGTGTTTTTTTATAAGTTTTTTACGATATGCGTCAATAATAGATCATAATCATTTAATGTACGTGCTTTTATTCTGCAAAAATCGTTTAAGTATCGAGATTTGCACCCCGATAGAATGTATGAAAAAGTGTCAGTATCCAATCACCTTAAACGTATTTTTCAAGCTAAGTCAAAAACTAACTAAAACATGTTCACACTGCTGCGATAATAATGACGCAATAGAAGTAGGACTCTTGCGTTCCTCCGTCTTGCGATATTCCGATACGAGTTCTTAGAACATTTTGTATTAGGATAGGACGCACGATCTTATTATACACTGCGTTAATAACGTAGTAACGTCTAGTGCGGGTGGGGGAGGCTGTAGTGTAAGGTTACACGCACACGTTACAAATATCGAACGATAAAAAGGCAGCTGTGTGGCAAGGAATCTGGACGCATTATCGTATCCAATATTATAGTTCGATAATAACGCTCCTGTGGGGAAAAGCCTTAATGGTTCGAAAAGTGAGATAAAAAGTTTAAACCTTATAAATGTGTTACTGATTCCCTTAAGTGAGTGATTGCGTAAGAATTTAAGTTGCACAGCGCCTGTTTACATTTTTACTTCTTTTTGTTTTTTTTTTTTTTGATACTTTTGAAACAGACCATAAATAGCAACATAACAAAAGACTATTTCCTAAAAGTATATTTTAACGGGTTACCTTAGCGCATCTCCTTTAAGTAAATGACAGATGTCGAGCTCGAGGTACCTAGTGATGTAGTGAGTGAGAGCGTGTGTCGCAGGTACGTGAAGCTGAGCCGCGCGCTGCCGCAGACGCCGTGGCTGGTGGGCGGCGTGCGCATGATGCACTCGTCCGTGCAGGAGATCATCTGCCAGCCCATCGCCGCGCTCTACGGGTGAGTAGATAAATCATTCACACAATCACAGCAGTTTGCGCGCGTTCATTAATGTTGCGATACTCACTTAATTTTCGTTTGAGAAACTAGCCCATAGTGAGATATGGGCCGACAAATTCGTGGGTGACAGTCCCATGGTCCAGCGGGGAGTCGGGGTCGCGGCTAAAACCTTGACGCACACCTGACCGCACAGCGTATTGCGTTGTCAAAGATCTACAGATTTCTCATGAAATATTCCGTGATGTACTTCCGCTAAACAAAAAGAGAATGCCGTGGGACCGTACTAACTTGCGAGAGAACGTATCACAACCAAATGTAAGTTCATAAAATTACTCCTATTTTTTAAATTAGATTTACGTTTTTGTTATGAAAAAGATTCTCGGATTTCGGACACAAGAATAAAAGTATTTTTATTTACTTTTGTATGTATTTTTTCTTAGGGGACTACATGACCTAAAGCGCGGTCACTGTCGGACTGCATAGAAAAGAAAGAGAAGCGCGCAAAAACAGCCGCACGGATCGATCGATCAGGTTAAGCTACGCTTGCCGCAGTTGGTCTGTGGATGGATGACCATCTTTACATACCAAGACCCCTCCGCGCCTCGGAAAGCACGTTAAGCCGTTGGTCCCGGCTGTCATTCGTGGATCTTTGACAGTCGTTACGGGTCATCAAGCCCGAAAGTCTGACAACCAATCTTACCAACGGGTTTCGTATTACCCGCCCAGTAACTGGGTTGTGGAGGTCAGATAGGCAGTCGCTCCATGTAAAATACTGGTACTCAGCTGCATCCGGTTAGACTGGAAGCCAACCCCAACATAGTTGGGAAAAGGCTAGGCAGATGACTATGATTAAGCAATTATCTATTTACAAAAAATCTATTGTTTGGATTAAAAAATTAAAACACTAGTGCTTTATAGTATTATATGTTGCTTGTAGAATAATCTGAAAAAAAAATCAGAATGATTGTATGTATATTAGTCTGGTTTTTATTGTAAAAAGAAAATTTTTAGAGGTATCTTCATGATTTTTTTTCTATCGTATCAAATTAGTTGTATTATGATCTCACTAGCATAATATATCCTGAAGAATGTCATATATTTTTCTGATTTTGTTTACTGTAGTCTTTAGTCGATCATAAATACTTTTAGGCATAATAAAACTAGCGTTTTTTGCGGTTAGGTCCTGTAGTCCCCTTAAATTACACTCTAGTAGGGGTAAGTCAGACAAGACTACGTGGAGTCGGTTTTGCAGCGTTTCGTTTCTGTCACTAACTTTTGTAGCACAACATATTAACTTTTTAAGACAATATTTTAATTTTAATTAAGTTTCAAATGCTATTTTATACAACTGGCAATATGCCTAATAAAATTATTCCAAATGAAATTCTGCCATCTTCATAGTATGCCAAGTGAAATTGCATCAAATAATCTTCGCTCTAAATAAACGTTATGCTAAACGAAATTATGCAGAATTATACTATGCCAAATAAAATTCTGCCAACTTGAAAGTATGCCATTGTAAATTCGGATATATAAACATTCGGCCAGGACAATTTTTATGCCTTAAAAACATTCGTTTAAAGAAGATTATGCCAAGTGTAATAAGTATGCCCAATAAATTTCGGAGCATCAAGATTCTGCCAGATACTTTGAGGGAACCCTTGAACAGAATCTATCATTGCATAAATATGTAAGCTGTCACGCACTTTATACCTGCAGTGCGATTCTGTAACCATCTCACCGTGAAAACTTAGGTGAAGTGAGCGTGGAGTGAGCTGTTACTAGTGTCAATTCCTAGCAAAAACAAACTCACATCACCTAAGTTTTCACGGGGAGATTTTTACAGAATCGTCCGGCTGGAGGCTTTTATTTAGGAAGTTTATGTTTACATTTTTAATTTTTATTATTTTTTGGTTTGAGTAGGTACGTATAGTTTTGTGGGAATTCGTGACTGCGTGGGCGAGTAACACACTGAAGTGAGTTGATCATATAGCGTGAGTTCGTGACAGTGCGTAAAGAGTTTCGCGAGTGCTAAATCAAAGTACGTGTTAAAATGGCGAGCGATCCAGCGGGAGTCACTAGCGGCGGATGACGCGCATTCCCAGCCAGCCAGCTCCCACGGCTTCAACGGGTATCCTGACCACCAGCATGCAGCGACCGCGCATACCTGGTCATCACCCTCAGCCTCATCAGCAACCTCGGCACAGCATACTGCACTTTCGGCCGGTCAACAAGAAGAGCTCAATTCCTCTCCTGGTCGACGCAGCAGCCAGCCTCAACCCGGCGCTGTACCACATCCGACGCAATGGAGCATAACGCAGCGCCCACGCCACCCCGACTCACTGGAACCTAAGTTGGCCTGGCAAGCATATTCCTCGCCGTTCTGGTCGCTGTACCACATCCGACGCACTGGAGCATAACGCAGCGCCCGCGCCACCCCGACTCACTGGGAACATCTCCGCAGACAGTTCCGACTCACCGTGAACTATGCGGCACCGACGCACTGGAGCATAACGCAGCGCCCGCGCCACCCCGACTCACTGGGGACATCTTCGCAGACAGTTCCGACTCACCGTGAACTATGCGGCAACCGGTTCCGACTCACTGGAACCTAAGTTGGCCTGGCAAGCATATTCCTCGCCGTTCTGGTAGGCGACTTAAATTTCCTGATTACTATCAGGCAGGTGTTTCGTGATCTTTATCACTGGTAGGGGGGTACTGTAGGGACTGTGTCTTACGTACCCATCCCTTGCATAGTTTTAAGAATGTAATATTTTTATAGAGGAACTTATTGTAATAATTTTTAGAAAGTTTCATTTTTGTGTTTTTTATTTTATTTTATTTTATTTTATTAGGTTCACCAACAATTAGTTTTTCCCACGTTGAACATCTGCAAGCGATTTAAGTTATAGGTATTATTGTCTTTCATGATTCTTTACTTTTAAGGTTCATTGTTCTATTATGTTTAGTTATCTTGTATTGTACCCATTTGCTATTTATAGTTAAGGTTCATTGTTCTGTTATTTTTAGTTGTCTTGTATTGTACCCATTTGTATTTCTCGTGTTTTATTATACTTTTAAAATGAAATCGTTTTGCCGCGGCCTTTGTTTAGGAACTGCAGATGTGGGAGTTGCCGCGTCCTTTGTTTAGTGATGTGGTAGAGTTTTTGGTTCGGAGCTTCAGTCTGTGCTGAACTACGATCGTGCGAGGTCCTCTCTGACCCCCGATCATATTTTACTCGCCGAAGCTCGCCGTAATAGTTTACGGCGAGCTTCGTGTTTCTAGTAGTTTTACCATTCATGTAACCTTATTTAATTTTACTTTTTCGTGTCAAGTGTAACTGCTAGCTTTAGTTACTTGATATCGTAATAAATTAATCGTTACCTATAATCAACTCACTTCAGTGTATCACTTGCCCCACCACGGTCACGAATTCCGCACAGTTTTTTTTGTATTTGTTGGTATTGTAATAAAATTATAAAACTGCTCACTTCACTCCACGTATAGGTATTTATTGTTTTGGTTCTACAATATAACAACTCTGATAACTTAAAAGCAGATGGAGACTGTTGTAGTCTATGGTTAAATAAAATAAATAATGTTTGTCTATGGGATGACGAGCGCCCGCGCTCTCTCCCTTGTCAACCTCATCCATGTAAGTGCACACTGCTAAATAAATAATTAAAATAGAACAGTCTAACGCAGTTTCCTTTATCTACAAGCCATCCCGACCGAACCCACAACATGGTGTCACATGGGATTTAAAAGGAAAACATAAAGTCAAGAAAAACCTAGAAAATTGTAAGTAAAAATTTTTTGCAAGTCACCCAAGTCACCAACATGGCAGACAAAGCGTTCCTTGTACAATTGAAACCGCTTCTTATACAAAATGGCGATAATGCGGCAGAAAAATGGAAAAAATGGAGGCTTAGATTCGAAATTTTCAGTGACGCTAATGATTTGAATAAAGTAACCGATTCGAAAAGGACAGCAATTTTCTTAAACGCAATTGGTGATGACGGAATAGAAATTTTTAATAGTTTCAACTAGGGATGCATCCGATACCGATACCGATATATCGGCGATACTTCAGGTTTGCCGATATATCGGTATCGGCGATATTTTTATGGCCGATACCGATATTTGATACTATCAAATTTCGCGCTTTAAAAATGTGATATAAACGCGAGTGTTGTCCCGTCTATTTCGTTGCAAACGAGGCACGAACTAACTATGCTCGGGGAAACCCCGCGCTTTATTCAGTGTTTGTTTCGCCCGCCCGCTTTGGCCTCGCACTCGCACATCTATCCCATTTCGTCAAGGCTCCTGCAAACAGGCGCGATGCGCGACGCGAATCGCGCGCGACACAAAGGCACCGCGTGTCGCGTCGCGCCTGTGTGTACGAGCCTTTAGGTTGAATGTTGTTGAGCGTAGTATTTTTCCATGCAAATAAGATTAAGAATTACATATCGTAATTGTTTGTGTATTGTATGTCATTTATAACTAGTCGTTTGAGTCAAATAAAATAAATAGTAGTCATATCAACTTCAAAACACAAAAGTGCTATATGGAATCACTTTGAAATTTCGACAGTTGATAATTCCATAAAAATCTTGTTAATTTTGATTACCAAAACTACTATTAATTAATTGTGTTTTATTTAATCTACCTTCCTTTTTGAATTCCGTAAGCGTATCGGTATCGGTATCGGTATCGCCGATATTTTTATAAGAGTATCGGTATCGGTATCGTATCGGCAAAAAGGCGTATCGAGGCATCCCTAGTTTCAACATAGACAGAAATACATCAAAGTTAGACGACATCCTAAAGAAATTTGACGAGAAATTCAGTCCTCACATAAATGTAACGATAGAAAGGTATAATTTTTTCACAAGAAACCAAAAAACTGATGAATCTTTAGATGAATACTTAACCATATTGAATAACCTAGCTACCACATGTGAATTCGGTAATCTGAAAGAAGAATTAATCAAGGACATGCTCGTAATAGGCATGATTAGCACACACATAGAAGAAAGACTCTTACAGGAAGAAAATCTTACAGTCGTAAAGGTGATGAAAATAGCAAAAAGTCTAGAATTGTCTCAAGAAAGATCAAATAAATTAAACAACCAAGAAAGTAAAAAGGAAGTTGTTCAAGGGATCAAAGAGCAAAAACAAAATTATAAAAATAGAAGTCGATCAACCCATCGAAGTAATTCGGGACATAGAAACAATAGTCATGGAAGGAAAAATAGTCATGGAAGAAATAATGGTTATGGAAGAAATCAGTCAAACAACAGAAATAAATCATCAGACAGGAATTGTACTAGATGTGGTCAAATTCACAAATATATTTATGCCCAGCACAGGACAAAATTTGCAATAATTGTAAAAAACAAGGTCACTTTGCAAAATTTTGCTTTTTCAGGAAATCAGACCATAAGGTTGGTAATATTTCTTATGAACAGTCAATGTCAAAAGATTTTTCTAATAATTTTGTTATTAATTCAATTCAAAATTCTGAATCCACAAAAAATTGGCAAATAAATGTTTATTGTAATAATTTCAAACTTACATGTCAAATTGATACAGGCGCAGATACAAATGTCATTAGCAAGAAAATGTTAGATAAAATTATGTCTAATTCTCACTCTAAAATCAACATTTCAAGAACAAATGATAAAATCTTTTCCTTTTCAGGACAACTAGTGCCAAGTTTAGGTACATGTATTCTTAACTGTAAATTTGAAAACGAAATAACCGCAAAACTCTATTTTGTTGTTGTTGAGTGTGAATGTAAAACAATATTAGGATGGAATTCATGTGAAAAATTGGGTATTGTGAAAAGAATATATGGAATCCAGCAAAGGTCAGTACAAGAAATTGTTTCTAAATATGCTAAAACATTTGAGGGTCTAGGTTGTCTACCATACAAAGCTCATCTAGACGTTGATAGTAGTGTTCCACCTAAAATCTGTCCAGTCAGGAGAATACCTTATTCATTAGAAAAACGTCTTAAGGCTATTGAATAGTTGATCTCCCAGCTACTTTTTCGCGAGATGGCAGCACATTCGCAAATTCGAACATTTTCAATTTTTACGCCTAACTCAGAAGTCTTTGAGGGACAACTTCATTATATGCGTCAACTAGAGTATTAACTTAATTTTTTGAGATATTCACTTTGCTTGATAACTCGTCTCATACAAAGATTTGTACCCCTAAACGTTTAGCCGTTTCACTTTATTTGATTACACACACATGTACAGTAAAATAGTTTTACTTTCGATACCACTAGATGGCGTTGAATTCATAAACTTGGTTTGAAATAAGTATGTTGAGATGGCGTTAATTGAAATAAAAGATTTTTATGATGACCATCCTTCATTCAATAAAGTAAAAACTGAAGAAAAGAATACTTATATATATTTATTTTGTTTCATAAAGGCTCATATCATGATTGGCCACCTTTTCAACACCACAAATTATCCAATTATTTAAATCGTTTTGTCGTGTCTTAACAGTTATTACACTAAGGGCAATTTTTTCCATCGCCAGATAACTTTTATTCAAGGAATAAAATTGACGTTTGACAGTTTTTGTATGAACTGTAAAAGTTTCAAAATTATTCCACGAATAAAGTTATCAAATGATTGAAAAGCCGGCCCTAAATAAATAATAGACTCAAAGTCAAGTCAAATAATTTATTTCAAATAGGCACCTAAAAGGCATTTTTTAACATCAATATTTATAACAAAAACTGACTTGATTGAAA
Organism: Luperina nickerlii; assembly: GCA_963855955.1. Classification (NCBI taxonomy): domain Eukaryota; kingdom Metazoa; phylum Arthropoda; class Insecta; order Lepidoptera; family Noctuidae; genus Luperina; species Luperina nickerlii. The sequence goes on from OY979687.1 coordinate 16,207,312, forward strand.
TGTTTTACAATATTTGTATACATTAATTATATAAGTAGGTATATATGAAGACGATGCACCTAGAATACAATTTATTACTATACCACAATAGTTACAAATAATTAAAAATCGTTATTTCGTCGTTTACTAGATGGCGCTGTTGTAAAAGTAATTAATATGATTTCAAAAAATCGGGAAAACAGTTAAACTTTATCACAATTTTAATAAAAACAAGTATAGTATATGTTTATAGAGTAGTTACACAATTAATGACATAAAATTACTTAACAATTTCTCAAAAACAAAGAAGTTATAATCAAAAATTCTACATCGCGCAAACAGAATTTTCAACACAATAAGCTTATGGTCGGTGATTTTAAATAGTTAAGTGGAAGTTTGTTCTTTAGTGTGATATTACAAATGTGTACGACCAACTCCTTGTTCAATTTTATTGTGAATATTTATTTTTGATACTAATAAAATACGTCAGTTTTAAAATACGTCGTACATCATCGTCGACATCATACGAATGTTATTATAACTTGTTATAATAAAACATTTCTTACCCTAATAAACTTTACTATACCTATAAATAATTAGGTGAAATATATGCTCGTTTCACGTATTGAAATGTAGTTCACAAGGCACAATATAAGTAATACGTTCAAAAATTAAAAAGACGTTGTAAGTACCTACTTGACTCACTCTTGCTTCACACTGTTCGCTAAACATTTATTTATATTGATTGAAATAACGTTTTCGTATTGCTTGTACCTAATGAATAAATTATAAAATTATTCTTATTTGAATTAGTTTGCAGTTCAGTTTCTGAACGAATGGTTTTCAGTAAGCGAGACGCCTAGCTAGTTGAGAATGACGTTGACCTTGACGCACTGTGTGCTAATAACACTGAAAAGCGCAAATACTATGAAAAAACAAATCGTTTGTTTGTGTATTCGCTTTCCTGTACCTACCTTTTCGATTTGAATGCTGGTTTCACAAGAATTATATATAATTCAATTACCTATTCGATTAGGTACTACCTACGCAACGGTGAATCGTAGCTTAGGGAAAAAATAGGTAAGTAGTTTGTACCTACTTATACCTACCTTGGACCTCCTCCGCCGCGCCATGCATGAACTTCTAGCTAGTAAATACCAAGTTTATGGATTCTTCAACCCCAGACCATGGATTAGGGTAATCGTGTCAGAAAATGTGGAGCAGCCAAACTTGAAACTTGCTCAAAAACACGTATTTCCCGGCAGGGGCGGATCTACTTAAAGGCTTTTTGGGCTGCAGCCCAGGGCCCCTTGGATACAGAGGGCCCCCAACCGAACTGAAAACGATAGACGATATTGTCAATAATAAAAATTATCTAGAATTAAAAAACCTCCGATCATAATAAAATGGCAATTGGTTGAGTAATTAGGTAGGGCCCCTAAGCAGTATTAGCCCAGGGCCCCACAAATTCAAGATCCGCCCCTGTTTCCCGGAACAAGTTTCATATTTCCGCACACTATTTTTCGTTCAATTTTATCACGTTCTCACTTGCTTGTTAGTCGACAGGCGGTATGAGGTGCGCGGGAGTCGAGTCGTGCGGGGTCGGGGCGAGGTGAAATGGGGAACTTGATTGACGAGCGCCGCTGGCGCGCCCGCTCGGCTCGATTTTTTATAGTGTACAGCCGGCCTATTCTGTACAAATATCACCGTGAAAACCTAAGTGATGTAAGCTGTCATTCCACCTGATTGTTAGGGATTGACACTATTGATAGCTCACTCCACGCTCACTTCACCTAAGTTTTCACGGTGAGAGGGTTACAAAAACGCACGGCAATATTCTACTAGTCAAGCCCTTTCATTTGATACCCACATTGAGGGGGTTGTGAGAAAATATGTAATCCGCCATTTCGTAGCGGCGGCCATCTTGGATTTACAGTGATACTGATGTATTGTCATCAAAACTAAAGTGTGTACTAAATATCAGATCAATTTGCCAACAGGAAGGGGGTAAAATTTCAAGTACTAAATTTGAACCAAATAAATAACAAACAGGTTAAGGTGAATGGGTAGTGATAGACCGCGAAATTCAAATTTTCTTATGTTTTTTGCAATTTGCAGGTCAGTGTCAGATTGTATCTTGATCAAAATATGATTCGCGACAATAACAGGTACATATTTAAGGAATTATAATCATTAGAATAATTAATATATCTTTCTAAGTTAGATTTCTACCACCAACCACCAATCTCTTATGGAAAAGTGTTAGTGGTAGAAATCTAACTTGGAAAGATGTATTATTGATTCTAATGATTATACTTCTCTAAATATGTATCTGTTATTGTCGCGAATCATATTTTGATCAAGATACAACCTGACACTGTCCTGCAAATTGCAAAAAACGTAAGAAAATTTGAATTTCGCGGTCTCAACTACCCATTCACCTTAAGCTAAATAAAACCGTTTATAAAAGTATCCTACATAATTATGTCCTGTCCTAACCCAGCACCCTAATTGCGTAAAACATTATCAATCTCAATCTCTCGGACCGCTCGCGCTGCTGCGGTGCCGAAGCGGTATTGCGCACGCACGGTCGTTTGTTTTTATACAAAGCGCGCGGTGCGGCAATAGTGCGGCATCGGTACCGCGAACGCTCGACAACAGGACGGCAACGTCGCAAACAATAATAACACACAACAAACACAACACTAACACTAGCATACAAACGCACGGCAGTCGGATACGCTTTCGATTTAGGCGTTTGGTATCGGACTGCTACCGTACTGTAGCGGCCCGGGACGGTAAACGTGCGGCAGCGGTCCGACACGAAACCTCTAAATTGAAAGAGCCCTAAGATCTAAGAATACCAATTTTAGGATTGTTCTTTCAGCTGGATTGCAATAAAACGCAATAAGTAAAGCAAAACTAACATTTTGTTAATCAGCTGATTGATAACTACCGTAGGTTACTACTTACAGTAGGTCAATGAACTTTTCTACTACTTTCATTAGTAAGATTTCCGCATTCTTATGATACTTAAAAATGAGTTAATTGTCTAGCGTAATTTATGACAATAATGAAGGTGATTTTCGAATTCGAACTAGGATAAATTATGGCCATTCGGTCACTCTAGGTATAAAGCGCGCACGTGCGCAAGCGCGTGTATGTGTGTCGTAGTACCTAAGTGGGCGGTGCCTCGCGCGTGGAATGGCGACGAATTTTTGTAACTGTATAAGTACTCGAAATCAGTGAATGTATCGTTTGGTATTGTTGATAATATGGCACTCTGAAATGAAACTAATACAGCCGTTTCGGTTTATTAGATTTATATTTTTATAATTCTTTCTTTCTTTCTTTTTAGGGTTCCGTAGTCAACTAAGAACCCTTATAGTTTCGCCATGTCTGTCTGTCCGTCCGTCCGTCCTCGCTTAATCTCTGTGACCGTTAGTACTAGAAAGCTGAAATTTAGTACCAATATGTACCTATATCAATCACGCCGACAAAGTGGTAAAATAAAAATTGGAAAAAATGTTTTATTAGGGTAGCCCCCCTATATGTAAAGTGGGAAGTGATTTTTTTTTTTAATTTCAACCCTAACGTGTGATATATTGTTGGAAAGGTATTTAAAAATGAATAGGGGTTTACTAAAATCATTTTTTGATAATGTCAATAATTTCGGAAATAATCGCTCTAAAATAAAAAACAATGTGTCCCCCCCTCTAACTTTTGAACCATAAGTTTAGAAACTATGAAAAAAATCTGCAAAGTAGAACTCTATAAGGACTTTCTAGGAAAATTATTTTGAACTTGATGGAAATAACAGTTTTTGTACAAAAAAGACAAAAAGTTGTACAAAATAATTTCTGGACTAAGTTTGTAGTATAATCGTATCGCATTTTTTAACTTCGCTTACATATTTTATTATCCTGAACGTATCCCTTGTGTTCGCGCTAAAAACCGTCACGAGTCGGATTGCCTGCCGCGGAGCGTGCAATGTTGCACGCACGGAGCGTTCGCGTACGTACACACTACCGGGAGCAGTTGCAGGAGCGCGGAGTGCTGCTGGAGCGCGAACATAATGGATACCCACTTTTAAACTCATAAGTGGGATCACTTTTTGTGACGGACGGGAAACTACGGAACCCTACACTGAGCGTGGCCCGACACGCTCTTGGCCGGTTTTTTTTGTCTACTTTATAAAGTAATGAAATCAAGCAGAGAAATTCGGCCAACTGCAGCTAACGCGACGCGTAACTAAAAACAGAACACGAAAAGTACCTACGAAAACAGCAAAGTGCAATCAAGGTCAACGTAAAATGATTTTAAAACTACGAGTACCTATTTTTGTTGAGAATGCCATACGATTTAAATTCCTTTGACGTTTATTGATGGTTACCTGTTTACAAAATAATGTATTCGGTATTAAACTCTATGCTCCTGTAAATAATGTTTAAAATTAGTATTAGACGTTAGCTTAGCGCGCTTTCTCGCTCGTTCATCTCTAGCTAGGTACATCACTCCCGCCCGCGCGCATCAAGGATACGGTACCTAAAACCGTGTAACTACTACTGTATAATGCGTGCCACGAAAGATGAGACTTGACACACCACGTGGTTTGACATGCGCACTACACGATTTTAGGTATCTTTAGCGGTATGAGGTCTGAGTGCGGGACGGGACCGGACGTCATAGGGGCGGCGGAAAGAGCGGGGGAGGCGGGGTCAAGTCTCATCTTTCGTGGCACGCATTGTACCTGACCTGAATCAGTTTGAACCGAATATCATAGATCATGTGATACGATATCGGTATAGTGTTCTAGGTACGCGGATACCTGATATAATATAGATTCAGTGCCGTCCGATATATAGGTAGGTATTGGATATTGTACCGATACATAGATATTATCTATATACGATTTGTATCGCCCACTCCTACTAAAAGAAAGGGCTCTCTCAATAGGTACTTACCTACATAATGCAGAATGATTTTTACATCAGAAAATTTCTCGAAGAGTTCATGTGTAAGTTAGTACCTACTTACTAAATGCATGTAGGTACTTACTTGAACTTAGACATTCATTACAGTAATATCGAACCCAGGGTAGATCGCAGATAATCCTATCACTAAGTAATGCATTTTTTCTCACTTCATGATTAAATTGATAAAATATAACTCACACACCCACACACACACACACAGCATACCTACGATTCGAAACTTGTCAACAATATCACGCATGTTATAAAATCGGCCATCCGTTGACAAACAACGCCATCTAACGATCAAGATTACAGTAGATCTTGATCGTTAGATGATAACTGATAACTTTAGCAAAAATGGTGTTCTGTTTCTTGATGGTTCTTCAAATATCCTGTAGAGGGCGTGCCTCCGCCCGCGCACACATACAAAGATTTATCGTTTTTTGTCAGGCCTAAATATCCTACAAATAGTGGTTTTTTTTTTTAAGTTTTTTACGATATGCGTCAATAATAGATCAAAATCATTTAATGTACGTGCTTTTATTCTGCAAAAATCGTTTAAGTATCGAGATTTGTACCCCGATAGAATGTATGAAAAAGTGTCAGTATCCAATCACCTTAAAGAGGAATTAGAATATATGGAGAAATTACAGGTCATAGAAAAAGTTGATAAGCCAACTAAATGGGTAAACTCAATTGTCTTAGTTGAAAAACCTAATGGTAAATTAAGAATATGTCTTGATCCTAGAAACTTAAACACGGCTATTAAACGTCCTCATTACCCATATCCAACGTTCGATGATCTTAGGTCTAAAGTTGCAGGCGCATCAACTTTTTCAAAATTGGATGCAAGTTCAGGTTATTGGACTATATGTTTAGACGAGGAAAGTAGCGACCTCTGTACATTCAACAGTCCATACGGTTGATACAAATTTCTAAGACTGCCTTATGGAATTAACTCTAGTGGTGAAATTTTCCATAGGACTATGAATCAATTATTCGGAGACTTACCAGGTATAATTATATATGTAGATGATATACTTGTTTATGGGTCTACTATTGAAGAGCATAATGAAAGACTAGAATCGCTATTCAAGCGAGTGTCTGAAGTCAATTTGAAGTTCAATAAACCCAAATGTCAATTTGGTATGTCTGAAATTCGCTATGTGGGTCATATTTTCAACAATGAAGGTGTATCACCTGATCAGTCGAAGGTAGAAGCAATTTTAAAAATGCCAAGTCCAAATAATGTCAAAGAACTTCAAAGATTTTTAGGAATGGTCAATTATTTAGGTTCATATATACCAAATCTCGCAGAAGAAACTTCTTTGCTGAGAGAATTGCTTAAAAAACATAATCAGTGGCAATGGTTAGGGCAACATGAAACACAATTTAAAAAATTAAAGTCAATGTTATGTCAATATCCAGTCTTAGTCCATTATGACATGAAAAAACCCATTAGATTGTCAGTCGATGCATCACAACATGCTGTAGGTGCAGTCATTCTACATGAAAAGAATCCGATAGCTTATGCTTCAAAGTCATTAAACAAAAGTCAAATTAATTATGCACAGATTGAAAAAGAACTTTATGCAATAGTATTTGGGTGTAAAAAATTCCACCAATATTTATATGGAAAACCTATTAAAGTTGAAACAGATCACCAACCTCTAGTCACATTATTCAAAAAACCCTTGTCAGAAGTACCAACAAGATTACAACGTATGATGATCACTTTACAAGCTTATGATCTTATTGTGTCTTATACAAAAGGTTCAGAGATGTATGTTTCTGATACATTGTCTCGTGCTCCAGTCAGAGATGATAATCTTAACCAAGAATTAGTCAGTTTGGAAGATTTAGATGCAAATATTAATATTCACATAAATTTGTTAACCTCTAATTTAGCCATTTCTCCAGAAAAACTTGAAAAAATTACAAATCACACTAAACAAGATTTAGTTTCTCAAAAATTAATAGAATATTATAAAAATGGATGGCCTAAATGTAAAGAACATTGTCATAGTTTAACATTACCTTACTGGAACATAAAAGAGGAAATTCATGTAATTAATGATATAATCTTCAAAAACAATTCTGTTATCATACCTCAGTCAATGCGTACAGAAATATTAAATATATTACATGAGGGTCACCAAGGAATTGAAAAAACAAAAAACTTAGCAAGAGGTGTAGTTTATTGGCCAAATATTAATCAAGATATTGAAAATAAGATTAGACAGTGCGAAACATGTTCAATTTATTCTACAAATAAATCAAAACAACCAATGGTAACACATGAACAACCTTTGTTTCCATGGCAGAAATTAGCTACAGACTTATTTGAATATAAAGACAAAAAATACTTATTGGTAGTAGATTACTATTCTAATTATGTACATTGAAATTGCAAATTTAAATAAAGACAGTCGAACATATAATGTCATCGCACACCTAAAATCTATCTTTGCACGTCATGGCATTCCAATGCAACTATGTAGTTTCAGATGGAGGCCCGCCATACAACTCCATTGAGTTTGAGAAATTTTTACATGAATGGGACATTGAACACATTGTCTCAAGTCCATATTTACCAAGATCCAATGGCTTAGCAGAAGTCTCAGTAAAAATAATAAAAAATATATTAAAGAAAAGTGATGATTCCAGATCCGATCCTCATTTAGGTCTTTTGCAATATAGAAATACACCAAGAGGAAATTTAAGCTCTCCAGCACAGCTTTTAATGTCTAGAACATTAAGATCTCAACTACCTAATAAAATTAGTCACTTACGACCCAAGATTGTAAAGCATTCAGAACATAACAAAAAGAAACAAGAAAAAATTCAAAAAACTAAGTTTTATTATGACAAAAACAGTAAAAATTATCCAGATTTTCACTTGAATGACCAAATTTATTTTAAAAAATCTCCTAAAGATATTATATGGACAGAAGGTACTATTGTGTCTAAAACCAAATATCCAAGATCATTTATTGTCAAAGATTGTAATAATACTACTTACCGTAGGAACAGTCAGCATATTCGTTTTAAATACAAGTCAAGAAGTCAAATGTCAAGTCAGAAAAACGTTTCTCAAAATAATAACAAACAAGTCAATTTCAAGGACAGTCCTAGTCCTAGTCAACTAAATAATAAACTAAATAAGTCAAAAATTTTAGAAGAGGAGGATGATAGTTATACATTCATCTTCACTTATAATGAGTCAAGTCCAAAGTAGAACTAATAAGTAAGTCAAAGTCATGAACTGAGCTATGACTCAGATTCATTCTTATCAACAAAGTCAAGTCACTCTTCTCAGTCTGAAAAACAGTCACAAAATATAATAAAGTCAAAGTCACTAAATGTTGAAGATTATTCTCAGTCTGAAAGTCAGTCAGAAAACATAATAAAGTCACCTATATTTGTTAATGTCGATGAAACAATAGTTTCACCTGAAAGTCTACAGGACTATAACGAATTTGACATCGAAAGTCCAATGTCTTCTCAATGTAGAAACTTAGAGAACTTACTTCAAAGTCCACGTGAATTAAGTGTACCAAGTAGTGGAGAACCGTCTCCTTTACCGTGTAATGATGAAGCTGTAAATGCTGAAAGACAATATAGTTCAAGAGGAAGATTGTTAAAGAAAACACAAAGACTTGATTTGTAATGTTTAATACTTAGAACATAAGATAATTTCACAAGAATAGTGGCATAATGTAATTCAATTGTAAATTGTAACTTTTATTGTAATGTTGGCATGCACTCACTAATTAATAATAAGATATTATAGTATAAGTATATTTGTAATGTTTTTTAAATAAGATTGACTATAATTTTTCAATATAAATAAATTGTTAATTGTTTTGTAACGTAACTTTGTTTAGCAAAGTAGGGTTATGTTTATATTGTCATTTGTCAAATAATTGTCAATGTCCATGTCAATGTCAGTCTGACAGCTTTCTTTATAAAAAGGGGCATGTTGTAGTCTATGGTTAAATAAAATAAATAATGTTTGTCTATGGGATGACTAGCGCCCGCGCTCTCTCCCTTGTCAACCTCATCCATGTAAGTGCACAGTGCTAAATAAGTAATTAAAATAGAACAGTCTAACGCAGTTTCTTTTATCTACAAGCCATCCCGACCGAACCCACAACAGAGACCAGCAATGTAAAAATATCAACTCAAACTCAAAGCATTTATTTCAATTAAACCATTTACAGGCACTTTTGAATTGTCAAGAAGTCGGTCAGTCAGAAAATATGAAGCTAGTTGCCCATTCCAAAGCGTAGGTACCTATGGAGAAGAACGGGCAAGAAACTCCATGGACACTCTTTTTAACTGATATTGTACAAAAATATTAGTTACATCATTACTTTTGATTTTAAAATTATATAATGTGAGAACGATGTAAAAATTAAGAAAGACGTACGTGTTAAAAGCGTCCAGAGTACAACAAATAGTACTTAACAAACTACAATCCAAAAATAAATTAATTAAAAATAAGCCGAGGCAGCTAAGTGATGACCCGCCCCAACTGACGGCGCCCGTTCACGAACATGACGCATAAATCAGCATCATTCAGCTCAACCATTTTGAAGGGAGCTAAATGATCCAACACACACGCCACCGTCAGCGAGACATTTGAGTGAGCATGACATACTATCAGCTGCCAGGGCACATTCGAGTCAATGAAAGACATATTATTACCCGGTAAATGGTAGCTATAGGGTACTTACATAGAACTCACATCTGTGCTATGCAATTATACAATACAAAGGAAATTGATTTTATACAATGCAAAGATAGTCTTACAATCTTCAGCACCTCCAACAGTATTTTCATGTGTTAATCAATTAGTTGTGGTTGTGGAGCAGGACCAGCATTGAGCCAGGCATTTTTATCAGCGATGTAATCCCCTAACTTATAATATGCCTGACTGCATAGTGTGCGTTTTATACATGACTTGAATTTTGTCTCATTCAGTTGAAGAATGTGGGGAGGTATTTTATTATAACATTTTAAACAGTACCCCATAAAATATGAATCTACTTTAGCCAGTCTGAAACCTGGTTGAACTAATAGGTCCCTATTTCTAGTACTATAATTATGTCTTTCACCTCTTTTACTAAAAAGATGTAAATTTTTCCTTACACACATGATGTTTTCATAGATGTATTGACAAGGCACCGTCATGATGTTAATTTCCTTAAACAGTTCCCTTAGAGAATCGTGCCTGCGGAGATTATATATGGCTCTGATAGCTCTTTTCTGCAGAATAAAAATAGAATCGATGTCTGCAGCCCGTCCCCAAAGTAAAATACCGTAAGACATGATACTATAAAAGTAACTAAAATAGACCAGTCTCGCGGTATCTACATCAGTAAATTGACGGATTTTTCTGACAGCATAAGCTGCTGAACTTAGCCGTCCTGCAAGAGATGTTAAATGAGGACCCCATTGTAGCCTTGAGTCGAGCGTGATCCCTAAGAAAACAGTTTCATCGACGAATTCTAGTTTCTCTTGATTCAATATTATCTCACAATCACTTCTCTTGACATTTGGTAAAGAAAATCTTATGCACTTAGTTTTTTTTCCATTTAATACTAAATTATTAGCAGTGACCCAATTTTGAACCTGCAGTAGGGCGTTATTTACGTCGTCAAAATTCATAGCATGTCTATTTACCTTAAAAATTAAGGAAGTGTCATCAGCAAATAACACCATTTGTGGTTGATTTTTTAATAAATGGAGTAGATCATTAATATACACTAAAAAGAGGAAAGGACCCAATATCGAGTCTTGTGGCACACTAATTTTTACTAGTAAACCAAGTGAATTGACACCATTTATTTGAACTTGTTGTTGTCTATCATTTAAATAAGAACTAACTAAACTGAGCGCAAGTTTTCCAAATCCGTAATGCTCAAGTTTCAAAACCAAGGTTTCGTGATCGACGCAATCAAATGCCTTGGAGAGGTCACAAAAAATTCCTATGGCGTCTTGGGCCTCTTCCCACGCGTTAAAAATGTGTTTTAATAAAGTTACACCGGCGTCGGTCGTACAACGTCCTTTGGTGAAACCATACTGTTGATCGTGTAGGATTTTATTCATGTTAAAATGATTAAGCATCTGATTAAGCATTATCTTTTCAAACACTTTGCTGAAAACCGGCAAAACGGAAACGGGTCTATAATTATTGGTGTCTTTACTGTCCCCGGATTTGTAAAGTGGTATTACCTTACTGTATTTCATTAAGTCGGGGAAGACTCCTTGATCCACACACGAATTAAATACTAAGGCTAAGTAGGGCGCAATAGTCTCAATTATGGAGGTACAGACCTTAAACATTCTCCAAAGATCTTCGGTCAATTTGATCTTAATTTGCTTAAAAGATGGGATTAATATGACTAAAGTTAAATTCAATCGGGCAGGCTGAAACGTTCGCCCTTACTAAATCAAAAGCGAGCGAGGGCGAGGAATTTAAGGTTTCAGTTGTTTTGAGTGGGACACTAGTAAAGAAATTTACAAATTCTTGAGCCACTTCTTTGCTATCGCAAATGAGACCGCTTGACGTCTGCAGTGTGTACTCAGATTTATGCTTCTTATTCCTGTTCCTTTCAGGCCATACAGCTCGAAAAGTCTTTCCCTACTTTTTCTGAGTCCTTTAGTTGCCCAGTCACAAAATAAAAACTTAGGGCTGATACTTTTAGTGTTCTTCTTAAAAGAATTATTGAACTCGGTTTGGACTAACGAAAAGAATTCATATACAAAATATTAACATTGTTCACTGTAAGGTTCAGATTACTTAATTTACAAATTAAATTGCTATTAAATTTATTTAAATTAACTGATGTTATTGGTCTGGATTGAATCTGCACTTTTTGTATTGGCATGTTGGACTCAAAAAGTTACAGTTTGACCACTGTGATCAGAAGGGAGATAATTAACAACGGCTTTATCTAAATAGTCGCAGCAACAAAAAACATTATCAATACATGTAGCAGTAGTCGAAGTTGTTCGGGTTGGTTCTACAAACATATTTGACAAATTGAACGATTTAAACAAATTTAATAATCTACTGGTATTTAAATTATTTTCTAAAATATTAATATTAAAGTCACCACAGATAACACAGGTCGACAAAATTTGACGAACACTCTGTAACAGAAACCAGACTATACTTTTTCGAAGGATTTTGACGCGCTGAATTCGAATCTGGCCAAAATTGCTCTATCACGTCAGGGTTTCGAGATATCCTGACCTAAAAGTGCAAAAAATACCGTTTTTTCTCATTTTTGAGGTTATGTAGCACGGCCGATCCTATTTTATTTCAAAAATTATTAATAGCATCTCAAAGGACTAGTCTTCCTCTTTAAAATGACGTTGAGTTTACTTAAATATCTTTTTTTTTCGCTGAGAAATTGCATTTTGAAAATTTCCAATAGATTGTATGTGTATGAATTCTCAAACATAGAACAATCTACGTACACGAAAATTTCAAAATGCGATATCTCAGCAAAAAAAAAGATATTTGAGTAAACTCAACGTCATTTTAAAGAGGAAGGCTAGTCCTTTGAGATGCTATTAATAATTTTTGAAATAAAATAGGATCGGCCGTGCTACATAACCTCAAAAATGAGAAAAAACGGTATTTTTTGCACTTTTAGGTCAGGATATCTCGAAACCCTGACGTGATAGAGCAATTTTGAGGCCAGATTCGAATTCAGCGCGTCAAAATCCTTCGAAAAAGTATAGTCTGGTTTCTGGGTAAAATTTTTGTCGGCCTGTGTAATTATTGACCTATTACATGTTGCAAGTTTTGCCAAAACATCTTCCATTACTGACTCAAATATATAATAGTTTTGATAATTTGGGGGTCTGTAAACGCACACTATAACATGCTTATCTAGCTCAACACAAGACAGTTCAATGCTATGTTCAACTGATAGTTCAACTATGTCTTTACGAGGTTTGAATTTAATACAACTTTTAATTAGGATTAGTGAACCACCACGCAGCATTGAATTTCGATTAAAACAACTGGCCACACTATAATATATAACTGTGCGTCCGACCTCGACGCAACCACCGCACAAAGTTTTTTTTTTTAAAAGCGCTCTGCCACCGTAATTTCCACTCACAGCTTTTCCAAAGACAATCATACAAATTGAATCGTTTCGGTGTTGCCAGCACAATAAGTCGACTACAAATAATCGAATAAAAAAGTAAATTAAATTACTTGCCCAAAAAATAGAAACTAGATTACAACCAATTGCGTCCAATAGTTTAATTAACATAATAAAACCTAACACCATCCATCCTGACAACGTGTATGCATGTCCTCATACACACTATCAGGTAAAAACTAAAACCTAACACTCTGCTCAATACATATAATTTAACTAGCTTCTGCCCGCGACTTCGTCCGCGTGAAATTTCTTGTTCCTCCGACCCACTCCGTCGCATCGCATCGCCTGCCCGCGCTATTATCTACTTCGTTTTTGCTTAGCGTTGTTTCTGACTTTTTTTCTTTTTGCTCGGCTCCTAAAGGTGATAGCGTGATGTTAAATCAAGAATTGGGCTATCAAATGCAAAAATAATTTTTCAAATCCGACTGGTAGTTCCAGAGATTAGCGCGTTCAACCAAACAAACAAACAAACTCTTCAGCTTTATAATATTAGTAGGTATACATAGATTTATATATTAGTATAGATTACACGTTGTGGATACATAATCAAGAGGGCAACAAGGTACTAATTGTCCTATATGAAATTTATAAATGACATTGGGAACTTTATGCCCCCCGCTTTTCGAAAAGTAGCGGACACAAACGAAACTAATTAAAGTTTATACCATTACCTACTTTATCAATACGTGCAGTTTTTAGTTCTGTAACCTGCGGGAATGCTGAGTAAATAAGCTTTTTATTTGTTAGTATTTTTACTTTAAGGGGGAAGCGCTAAGATAGCCCGCGAAATTCAAATTTTCTTACGTTTTTTGTAATTTGCTGGTCAGTATTAAGTTGTACGTCGATCAAAATATGATTCGCGACCGTAACAAATACATATGTATTTACAGGATAATTACGAAGGCTGTAGCCGGAGGATTTAAAAAAATACAAAATTTATTAATTAAATTTATTTTATAAAGAATTACATTAATTACTTATTAGCTAAAATCGTTGCCAGTTGACCGATGCTGTGTCAAAAGTGACGATTCCATGTGGGTCGCGATGTCCGGTGTCGAACTGCACCACGTTATGCTGCGTCGGCACTCGTGTCGCGCCGCGTGACAATGGGGTAAACGCTTGTCAGCGATTTAGGTGCTATGTGAATATGTAACACCTCCCCCCGAAGATAAGCAACTATTTCGAAATCTGGTGTGAGCGAGATGGTGAAATATTGCTGTGCTCAATTCTTATCCTGCTGGGACTGGTTCTATTGGACTCTTGAATTTCAGCATAATTTCCTGAAGGTGTGGCGTCATCCAATTCTTTAGGTTGATTTCCGTTGAGTCGTTTTGCTCGGCGTCGTCGGTACATTACGGCGATGACGAGTGCACTTGCACCGAATAGCGTTAGGTAGATTGGAATTGTGGTATGGTAGAGACTTGTATCAATCGCTTGCTCAAGTTTGACTGGAGTCTGTAACATGATCTTCGCGTTTGCAGAGTGCAAGCTTTTTAGGTCAGCAGAATTTAAAATGATGGATGTCTCATTTGATACTTCCAAATCTTCGAATTTCGTGGGTAACTGCATGATTTCCAAAGCGAATCCTTTGATGTGATTGTTAGAGTTCGCTATAGTAAATTCAGGTGTCTTAACGTAACAGTTGTACGGGATGATAGCCAAATAACTTCCTTCAAGGGTTTTGTACGTTTCTTGTCTGCATGATATCTTCACTTTAGTTGGGTATGGAAAACTTATGGTATAATGTTTCTCGTCGAGTTGTTCTACAGCTTCTTTCTTCAAGGCGACTGATGATAGCTTGCAAGATAAAAGAAGTTCTTGCTTGGAGATCAGATGCTGGATACAGTCGGAGTCATCTCGGGTCTTATAATTTGGTTTTGCTTCGCAGAGGTACAGGGAATCTATCTTCGAGCATTCAGCCTCCATGTACATAGAATCTTGTCCAGAAATCGCAATAAAAGGTGAGGTAGTTAAAAGGATTTTGTTATGCTTGTTAGGGACTAGGGACAGTCTATACAGGTCATAGATTGGAGGGAAGGCAATCGATACCTTAAAAACTAAAACTATTTGATTATCTATATGTTATATATGTGTAAACGCTCCCTAACGTACCATAGTGCAAAAATAGAGATTGCTTGTTGTTGATTCTGGTCTGTGGTATTATGGAAAATACAATGATTCGAATACATAAAATAATCTGTTTTAATCCCGGATTCCTTCGGACATAACAAATACGAGGATGGGATATTGATCCACAAACAACATGTAAAATTGAAATTGTTCAGGATGGCGCTTTTGGGAATTAACAGTATTGAATATGATGGAGAAGAAAGGTTCTCCGTGTATTTGGAGCGTTTCGAAAACTTCGTGGAGTGTAACGATATTGGCGAAGAGAAAAAGAAGACAACTTTTTTAACGGTTATTGGGCCGAAGCTGTACGGAACACTAAAAAATTTATGTGTACCAAAAAATCCAAAGGATAAAACGTTTGAGGAACTGAAGGAGATCCTCCTTCAGCACTTGGAACCGGAAACCTCGGTGATTGTGGAGAGATATAAATTTAATCAAAGATCGCAGCAGGGTGGCGAATCTGTCGCCGATTACATTATGGAGCTGAAAAAGCTATCAATTTGCTGCATATTTGGGGACAAATTGAATGATATGCTAAGAGACCGATTTATATCGGGCATCTATGATACTAAAATTAAAATGAGATTATTAAATGAACCGCAGCAGGGAATGAACTTGGCCAAGGCGGTCGAGATCGCAACATCAATGGAGCGGACAGAGAGAAACATAATCGAAATAAATAAAGAAAGAGAAGGGAATATACATAACATGGAAACAGAAAGGCGTGGGGAAAAGAAACCAGAGACTGGACAGCAAAGTGGACAATATGTTATGTATGGAAGACAAAGACAGCAAGGAAGACCCAGTAGAAAAGGAGATGAAGAAAGGCAGGCAAGTGGTTATGCTGATAGGAATCCGTGTGGGTGCTGCGGCAAGGAGGGACATAAGAAGGAGGCATGCTGGTTCAAGGACAGGAGGTGCAGACTGTGCAGCAAAATTGGACACCTACAGGCCATGTGTAGGAAGCAGAGGCAAAATTATATTAATCAAGAAAGGGATTATGAAGTGACTAACCAGGACCAAGACAGGGATGTATCAATGGAAAACAGTTTTTTTAATATGAAGTCAGGCATTTCGGCATATAAAGTAGTACTGAATGTATGTAATGTGGACTTGCAAATGGAGATTGACACAGGTAGTGCTATTAGTGCTATTAGTAAGCAGACTTATGATAAATATTTTTATAAATTGCAGCTATTGCCATGTAATTTGATTTTGAAGTCATACACTAATTCAGACATCACCCCAATGGGCTTCATCAAAGTAACAGTGAATTATGATGAAAAGGTGTATGACGGATTGTCCTTATATGTTTTTGAAAATGGTGGACCTCCTTTAGTAGGTAGGGATTGGCTTATGGTGATAAATTTGTTGAACATTGATGCCTTGAATACTATTTCATTGGATTGTACTAACCTAAAAGAAAATCTCAAACAAAAGTATCCAAATGTGTTCAATTTCAAGTTAGGAACGTACAAGAAAAAGAAAATAGAATTAAAATTAAAAGAAAATGCTTGCCCTAAATATCATAAGGCCCGACCGCTGCCATTTTCAATGAAAGAATTGGTTGAGAAGGAAATTGTAAGGTTGGTTGAAGAGGGAATATTGACCCCGGTTCAATCAGCTGATTGGGCTAGTCCTATTGTGCCAGTCTTAAAAGACAATGGTCAGCTAAGGATCTGTGGGGATTTCAAAGTCTCTGTTAACCCGCATCTAGAGGATAACAAGCATCCTATCCCTAGAATTGAAGATTTGTTTGTTAATTTGCAAAAAGGACAGAAATTTTCAAAAATTGATTTAAGCCATGCCTATCAACAATGTTTGTTAACTGAGGAGTCTAAAAAGTTAGTGGTAATAAATACACATTTAGGACTCTTTGCATACAATAGGCTGCCATTTGGCATAAAGACAGCTCCCAACTTGTTTCAATCCATAATGGACCAACTATTTAAAGGGCTTGAAAAACAAGGGATTGCAACTTTTCTTGATGATATTATAATAACTGGCAAGGATGATAATGAGCATTTAAATAATGTTATGACTGTAATTGCAAAATTGGAAGAGGCAGGGTTGACAGTAAATCTGGATAAATGTATTTTTATGTCTCCTAGTATTCGTTACTTAGGTTATATTTTATCAGCTGATGGGTTATTACCTGATGAAAAAAATGTGGAAGCGATAATAAAAGCCCCTGAGCCAAAGAATGTGACTGAATTAAAATCTTTTTTGGGCATGATAAATTATTATATCAAATTCATTCCAAATGCAGCTACATTAATGGCCCCATTTTATATGTTGACAAAGAAAAATGTAGAATTTTATTTTGATGATCATTGTAAAACAGCTTTTAAAACAGTAAAAAACATTTTGGTATCACCTCAAGTGTTAGCACATTATGACCCAGATGCTGAAATATTTTAGCTTGTGATGCTAGTGCCTATGGGTTAGGGGCAGTTTTATCTCAAAAGAAAAATGGAATTGAGAGACCTATAGCATTTGCTTCTAGAACATTGAATAGTGCAGAGAGCAATTATAGTCAGGTAGATAAGGAGGCCCTTGCATTGATATTTGGCTTAAAGAAATTTAATCAATATGTATGGGGTAGGAAATTTACCTTATTAACAGACTCAAAACCTTTATTGAGTATTTTTGGACCTAAAAAAGGGATACCAGTGTTAGCCGCTGGAAGACTGCAACGTTATGCGTTTTTATTGTCAGGTTATGACTATAACATCATTTATGTGAGATCAGAACATAATAATGCAGATTTCTTCTCACGACTACCACTGCAGAGAGTAGGTTTAGTAAAACAAGATTACTTCTATTTAAATTTTATTAATGATAATAGTTTTTTACCTTTGGATTGCATGGAAATTAAAAAAGAAACTGAGAAGGACCCAGTTCTGAAAGATGTTTTAAAATACACTATGCAAGGGTGGCCAAACCATGTTGATGGAGGTTTACAACAATATTTCTCTAGGCGAGAACAAATAACTGTAGAGCAAGGGATCTTGATGTATGGACATAGGGTAGTTATTCCCACAAAATTAATAAGTAAAATATTGAAGGAATTGCATTCCACACATTTGGGGATTGTAAAAATGAAATCACTTGCAAGGGCTTACTTTTGGTGGGTGTCAATTGATAAAGACATTGAGCTGTTGTCAATGAGTTGCAGTGCTTGTTTAGCGCTTAGACAGAACCCGGAAAAGACCATTTTACATTCATGGGAGTATCCTAAATCAGTGTGGACTCGCTTGCATATTGACTATTTGGGTCCACTATATGGAAAGATGTATTTGGTGATTCAATGTGCCTATTCTAAATGGATTGAGGTGGCGGAGGTGACTTCAACTTCAGCTTCTCAAGCTATAATAATTTTAAAAAAACTGTTTACAACTTTTGGTTTCCCTGAACTGGTTTGTAGTGATAATGGGCCACCATTTCATTCACATGAATTCAAAGATTTTTTGAGAAGTTGTGGTGTAAGACAAGTATATTCGCCACCTTACCATCCACAGAGCAATGGGTGTGCAGAGAGTGCTGTTAAAATAGTAAAAAATTGTATTAAAAAAGCTATTTTTGAAAAGAAAAATGTATTAGATTGTTTGAACAATTTTTTGATGTTGTACCGTAACGCTCAGCACTCTGCAACAGGAGAAACACCTGCTATGTTGATGTTGAAAAGGAATTTGCGAACAAAATTTGACCTATTAAAGCCAGATTTACATGCTAGAGTAGTCAAAAGTCAAGAGAAACAAAGAATTAATGCGGGAGGAAAAGAAGTCAAAATGTTAGATATAGGTCAAAATGTGTTAGCAAGAAGTTATAGGGATGGAAAATGGATAGAGGGAATAATTGTGAAGCCGCTGGGACCGGTAACTTATTTAATTAAATTGTTAGACACTGGAGTAGTATGGAAAAGGCATGTAGACCAGTTGATGATGTTTGAGAGTATGGGTGAAGATGATAATGTGTCGATAGAAAATGTACCAGTAAAAGAAAATGTTATTAATGTAGAGAAAATACCTGACAACTTTACAGAGAATGTTCTTGTAAATTCACCAGAGCTTAACTTAGAAGGTAGTGATAATATGTCTAAACAAAATAATGATAGTATGATTGTGAATAATAATGTTACGGTAACTGACACGGAAATTACGGTAGAAAGTAACACCTCCCCGGTAGTGGAGGTACCGGAGAGACGCTACCCAAGGCGAATAATTAAAAAGCCAAATAGGCTTGATCTCTAAGGGGGGAAGAGTGTTATATATGTGTAAACGCTCCCTAACGTACCATAGTGCAAAAATAGAGATTGCTTGTTGTTGATTCTGGTCTGTGGTATTATGGAAAATACAATGATTCGAATACATAAAATAATCTGTTTTAATCCCGGATTCCTTCGGACATAACACTATATAAAAGTAACCTAGCTTAATTACGTCATAATAGTTTCTTAATTCTAAGTTAAGGATTTCAGCGTTTGAATATAAAATCCTTAGTTTATCTAACATAATATGTCTAATCTCTCCTAAACTAACTACCGTATGCGGTGTGCTCGATGCACGTATAAAAGCTAACGTGTATTCTAAATTATGGAGTTCCTTGAATAGGTCCTCTATATTATCGCTTAGGATAATTAAGTACTGAGCCATATGGGCGTAGTGAATGAAATCAAAGTCTGCCGTACTATTAATTATGCGATTTAGGACATTGCCTATTCGTTCCTGATTTTTAGTTATATTAGTTAATAAGTTGGCATTACATGAGACCCAAGTTTGAGATAGACTGACTTGTTGGTTAATTTGGGACTCTATCTTGTGTTCGTTTTCCTGAAGGATTTTTATAGCATTATTATACTTGACTGCATCAGTTTGACCTAAATTACCGGATATGCTCTTAATAACGGAACCGAGTCCATCGATAAGTCCTCTTTTATGACGAGTGTGTTCAAGTGACTCTAGCTGCGTAGATATTTTAGTTAACTTAGATGTAAGATAATTCATATGCGGTTCGAATAGTAGGGCCGTCTTATTATTTAGTTTAGGCCTAAAGTCGGACAATTGCTTATTAACTATATCTATTTGAGATTGTATGCTATCGAGATTAACATATTTAAGAAAGGAATGATAATGAGAAACGATACGGGTCGTTCCTAAATTGAATGGAAGTATACCAGGGCCGTTTTCTAACGGATCAATCGTTACTTCTTGTCCTTGCGTCATTCGGAGTAGTATCAGCAGTAGCATCCTGTAACAATGTATGATCTTTAGGGCTTCGCTTTAGACGCGACTTTGCAACAGGGCCACGTTTCTTTCTAGTGTAAATATGAATGGGAAGATCGGCTAGGACTATGTCTTGGGTAAAACGCGGAGCTAATTTTTGTCTGTTAGCAAGAGGCTTGCGGACGAATACTTGTTGGTCAGGGCTATATTCTTTCTCGGGCTCGCGATCTTTGTTTCTATTTTCAGTTAATTCAGTCCTATGGTGAAGGGAAGTTTCGTTTATTATTTCATAGACCTGAGTTAGTCGTTTTTTATGGTCTTGTAAGTATTGTTGTAATAAGTGTTCAGATAGGTTTAAATCTAAGGAATCACGAGGGTCGAAGTGTCCTGTGATCAAGTCTAAAGGTCTGCACTTGGTGAAGCTATGTATGGAGCTGTTATAGCCTAGAACTGCGTAGGGCATAAGATTTATAGCAGGTTCATTATGTTTTTCCAATTTCAGGATTCTGAGATGTTCAAGAATGGTAGAGTGAAAGCGCTCTACTATGCCGTTATCGTTAGGGGTGTGTGCAAGTATCTTATGATGCTGTATTTTATGTAAACGGGTAAATTCTGAAAACAGTGCGTTAGTAAATTCAGGTCCTTGGTCCGTTACTATAGTATAGGGAACGCCATGATGGGTGCAAAACGTTAGAAGAGCTTGAACGACACTTAACGCTGTACCATCTTTGAGATGATATGCCTGCGCATATTTCGAGAAAGCGTCAACTAGGGTGAGGAATTTCTCATTTTGAGCTGTGAAAAGATCAAGATGCACAGTTTCAAAGGGTTTAGTTGGAGGTGGAACTATGGAAAATTTTTGTTTTATCGGGTTCCGATCATATTTTGCTTGTCCGCAAATACTACATTCGTTGATGTATTTTGAAATGCTTTCTTTCATTTTAGGCCAATAGTAACGGTGTGATAAAGCAAGGAAACATTCGGTTATACCACGATGATTGGTTTTTCCTTCGTGATAATTACGAATGATTTCTTGTTGTCTTAAGTAGTCTTTAACGTTCTCTGCTTCTTTTTTCGTTAAGACCATATTCAAGGCGGAGCTTTTGAATTTATCTTGAATTATAGGGATTATTTTATACATCGCGAGGGGTGGCTGAATAATAATTCCTGTTTTTACTTTGGGATTGACATATTCCTTTATAGCATTAATTACATCCTCTTCAAGGTTGGATTCTGATAGTTGTATTGTAGTTTTAGTATGAGTTTGGAACGGTTTAGATACGGTTGGGCGTTTTTTGATATCTCCTACGACTACAAAAGATATTTGGCGGTGGAACTTGTTTAAGGGTTCGTCAGATATCGGTACCTCTAATATGGGACTCTCAGCGCTGGTGTGAGCCGTTGCTGTTGTGGAGCCTGCCACTGAAGAGGGTTTCTCAGATACGTTGACTGCTATGGAATCTGCCTCTTCATTATTGATTTCTATGCGGGATAGAGCGTCTGCGTTGGTGTTCATTTTACCTGGCTTATAAACTGTAGTGAAATTATACTCGCTTAGCTTTAATCTCCAGCGGGTAAGGCGTGAATTGGGTTCCTTTAGATTCATGACCCATTGTAAGGGCCTATGATCCGTAACAATTTTGAATTTTCTGCCGAAAAGATAGGGGCGGAAATATTTGGTAGCCCACACGATTGCTAACAGCTCCTTTTCAATTGTGCTGTAGTTAATTTCACTAGTGTTTAATGTTCGGGAGGCATACGCTATAGGTTTGTCGCTACCTATCTGTCCTTGTGAGAGAACGGCACCAATGGCGAGATTAGATGCGTCAGTGGTCAATATAAAGTCTTTAGTAAAGTCTGGGTATTGTAAAATTGGGTCATTAATTAAAAGAGTTTTGCACTTCTCAAAACAGCTGAAGGCCAATTCTCGTAATTTAAAACGTTCAAAATCTAGTCGCAGTCTCATCTCAGCGACAAAGAAATGTCAAAAACATGTCAAAATGTAGGGAAATTTGAAGTATTTTTTGACAGATTGAGACTGAGATCAGACTGTGAACGTTGTTAAAATTAGTAGAATTGCCCCTCTGATATAATTAGGATCGGTTATGGAAATTTTCGAACCTTTCTTGAGACATTGCGTCATTGGTTTAGTTATGCGAGCGAAATCTGGAATGAATTTTCTGTAGTACCCTAGCAAACCTAAGAAGCGTTTTATTTCAGTTGGTGTCTTGGGCAATGGAAATTTCTGAATGGCCGTGATTTTATCCGGGTTAGGTTTAATACCGTCTTTACTAATTATATGTCCTAAATATGCAGTTTCTAATTTTAAAAATTCGGACTTGTCCATTTGAAGTTTAAAATTAGATTCTCTGAGTCTCTTGAATACCTTTTCTAGATTTATTATGTGTTCCTGAAGGGATACTGAGAAAACGATAAAATCGTCGAGATATACTAAGCACACAACATTTTGGAGGTCCCGTAAGAGATTGTCCATCACCCGTTGAAAGGTTGAAGGAGAATTCTTTAAACCCATCGGCATGCGAAGAAATTCAAAGTGTCCATGCTCGACTGTGAACGCAGTTTTATGAATATCGTTAGGGTTCATCTCAACTTGGTAAAATCCACTGGCAAGGTCCAGGGTGGTGAAATAATGACAGTTACCTAGCTTGTCAAGGACGTCCGAAATGTTAGGGATAGGATAGCGGTCGTCGATAGTTTTCTCGTTTAATTTTCTGAAGTCTATAACCAAACGCCATTTAGTTTTTCCGCTAGCGTCGGCTTTCTTGGGAACTACCCAGATGGGGGAGCTCCACGCGGATTGTGAGGGCCGTATAATATTTTGTTCTAACATTTTAGAGATCTGATCTTGAACTTCTTGTTTATGTATGAACGGATATCGATAACTGAGAGCATAGTGCTTCCAAATTAGCCTTTTCTTCAGGGTTCAAATGACTTGTACGTAGGCGAGACAAAACCTTTCTCACGCGATCGGACCGTTGTTCGGTGCGCGTGCACTGAACATTGAACAGCTCTGCGCTAACGGGGCGATCCATAGAAAACACTACGTCATGGCATGACGTATTCGTTACTTCTATTATACCTCTGCTATTACTAACGGTTGTAACACAATCGCCTATTAAACAATTTGAAAGATACTGTTTAGGAATTAAAACGTCACCGTCCTTAGAATTTATAGGGACTTTAATTATTTTAGACGAATTAGCCGGTATTATATCTTCATATAGATTATTATTACGGGAGTCGTACATTAATAAAGGATTACTAGAATTCCGAGTGACCAACAGTCTATTTTTTAAGTCTATTTTAGATTCTAATTTTTCTAACAAGTCATAGCCAATCAATCCATCGAAAAAGTTATGAAACGCATAGACGTAGAGGGTTATATCACCTGGTTCATTGAATTCCTGAAAGCATGGTATGGTGATAGAGTAATCACTCCTAGTGGTAGCATGAATGTTCGTTACTTCAAAAGGATCATAATTACATGGTATATGAGATAAGAACTTTTGAACAACTGCGGGGCTAACGAAGGACATGTTTGCACCTGTATCAATTAATAACTTAAGTGGAGGGTTTGAAATCTGAATGTATGGTAGTTGCCTTTGTGTTTGCAAATTAATCTCTATTTTAACTTGTCTGATTTGGGTGCCTTCTGAAAATCCTCTTTTTCAGTCGACTGGGTGTCTTTTACTTCCTCTATGACACAAGAGTCCGCACTCTGCGGTTGCTCATACGCGTATTCATTCGGATATATATTATAATTATAATACTCAAGATATTCTAGGGGGTAATAATCGTTACTGTTAAAATAGTCGCTAAAATAATCGTACTGCAATTGGTCATTAAGATCATTATAGTTAAATTCCCGTACTCTGAAATAACTTGAGGGTGGTGGATTACCAGCATTAGACCAGTCATGAGGTGCACGTGGGGCAAATGGTTTTGCCACGTAGTGACTAACGCCACTCATAGGTTGCGGAGCGCTGTTAGTAGTTGGTCTGGGATTAGGCATTCTAAAAGCTTGACCTTGTGGTCTGTAATCCGGCGGAGGTGCACTAAATATTTGCTGCGTACGTGTGGGTCCGTGATTTTGAGGGGGCTGATTTCTCCAAATTGGAGCCGACTGCTGTGCCTGAGGCATAAATGGTCGCGATGGTCCCGGCATATTAAAATTCCTAAGAGGCGGTAAATTAAACGAACGCGGTGTGGTTGGTGCCACGAAACCAGGTTTAAAACCATAAGGAAGTCTAGGACTAACCTGAGGCTGATGCTGAGGCTGCGGCTTCTTGTCCAGACCATGATCGTTGCGTTGCTGTAAATACAATGTATTCATCTCCTCATGCACAAACTCTAAAGCTTTCTCGATTGTATCAGGTCGCATGCACCGAATGCGAGAACCCAACGGGTCACGTAGACCACGTAAGTACGACTGTAAAGTGAGTTTTTTGTATAAAGTGCGTTTTGATTCAATGGTACTCGCTCTCGTTTCATGTAAGCTGATATAGGTCATAATAGTACTAAATAAATTTTGACACCGTTCATAAAATTCCTGTGGGGTAGCGGACCCCTGAGTTAGAAGCGCTAAATCATTATACAATGACGTCTCATCACGTTGGTCGGCGAAATTATTAACTAAGGCACTCCTAATTCCGTCCCAAGTTTCTGGAATACCATTCGAATTAATTGTACGCGATGCGGGTCCTACAATCTTATTTAAAATGCCGTTCAATAATGCCAAATTACTTAACTGATATTCCGGTCCATTTCTTATAAACTGTTGTACTAGTTGATCGCATAGTTTTATGAATCGAGTTAACACGTTCGAGTTTCCATCGAATTCCGGAACCAATCGTAGGGCCTTGTAAACCTGATCCACTGAGTCAGCCATATTCGATATGAATAAACTACTACTATCCTCCTGTTCTGCTTCTAAATTTCTATTAGCGTCTAAGTTACTAATTCTACTGTTACTGCTATCTAACCTAGGTAACCGAGATTGCCGTGGATGGAAAATCTTGGATATTTAAGGGAAAATTAAAAAATAAAAAGGGAAGCGACTCTAGAGCGATTCTAAAGCACTTACTTGAAATAATCCTGTACCTCTTTCGTATCGATGTCTGGATACTCCTCTGGACTGCAGCTCTTGTAGATTCTGGATACTCGTCTGGTGCTCGAAGGCCACCCGGGTGACTCGCGAATCGCGTTTCTGAAGGTAATTTCGATATATCGCGCTCGCGAACCGGCCCGCGAGTATCCTACCGACTGCGCCAATTACGAAGGCTGTAGCCGGAGAATTTAAAAAAATACAAAATTTATTAATTAAATTTATTTTATAAAGAATTACATTAATTACTTATTAGCTAAAATCGTTGCCAGTTGACCGATGCTGTGTCAAAAGTGACGATTCCATGTGGGTCGCGATGTCCGGTGTCGAACTGCACCACGTTATGCTGCGTCGGCACTCGTGTCGCGCCGCGTGACAATGGGGTAAACGCTTGTCAGCGATTTAGGTGCTATGTGAATATGTAACAGGATTATAATCATTAAAGTCATCAACACAACTCTCTAAGACCACAGATTTCTAAATAGTTACTACGTAACAGATACTTCACTCAGAAGAATATTTCCAATACCTATTGGTATAATAGCCTACTCCGTCGCGTGAGCAACCGCTGCATGCTAAAATGTGCCTAAATGCTCAAGAGTACAGTTGTGATTGCTTCGCACCGCGCGATCCCACAGCAATCGCAGGGCTGCCTCTTCGATAAAATTAAATTAACATAACTATTTTGTGTCTATTTTATTGAGAACTGTGAATATGTTCGGTAGTTTAAAATTGTATCGTATAAAGGTAAAATGTTTTTAATAAATTGGTGCTGACTGTGCAAATACATCTAAAACGTAATTATAGAGGTCAGTGTGTAGGTAAATACCTATAAGGAAAAATATTAGGTGTTTATCCCATCTTTTACTTGATTTGCACCCATCTACTGCACATAAGGCACCAGACGGCATTGTAGGTACCCGTACAAACGAATAGAATGATTAAAATTGAATACCGTGCGTGCGTGCGCTTCGCTTGCGAAAACCGCACTGAATATGGTCCGCAAACGGCCCGAGACCGCTCGGCCGGGCGGTAGGTAATTATAGCGCGCAAGTACAATGCGTGCCACGAAAGAAGAGACTTGACAAACCACGTGGTTTGATATGCGCAGTAGACGATTTATAGGTCTCTTTAGCGGTATGAGGTCTGAGGCGGGAAGGGACCGGGCGTCATCGGGGCAGCGGTAAGAGCGCGGGAGGCACGGCACGGCACTGCGCATGCGCGTTTTAGTCGCCTGCCGCTCTCTTCACCCCGCGCAGGTACCGCTTGACTCCGCAAGTACAGACGAGTGCAACCTGTATTTATTTTCTGTTTATAGTTGTGTAGTTTTAAACGAGTGCAAGTGAAATATTAATTATGCCTCGAGGTAAAATCTTAAGAAGGCATAGTAGGAAGATGGTTTACGACGTGTACACCTATAATATGTCAAAAGAAGCAAAGGAAGGTGTACAAAATAGAGAATAGAATGGCAATCTGCTGCGTGACAGGGACAAAATAGCATGCTATGCATACAAACTAGCTATCTCTTTCTATCTTATACGTTCCGTATTATCTATCGCTGTCGTACCTTTAAGTTAGTACTTATAATAACAACGCAACGATATCTGAACGCCATTCAGTATGAACATACGCCATGTTCATACTGAATGGCGTTCAGATATCTTTATAATATCATTGAATATTATAATATTATTCTGTAGAATTTTAATCTAAATGTCATCGACAAATCCCTGTATACCTAGGTAGCCACACAAATTATGAATAACTATTTCGTACATGACTGCCTATATACCTGCGCAAGCTCCCTACTATTTTTTAAAATTTTTTTTTATTTGAAATGGGTTTGCTCTTGACTCTAGTCTAGGTCAGAGATGACAGAGACAAAGTCTACGATGGAGTGAGCTCACCCAGAAGAAGCCTGTTCACTCTTACTTTGAAGAGATTCGGGTTGTATGCACTCGGAAACACAAACGCAGGTAAAGAGTTCCACTCTTTTGCTGTGCGCATTATAAAGGACATTTGAAAACGCTTAGTGCGAATTGGTGGAATAGCAACTAGGTAGGGATGGTAACTTGCAGTGCGTCTGGATATCCGAAGGTAGAAGGGGGCCGGTGGAATGAGATTGTGGAGTTCTTGGGCACACTCACCGAAGTACAATCTGTAGAAGACCGACAAGCAGGCACCCTTGCGGCGATGAGCCAAGCTGTGAAGCTTGGCATCCACCAGTTTTTCGTCGCCAATGAGCCTCTTAGCTCTGCGTTCCACCGAGTCAAGCGCGGCAAGTTGGTATTTCGCTGAGCCATCCCAAAGGTGGCTGCAATACTCCATGCAGGATCGGACTTGTGCTTTGTAAAGAGTTAAAAGCTGTCCAGGCGTAAAGTATCGCTTCACCCTATTAAGGATGCCCAGCTTCTTGGCCGCAGTTTGGGCTTTGTACTCGATGGTGGCGCCGAAGATGAGACTAGATGTCAACTCCATGCCCAGGAGCTCCAGCCGATCTGTTACAGGAACAGATGTACCCCGAAAAGTAGGAGTCTGGTCGAAACGACTCCTTTTGGCGGTAAAAACACACGCCTGTGTTTTGGTGGCGTTAAAAGAAACCAAATTGTCAGCACCCCACTGGGAGACAAGGCCCAAGGTCAAATCTGTCCGCTCCACCATGGCCTCTCTCAAGAAACGAACTTCGGCCCCGCTGGCCTTTGTGCTGGACAAGTATCTCTCTGAAACAGTACTGTCATCTGCGTACCCAACAATACCAGGCTGAAGTAGGTCATTGATGTGCAGCAGGAAAAGAGTTGCAGAGAGAACAGACCCCTGAGGAACTCCGGCATCAATAGCCATAAGGTCAGAGGAGCAGCCGTCAACGACTACTCTGATCGACCGCTCACTAAGGAAGTCTGATATCCAGCTACAAAAATCAGCTGGGATGCCATAAGCAGGAAGTCTGCTGAGTAGACCGGCGTGCCAGACCCTGTCAAAGGCCTTCGAGATATCAAGCGATACAGCAAGTGCTTCGCCGTGTTTCTCGATGGCTTCACCCCAACAGTGCGTGACATACACAAGAAGATCGCCAGTTGACCGTCCCCGGCGAAAGCCATATTGACGGTCACTGAGGAGATCATTGTCTTCAAGGTAGGTCAGCAACTTACTGTTCAGTACCCTTTCCATAACTTTGCAGAGAATGGAGGTAATGGCGATCGGTCGGTAATGTGCAGGGTCTGCACGGTCGCCCTTTTTGGGCACTGGTTGTACATTTGCAAGCTTCCAGGATTTTGGCACCGTTCTTTTTTCAAGAGAGAGGCGAAACAAGCGTGTCAACACAGGAGACAGTTCAGGCGAACACTGCCTCAACACTCTCGCTGGAATACCGTCAGGCC
This sequence comes from Luperina nickerlii, assembly GCA_963855955.1. Taxonomy (NCBI): domain Eukaryota; kingdom Metazoa; phylum Arthropoda; class Insecta; order Lepidoptera; family Noctuidae; genus Luperina; species Luperina nickerlii. Next base: position 16,236,316 of record OY979687.1, read on the forward strand.
CGCTTGCCTTGTTCACGTCTAGACTGCACAAAACTCTTCGGACCTCTTTATTGTGAACTGCGATCTCCGGCATCGAGGAGTCACAATGAGGTACAGTGGGTGGTTGCTTGGAGCCAGCGTCCAGACGTGAATTGCTTGCAAAGAGAGATGCAAATAAATTCGCCTTCTCTCCTGCAGAGTGAGCAAGCGACCCATCAGGTTTCATCATTGGAGGTAAAGTGGGACGACAGAAATTTGTTTCAACCGCTTTAGACAGGGACCAGAACTGTTTACTACCCGGAGGATGCGATGCCAGCTTGATCCCAATACGTCCGACATGGTCAAAACGTGCCTTACGCAAAACCCGCTTGCAGAACTTAGCGGCAGAATTAAAGGCTCTTTTCTTCGCGCGAACCCTACGCGCTCTAACTTTGCGGTCGCGGGCCTTGACCCAGGCTTGGTACGCAGACTCTTTTCGGGCCTCAGCGCGGGCGCATTCCGCATTATACCAAGGCCGGGACTTGTGACCAAGCGGAATGTCGGAGAATGGAATAAAATACTCCATCCCCTGCTGAATCACGTCCGCAACCACGTCAGCACAGCACGAAGGGTCACCCGAGGAGAAGCACACCTGCCGCCATGGATAAGACGCAAAAAAGTGCCGCATCTCATCCCAGTCTGCTGACTCGTATCGCCATACTCGCCTCGTGCCTCTAGGACTCTCATCTGGAGGAGAGCAGGTCGATATGGATTTCACCAGACAGTGGTCAGACGTTCCCAGCGGGGCTGAGACCGATACTGGATGACTGTCCGGATCAGTTGCCAGCAGAAGGTCCAAGCAATTGGGAGTATGGCCGTCGACATCCGGTACCCGCGTTGCCACATTCACCATCTGGGTTAGATCTAGCGTTAAAGCAAACTTGCGCGCCTCCAACCTAGCATGGTCAGTTCTCTGGAACGGGAACAACCACTCTTTATGGTGGGCGTTAAAGTCCCCCAGAAAAATGAGCTTCGCTGTTAGGTACCGTTGCTGGGTTACGTCAGTCGATTCCACAAGGAAATTAAAGAGCGCCGTTGTCTCCTGGTCACCGCTGTGCGATCGGTAGACGCCGATGTAGACAGATTTCTCCACGCCTGTGTCCACAAGTAGCCATATAGTAGAAAAACCCGATTTCTCAAAGCAACGGAGACGACGACAGCAAATATCATCGCGGACGTACACACAGACCCCAGCTTGCTTCTTGAACTTGTGTTCAAGAGAGTAACCCGGGTAGTTGAGGTACCCCACATCCGACGGGGTTGCTATCTTCGTCTCCGTACTACTGACACTCGTCAAGTCTCTTCTTTCGTGGCACGCATTGTACATGGAGTGACGGAGGCCTGCTAAGACCCTGTAAAACTACCACACTGTAAAAGTAATAAGTAAATATTATTTGCAATAAAAATTTTTTTTTTCTTCGGACATCATTTATGGCAAGACTAGGTATATCGAGACGTGTTAATTTAAAAAAATAATTTGGTCTAGCTCTACACCTAATCAAATCATATGTATCATCGACCTTGTGACATAGATGTGTGCATGCAATTATAAACCTTAGGGTGGTAAGCATTTTCAGACCGTGAGACCTACATTTTAATTTGTTTCATTTGGCCTCCAAAACATTTTTCATCTTTGTAATATCATGTGCGGTTTGAGATGCACAGCTGTATCTGAGAGCATGAGTTGCCGCCAGCGACGACAGCATGCGACTGACGCGGACGCTTCCGCCGCGCGCAGCCTTGTATCCACCCCCGCAGTGCGTCCCCCGTCGCCCGCGCGAACCATGGGCACACCATGGGACTGTCACCAACTGTAGTTGTGAGTTTGTAGTGAGCGAGTGTGTGTATGTGCAGGCTGGGCGTGGAGGACGCGGAACACCGACTCAAGTTCATGTCGGCGGGGCGCGAGGACGTGGACGTGCGCTGCCTCGGAGACGGCCGGCCCTTCGCCATCGAGGTACTCTGCGTGCTTGCAACAACACACACAAAACACAATTCACGAGACGGCATGATCGTGCATACACCTAACAACTAAACTAAAAAGTGATCGGTCTTTTTAAAGCACAACCATTTTTTTTCTCATCCTCACAAACAGTGAAGAAAATTTATCAAAACCAGTCGATTGCGTGCACGTTCCCCTTAAGTTTTCACCCTTCTTTGTAAAATCAGAAATTAAAGGTTCATGCAAAGGTACATGACCCTTCCAACTATCTTTTAGGGACGTTGGACTTTAACTCGTTCGAGGTGAGAAGAGGCCTTGCTCAGCTTACGGTAGCCTGTCAGACATCGCGGGGACGTATCGACTGCACAGAGCTCCATGGTCTTTTCTGGCGACTATTTGTGCCCGATAACTACATCGGACACCGTCAGGGATGTGTATCGATGCACAGAGTTCCATGGTCTTTTCTGGCGATTATTTGTGCCCGACAACTACATCGGACACCGTCAGGGATGTATCGATGCACAGAGCTCCATGGTCTTTTCTGGCGATTATTTGTGCCCGACAACTACATCGGACACCGTCAGGGATGTATCGATGCACAGAGCTCCATGGTCTTTTCTGCCGATTATTTGTGCCCGACAACTACATCGGACACCGTCAGGGATGTATCGATGCACAGAGCTCCATGGTCTTTTCTGCCGATTATTTGTGCCCGACAACTAAATCAGACACCGTCAGAGCCACCGCCGCCGCCGGCACAATCTGTTTGAGCAACTGCCAGCCAAAACTGTAGTCAGAGTCGAATGCCCAGTCTGTCGTACTCTATTGTTGCTGAATACCCTTCTGGCTGCCAACCCTGATTCTGATGTGTTTGCGGATAAGTAGGTATCCACTAAGAAAGGGTTTTTCAAAATTCCACCCCTGAGAGGGTGAAAATTCACGCGGGCAGAAGCTAGTTCCTAATATAACAACTCCGATTTATCAATCATCCTATTTTTATAATTACAAAATTTCAATATTCCTAACGTTTACCTATAACTTTTATTCTCAAAATATCGAGTTTCAATAAATCGAATAACAAAAAGTCCGACTTCGAAATCGCAAACTTCTTATTCGAAAATACGAATAAAAATATTTTCTTTCGCTGGTCACAGTTCTAACCTAACCCAAATGATTCACTAACAATAGAGAGGATCTGGCGTTAATGGCCACTGTTCTAACCTAACCCAAAGGATTCAATAACAGTAGATGGTACCCGACGCAGGTATGCACCGTGTTCTTCACATTATCCATAAACTTTGTCAAACGCTTCTATAGCTTTTACAAATTAAATCTAACAAAGGAAGTAGTACATAAAGAGGTGTACGTTACCCCAGCAAGAAAGTGTCTCCTAGGGTTATAGGAGTAGAACGTATAATATGTCCTATCTGCTGTAAATGTGCCCCCAAATAAAAAATGTGTGCCCCCTGTCGTTTTGGAAAAAAACGGAAAAAACGATTCCTGCTGGGGTAACGTTTTTCTAGCAGGAAAATTCTAAACGAATGATCGGAGAGAGAAAAATTGTGCATGGCCAGAGAGCTTATATGTGTGCCAAAATGTGCCCCAAAAAAAAAAATCTGTGCCCCTTCAGGTTTTCGAGATATTGCATTTCCTGCTGGAGTAACGTTTTGATGAATCGTATATCTCTACAACCATTGCATGTGCCCCTGTAGAGTAAACATACACGAGTAGCTCTTAATGTGTGCCCCTTAGTGCCCCAATTAGTTTTAAGAAAATATTTATAGTTTTCAAGTTATAGCGGTTTTATGAAAACCCGAAAAAACATCGCAGCGCCTAAATTAGACAAGAAACAAGTTCGCTGAAAACTGTATTCGGTCCTTCTTGACGCTAATAATAACCATACAAAGTTTCAAAACTATTCATGCATGCGTTTTTGCTAAAAGTCAAAACGATGGTGTCCTAACTTTGACGGCAAAATACAAGGAACCGGCTCAATCCGAGATGTGTAGGTGTAAACCAAAATCATGTGCCTTTAGTCAAAAATATATGGTGAAAATATTCAGCTTGGAATGTTTCGCATTAAGTAAATATTAACAAAAAACCAAAATATGTAAGCAACGGCTGGTTATTCGACCAAATTTGAATGACTACTAAAAAGCGACGGATTCATACATATCGATGACCTTCTTTACTTTACTCACTAACCGGTTCACACGCGTTGTGCCTGAATACACTGACTTACAAAAGTAATAAGTAATAAATAAAGTTGTTATTGGATTATATTCTACTAGCTGTTTCTATGACGTTACACATGATTAAGTACATTATAATATCTTCTCGATTCTAAATTTCATTAAAATACATCCAGTAATTTATGTGAGAACGAAAGAAATACATCGAGATATTTGCCAGGTCTTTGACTTGGTCCCGATGTTTAAAAAAAAATATAGTTCATGAAATGTGTGATGAATACCTACTACTAAAAAGAGGTAGCTCTTTTTTGTATATAAATAAAAAGCCCGTATTTGTCTTTTTATATTAGGTACATATATATTTATTGATAAGCCGTAGGTTAGATAAATTAACAGTACAATGCGTGCCACGAAAGATGAGACTTGACCCGCCTCCCCCGCTCTTTCCGCCGCCCCTATGACGTCCAGTCCCGTCCCGCACTCAGACCTCATACCGCTAAAGATACCTAAAATCGTGTACTGCGCATGTCAAACCACGTGGTGTGTCAAGTCTCATCTTTCGTGGCACGCATTGTAAGTTTTTCATCATTAAGGGGAATGCTCCAACTAGCCCGCGAAATTCAAAATTTCTTGCGTTTTTTTGCAATTTGCAGGCCAGTGCTAGGTTGTATGTTGATTAAAATATTATTCGCGGTTGTAAGACGTATATAGTTACAGAATTATAATCATCAAAATCACCAATACAACCCTCCAAGTTCATAAAGGCGTAGGAACAAAAAAAAAACAGAAAAAATTTGAATTTTGCGGGCTGGTTGGAGCATTCACCTTACTTAATAGAAGATTCCCTTTTTTCGCCTCCCCACACCGCAGCATATATCTCTGGCCCCGCGGCATCCGCTGACGTCGTGTCGCAAGGAGTCGCTTTGTCTAGCTTGGAGAAAGTGAGACAGCTAGTACGCGTACGGTGTTAGTGTGACAGAGACAGGTTACGTGTAACGTCGCTCTATTATGAATAATAGGTACGAAGTGTTTATTGAGGAAGTGCGTTTGGATTATTACTTGGTATTGGTAAACAGTTGCAGTTATGTTAAGACGCCAAGGACACTGTTACGTTGAGTCACGCAGTTGCACTGATACTGTTTGTTTACTTTTTTTTGAGTTGGTTGAAAGTGGCGTATTAAGCATTTTATAACAATTATGTGGTTGTAGGGGTGTTGAATTTTATGGCACGATCTGCTGTGGTAAGTATTTAATGGCATTGTTTTGACTTACCTATTTAAAAATACTTGTCTTATCAAGTACTTGGATTTTTGACGTGACAACGTCTAATAAATCGATGAAGCTGGCTGCACTCACGAAAAAACATGACTCATGTAGCGTTACCTCGCGGCCTCGCTCTGTAGCGTTCCATGGCGGCTTGAAGTGCAAGCGAATATTAACAAATGCAATGCAACTATTCCATCAGTATTTTCTTATGACGTTGTCACGTTCAACTATCGTCAGTAAACCGACTTTACAGACAACCGATTTTTTTCATTACTTTATATACTAATTTCTAATATTTATAGGTAGGAACTTTGATCTGTGATTTGATGCAATAATTACTTTAAGAATTAAAATTAAGGGAATAAAAATAATAATTTCCACATCAACAAGCTGTTTCATTTATTATAGTCACAAGGTGCATTTAATATATTTTTTAATTAGCCCCCAAAACTTTTGAACGCGACTGTACGGACAACAGCTTAGGTATAATACGTTCAATAAAGAAGGTCATCGATATGTATGAATCCGTCGCTTTTTAGTAGTCATTCAAATTTGGTCGGATAACCAGCCGTTGCTTACATATTTTGGTTTTTTGTTAATATTTACTTAATGCGAAACATTCCAAGCTGAATATTTTCACCATATATTTTTGACTAAAGGCACATGATTTTGGTTTACACCTACACATCTCGGATTGAGCCGGTTCCTTGTATTTTGCCGTCAAAGTTAGGACACCATCGTTTTGACTTTTAGCAAAAACGCATGCATGAATAGTTTTGAAACTTTGTATGGTTATTATTAGCGTCAAGAAGGACCGAATACAGTTTTCAGCGAACTTGTTTCTTGTCTAATTTAGGCGCTGCGATGTTTTTTCGGGTTTTCATAAAACCGCTATAACTTGAAAACTATAAATATTTTCTTAAAACTAATTGGGGCACTAAGGGGCACACATTAAGAGCTACTCGTGTATGTTTACTCTACAGGGGCACATGCAATGGTTGTAGACATATACGATTCATCAAAACGTTACTCCAGCAGGAAATGCAATATCTCGAAAACCTGAAGGGGCACAGATTTTTTTTTTTGGGGCACATTTTGGCACACATATAAGCTCTCTGGCCATGCACAATTTTTCTCTCTCCGATCATTCGTTTAGAATTTTCCTGCTAGAAAAACGTTACCCCAGCAGGAATCGTTTTTTCCGTTTTTTTCCAAAACGACAGGGGGCACACATTTTTTATTTGGGGGCACATTTACAGCAGATAGGGCACATATTATACGTCCTACTCCTATAACTCTAGGAGACACTTTCTTGCTGGGGTAACATACACCATAAAGAGGCACAAAGATATTTGTAATTTTATAACATATTTGCTCGTAAAGGGTCTCTTATTTCACCAATTTCAATATAGTAATGTATCTCATTATTTATTTATTTTATCAAGATGCTCCGTCAAAACGAACGGTACTTTTTAAAATCTTAGCAAAGAGTATTTATTTCAGAAAAGTAGTCAACATTTTATGAATAAAATTAACTTTAGGAGATAAAATATAATAAATAAACATTTAATTCTTTAATTTAATTAATTTTGACAATATATTACAACCATTAATATCTGTAACAAAAACAAAAATATTAATTGACTTTATAATAATACTGGCTGTTTTGTGCCTATGCCTGAAAAAAAAGCGCGAACGCGCGCGCATCGCTTATTTGTTAAGAAGTAAAAATTATTCCGAAGTCCGAGTTTTATTTATTTCCTCGCAAATATCTTATAAAACGTCGTATGACATACGTGCGCTTTGATAATTACAGCCTCTGCTTTCTTTTAGCCCTCGCCTACGGCTCGGGCAAGCAATATCGCCTCGGCTGTAATTTTCAACTTACCGCACTTATATCATAATGTACTATTATTTAATGAAATTTAATTGAGCTATGCAGTAAGAAAGGGTCTAAACTTATTTTTGACAAGTTTCAGCCCGCCAAACCTTATGAATGAAATTACGTCGTTGCTAATTCGGATAAAAAGACATGCCTAGCGGGTGATTTACGTCAAGGTATTTAGTTTGTATGAAAATTAATAGAAAATAAAAATTCATTAATGTGTCCATAATGAAAAATGCTTATTTCCATGGTCTGAACAATGGTCGAAGTTTATGTATATCGTCCGGAACACGGTGTATATAAGGAGAAGAATAAAACAGTGTGTAGCAGGGTGGAACAGGCACGTCCGTGACGCGCACGGGGAGGCGCGGGCTAAGTTCACTTTATGAAACTGGCGCGGCCGACCGTCATCAGGTACTTAGTACAATGATATGATAGAAGCGCGGTAAGTTTTTAAAGGGAAGCTGAAGTGGCGTCAAAATCACAAAATCACCAAGAGGCCATAAAAATGAACATCTTAGCCTCATATCACATACAGTCGGCAATGCTAATTAGTTTACATCACGCACACATCGGTAACTGTCATTATTATTGTGTGCGTATAAGTATATATTATACATTCACGGTTAGAAATACAATACGTTTTTTCTTAGCATTCTTACTGACTTTTTTTCTTTTTGCTCGGCTCCTAAAGGTTATAGCGTGATGTTAAATAGCCTAAATGTTAATAGATAAAAAGCCTATAGCCTTCCTCAAGAATTGGGCTATCAAATGCAAAAAGAATTTTTCAAATCCAACTGATAGTTCCAGAGATTAGCGCGTTCAACCAAAAACTCGTGGCTATGTGTATACGTCTCTATAATAAGTTACCAAAAATGTTTAAGACATTAAATTGTAAATTATTTAAAATCCAATTATATAAATGGCTCAATAATAATAATTTCTATTGCATTAATGATTTTTTTAATATGAATTCATAATGTATCTTTAGTATGTAAGTTTGCATGCTTTAGTATTAAGCAAAACATGTCCGATCTAATGTTTTTTCAATAACACCTTGTATACCATGTTTTATGCATATAAAATAATAAAAAAAACACTTTCAATATGAATTTATTTTAGGTCGCAGGTACAAAAGGTCCGTCATAAATGTTTCCGTCTTTAGGAGGTAGGCGCGTCAAGTACCGTCCTGGCTTTACGCGTAGCTGAAGATGACTCAGGAGCCGAGGAGTTGACCCTGGGTGGTAGAACCGCAGGGTTGATAGAAGTGGTGCCAGATGTCAGCCTTGTGTGTTGACCGCCCGATGTCACGGCAGTACGGCAGCGGTTTTCTTGGGCAAATGAATCCGGAACTTGAAACCCTGGAATTATGTCCAGGAAATAAATAACTGAGCCCTCTGCTAATCCTCTCCTGACGGTGACCACGGCGGCGAAAGCATAAGCGTAAGGCGGATAAAGTACTATTGCGCTTAAGGCGAATGTGTGTAAGGTCACCTTCAGAATCGGACTAGGTATACAAAGTTTAAAGAAAAGAGTGTGAAGCACTTATACATTAATGAAACATTTTCAAAAAAAACGTACCATTCTCTCATAATGTTTTGTCTTCGTTGAAAAATCACGTAATATTCTTGTTGCCGATTTTATGAATTCTTTTTGTTCTAATCATTGTTTATAATTTTAACTCATCAATTTAAACTCCAAATACCCACTACTTTTTATTTTAATAAAAAAATTGCATAACAAAAACGAAGAATCTTATTCCGTTTAATACAATTATGTTTGTCTCACTTAAGCTTTTGACAACAAAAACATTAACTGACGCTTAGCTGAATGGTATATTATTCAATTTAATACGGGGTATAATAATTAAGGTACTGATCTACCGAAAAAAAAATATTTGCATAAAACGTTAAACTAAATGAAATAGAATTTAAATATATGTCCACTTTTGTAGTACTTTGTGTAACACCTCTGTGTAACGTCGAAATCATGCTTCATTTGATTTACTTTAAACGCATCTCTAGTTCATTTAGCAGTGGCAACACAATACGCAACTACCAACCTAATGAAATAAAAACGCAGCCATCTTGTTTTTCTGACATTTTGATTTGACTGTGATCCTCGATTTGTGTCGCAAAATATTTTCCTCCGACTAACGTGGATTTAATAGGTACATGTGACTTTGCATACTAATGAGAGAATCCAACTGAAATCAAATAATTCTAGTGAGATATTTGCCTGTAATTTGTTCGACATTATTTTGACGCCGCGTTATGTTGTTATTTTGTGTAACATTGTGTAACGTTACACAAAGTAAACGGTATAAAGCTGTGTGCATATTGCTAGAGTCCAGTGTTTTTAACCGACTTTTAAAAAAGAGGTGCCCTCAATTACACTGATTTTTTAACGTACATAATATGATGCAATAAATTATGAATGGATTTTGATGATTATTTTTTGTTCTAAAACTTTTTTTTATATGGTACTATGGACCAACACTGAAATCGCGAAAAAATATCAGCTGATCCATGCATTTAAAAACCATGACATGTAAAAGTGCTCAATAAAGTCAAGTTAAGTGAAGTGCAAAGTGTTCTGCTAGTTTTTTTTTAGTTTCCTCTCAACAATACCAAGACAAGACATGTGGAAAACGGCAGTATGAACTATTCTTTGCAATGTCTTTTGTGTAACATTATGCTCCTTTATGTAACGAATATTTGAATTCCCTTGTGTTTATTTTGTGTAACGTACAATTTTTTTGAAAATGACTCTAATACGAACACCAATATTGGTAAGATAAAGTTTATGGTTAAAAGAAATAATTGAAGTTAATAGAAATGGGTGTCAAGAAAAAAAAAAGATGATGAAGCACAATTTTGCAAATCATTGAGCACCACCATGACACATGAGAAAGCAATGCGTAACTTTCCAAACACTTATCCAATACGGGGAAAACGCCGTTTATATTTTCGTATTAAACTTTTTAAACTTTAATAATAATTATTAAGTAGGTACTTAAGTTTAGTTTAGAATCTGAGCTTTAGAAAGTTTAGAGTGAGACTGCAAGTGTGACGTCACTAACAAGTGTAGTACTTATGCGTGAACGCGCGTCTCAACAGTAACTGACCGTCCTCAAGCCTAAGCGTTCCTAAGATCGTGAGCGAGGGAGACAAAACAAAGGCGCATTAAGTGATGTGAACGGGTTGGAAAGTCTATATCAAATGACTCGACAATTTGGTTTGCTTGTCTATTTACTAAAACAATAGTTTACAACGTTACTTTGAAGCTAGCTCCCCAAGCAAAGTTAATAAAAATTTAAATGGGACCCCTGAAGCATTCACTATCCATTAAAAAATATATTTTTGAAATCGATTTACAATTGCCGGAGATATCGCGTAACATACATTTTGATGAAATTTCTATAGGATCAAACTGAAAGTAGGTATACTCGTATCATCACACTAATATTATAAAGGCGAAAGTTTTGTGAGTGTGTATGTGTATGTTTGTTACTTCTTCACGCTCAAACGACAAGAACCAATTTTGATAAAATTTTATATGGAGGTAGCTGACACCCTGGATTAGTATATAGGTTACTATTTATCCCGATATTCCCACGGGATCGACCCTAACGCGGGTGAAACCGCGGGGCGCAGCTAGTTTCAAATTAAAAAAAAGTGCAAATCGGCTTATAAACAACGGAGCTATGAGTTAACAAACAAAAAAAACATAAACAAAATACATATGTATATTCAACCGAATTGATAACCTCCTCCTTTTTTTAATTCGGTTTAAAAATAAAAATAATTACAAAGTAGACGATTTTAAATTAGGTAAGTACTTACATTAAACGTTAGGTACTTATAGATTAATTTGAATTTATATGCGTAACTGAATATTATACTAATTCAATCAGAATCCTAATTTTAGCAGTTTATTCGAAGTAAGTATTGAAAATCGGAAGTCGTTTTTTCGGACCGAGAACCCATCGAGAATTTGATTCTTCGAACGTATGAAAATAGGGAAACAAACAAATCGCATTTACGATTTTCGGTAAAATTAATTTCGTGATTTTTAATAATAGACATTATAGCTATGTACTTAATTCTCAGGTATTAATAAATACGGACTTTTGAAAATCGGAACATCGAAATTCAGAATAAAATATTTCGGAGTATTTGGATGTGCCCCAACGTAATAGTAGTCTCTCAGGTGATTGGTGTTGTACCGTTTTAATAAATAAAGGTAACTGCCTGAAATAATTGAAAAGCGGCGATGTGTTCACAGATCACGGACCCGACGCGGACGCCGACCGCAGCGGAGCTGAGCGAGCTGTGCGAGCAGATCTCTGCGAGCGGCCACGTGCGCGTGTCCCGCCTGGTGCCCGTGAGCCGGTAAGTGCACTGCGCCCCGCAACACTGGCGATGTGTGCAGTCTGTAACTCGCGTCGTTGCCCTTGCAGGGAGGACCTCGCGCAGCTGAAGAAGGGTGAGGAGACTAAGTGCAAGACGTACGAGCTGCTCTGCATCAAACTGTCGCACGCCGGCGACGATGATGAGCTCACGGTGAGTGACGTCACGCGCTTGCGTGCTCAGCCTTTTTTCTTTTAACTCAGCCTGTCGCAGTCCAGCTGGACGCAGGCCTCTCCCAACAGGTACTCCCTTTCTTCTCCTAATATTGTTTGTCCGAAAATCATTATCAGTAACACGTTTGCTATAAACTTCAGTAACCATAATGTTCAAAAATTCGAAATTTTGTTTACATCGTTATCTTTACTTCTAAAACTATTCTGTCATAATATCGAGTACCTACTATAATAATTGAATCTCCTAATTTTGCATGAAATAAAGTCATATGTCCTAAGTGTGGTATTATATAATGTGTACCTATTATTCCGAATGTTCATTTATAATAAAATGGTTAGTCCTAAAACATTTGCTAAGAATTAAGTTTTAGTGACAGAAACGAATCACTGTAAATCCGACCCCACGCAGTCTTGGCTGTCCTACCCCTAGATAAATAAATAAATAAAAAGTTTTTTTATTTACTTTAGTTGTACAAAAACACTTATCTAAACACTATGCAGCGTTACAACTAAGGGATAGAGTGATTTCGATGAACTCTGGCACCCAAAGTAAGATTTAACTTGTGTTTAGGGTGCCAGCGTCCTCGCCTATAATTGAACAAGGTATATCAGTAGTTGTAGCACGAGCACAGAATATTATTCCTTTATTTATTTTTAAACAAACTTATTATATTTTTAAATATTCTTTAGAAAAAATAAATAAAGAAACATTTAAAAATATAAAAAATTGTAGCCCACCGGTATCGGGAACAGGGTCCAAGCTACCGGCGGTCAGGGCTCCAGAGAAAGGAACCTCCTAACGATACGAGCCGTGTCCAGGAGTACCGCTCTCTGCATCAAGCCCTTGACCCAGCTGCCTAACGAGAGCCTCCTCAGGTGTTGGTCGAGGCTCTTGGCAATGACTATCGGCACAATGATCGCTGAGTCCACACCCCACATGTCGACAACCTCGCGAGCCAAGTCAAGATACTTGATTTTCTTATCTTTCTCGGCACGAGCACAGAATATTATTATTATGATAATTACTTACTAATAAATGCATAGATGTGGCCCATTAAAGTACCATTGTATATATTGAGAGAAAGATAAAAATGGTGAAAGCTTGTGCTTATGTTATCCTGTATAAATATAATTACAGATATATGACGTTTATTTATTTATTTATATTTATTTATATATACTTTATTGTACACCAGAAAATACATAACAAAAAAAATACGATTATGAATACAAAAACATACAATGGGCGGCCTTATCGCTATCTGCGATCGACGTTATTAACTAAATTAGGCTAAGCGATTGATACTTGTAGTAAATCTTCGGTCCCATCGTAACTCAGTGACAATAGCCACTTTGAGACCTTGGTCTTACATTCATTTAGGCACATGGGAGCAATGGTACAAAGTTTATTTATTTTATTATATAAATGGCTAGACAAAACATCATAATGACGCTGAGCAAGGGCCGTTCTACATCCACGAGTTGAGCATACTTCGTAATGTTTACGCTTTTTAGCAGCATTCGGCTTGTATACCACAGAGGGATGTTTGCGCAAAATAGTGCCAAGAACAAAGAGCTGTCTCACAGTGAGGACCTGACATTCGGTGTAGAGAGCCGAGGTTGGATATCTAAACGGCTTCGAGGTCATTACCTTGAGGACAGCTCTCTGTGCTCGTTCCAGAGGCAGTAGCGTTGTCTTGGGAGCCCCACCCCACACTGTGATGCAGTAGTCTATTATGCTTTGACAGAGGGCATAGTAAACAGTTTTAATGGTAAAATACTCCGCGGAGTGCCTTAGTTTTTTAAAAATAAATATACACTTACGGACTCGCGATATGAGATTGGTAAGGTGAGGTTTCCCGCTCAAAGAACTATCTACATAGACTCCGAGATACTTAACAGACTCAGACCTTGTAAGTTGCGGACAGTCGCATTCTGAAGAGGATAGACCGAATGAGCAGGTATGAGCCCTAAGCACCATTGAGTCCTGTGGAGGGAGATTGGTGGATAGTAAAGAGAAAGGTATACTGTTTTCTTAACATTTAAAGTTAGGATATTATTTGAAAGCCATTTCGACACTGAGTTTAGAGCAAGTTCCACGTATTTTACTGTTTCAGGCCAGTCGCTCCCTTGAAGAAGCAAAGCCGTATCATCTGCGTAAGTATAAATTGAGCAGTTCATTAGAGACATTTTGCATAAGTTGTTGATATAAATAAGAAACAGGGTAGGACCCAAAATTGAGCCCTGAGGAACGCCGAAACTCAATGATTTAGTGTCACTAATACCGTCATTTATGTATTTTGACGCATTGGCTTCTATCACACAGGTAATCCTGAAAAATTTTTCAGGTATGTCCGCGAATTCCAGTAGCTTCCAGCTTGGATAGGAGGTGGGGAACAGACACAGTGTCGAATGCCTTGGAAAGATCGAGGAAAATAGCCAAGCATTTCATTTTGCTATCTAGTTTAGATATTACGTGATCTACCAAGGCAGCAATAGCATTTTCAGTTGACCTGCCACCTCTAAAACCATACTGGTTGTCACTCTCAATAAATTGTAAGACTCAAGATAGTTTATCAGCCGTTTATTAAGTATCTTTTCCAATATTTTAGAGATAGCAGGCAAGACTGAGATCGGTCTATAATTATCTACACTGCGTCTGTCCCCACTCTTGAAGATTGGATGAACGACAGCCCTTTTAAACACCCTAGGAAAGCAACCCGTGGAAATAGAGCGATTGCAGATATGTGTAATGGCTGGGACAATCACGGGCAGACAGGATTTTAACAGTCTCGATGAGATGCCGTCCCAACCCACCGCAGCATCTGTTCGTAACCCAATAATGAGATTTGAGACCTCTACTTCATCAGTGGAAGAAGTACCAGCGATTTAGAAGGCAGGGAATCGAGAGAATACTCCGAAGTATACGAAGTGGATGAGAATCTGTCAGCCAAGTTCTTGCCAACATTGGCAAAAAAACTCGTTAACTTTGTTGACCGAAGATTTTTCATCCGAGGACATCCTTAGTAGCTCATTAGGGGAATTCGCATTAAGGTTAGTTCCGGTGATATTTTTAATTATCTTCCAAGTTGCTTTAGGGTTGTTCTTCGCCATTTGAAACTATTTCCCTTCATATGCATGTTTTAAATTTTTGAGAAGCTTGTTACAAAAATTACGGTATCGTTTATACGTGACCATGAGGATGTAATTTTCAGGATCTGCCTTTAGGTTTTGAGCCATGCTATCTCTATTTCGGATACAACGTAGCAGACCATTGGTAATCCAAGGTTTCAGGAGTCTGCGTTTCGAAGACATGTACACCGATTTAGAGTGATTAGCGATGACAGAGCTAATAATGGAAACCAGGGACTCAGCGGCATTGTTTGCGGCTTGAATAGTCAATATTCCACTTAAGTCCATTGATAAGATGTCAGTAGTTGCAGCTGTATAATTAACGACTATGCGATTACCTTTGGAGGTAGGGAGTGGCTTTACATTTTGAATGCTTATAAACGTTGGTCTATGATCAGTAATGTAAGTATCGAAAACTAGAGTCGTATTTTTCAGATCAGATCTTAACCTTACATGATCAATACAAGAGTTAATACGGGTTGGAAATAGATGTGTAGGGAGGAGGCCATGTGAAGCAATAAGGTTAAGGTACTGAGTTGCTTGTTGGGAGATAGCATTCGGAGTTATGTCAATGTTGATGTCACCCATTATCACTAAGTTTTTTTGGACTGCCGTCTGAGTTAGGACAGTGTCTAAATTATCAATAAAATGATCAAGATTTCGTGTGGACGGAGAGCGATATACCGCTAAAAGTAAGATATTATGGGATTTAACATTACAGATCAAGCAGCTAGCACCAGATATAGCAGGTTCAGTAACGCTATGAGGTAATTCTGATTTTACATATATTATGACACCATCGTTCTGGTTGATAGGATTAGTCGTGTGATAAGAAACATACCCATCCAGTGGTGGAACTGTTGACACCATCAACCAGCACTCCGATAAAATCAAAACATCACATGAGATTTTTATCCTAGCCAGGAGCACAAGAAAACCATCAAAGTTACAATTTACACTGCGTATATTAAGGTGCATTATATTAAGCGACTTACTATTGTTGTTAATGAAACGTCCACATGACTCCGGTACACAGATATGTGAATCACCCATACCAAAAGAGTCAATATCATTTAAAATGTTAGAATCGAATATTGATGTTTGATGTTAAGTGCATATCGATTGCGATAGTAGATATGACGTGGATTATGTGTAATTTAGTTTTGTCTGCATTTAATAATTCAGTTTTGTAGGTTGCAGGTATAAGACATAGAAATAGGATAGGCGATAGGATGTACCCAAACGCAGGCATGATATAAGTTGTGACTTTGTGGTAACAAATTTTCAGATTATTAAAATTTTTACAAGGTCTAAAATGGTACGATGAGTAATACAGAGGCAGATATATACAGTATACATTATATAAAGTTGATAATCTCAATATTATTTTTATAAAAAGGTAACAAGTTGCATCTATAAAGTAGTAAAAAACTGGTTTGTAAGAAGCTAGTAGTGCTTGAGTTTGTAAATAAAATTGTAAGTTACTAGAATATTTTAAAAGCATGCAAAAATAACGAAAATGAGATGCCTTGCGTTCTTTATGCAGGGGTGAGCAGTTTTCTAAAACAAGAGGTTGAGTTGATAACAACGGAGTCCATTCCTTCACGTTCACGAAGAAAAATCTTTCCATTTTGTGACCAACAAAATTTATATTTGTTTGTTTTAGCAAACGAACGAGCCTCGAAGAATAGTTGTCGCTGGGTGCGAGGCAGGTGATCGGCGATATAGACTGGTTTGACTTCACCGGGAACACCAATGTGTCCCGTGTTTAGTTTCTCAGTTGATGGCAGACCCTTATTGAACGTACGGCAGGCGTCCAGTACTTGATTCTTCGAGGTGACAGTCAGGAACTCTGCCACTATCGGTCTGTTTAGGCCCTTTTTTCCGGGCAGACGATATATGTCACGTAGTTGCGGAGGGTTAACCGCCGGTTGGAGGGTCTCACAGGTTTTTAAAACAATCGAGGTTAAGTCTCTAGCTGTTGCCTTCTCAATTGCTGGTACATTCCTAATCTCAAGACACGACGATCGCGAGCTCAGCTGTATATCTTCTACTTTTTTTCCAGATCCAGTATATAGTTGCGCTGTTCACTGTTTTCCTTTTCCAATTTCTGCATTGATTTCTTAATAGAATCGTAATCTTGACTCAGAAATTCTATAGTTTTTAGTGTTTCAGCATTCGTTTTTTGAATCTCCGAATTTTGCAGTTTAATTTCAGCTCTGACGTTAGTTTTCCAAGCAGAGCCTCCTGGTCAGTTTTCCAGGTAGTAAATAAGTTCGTTATTTTATCCTCGAGATTCTTCCATTCACACTCCGGGGAGAAGTCTGGTCGAAGTCGCTTGGATCGCGAGGTAATGTTTGAGATTTCGGGCTCATTTGGGTTATTAAAAATGTCCGGAGTTGAGAAAATAGGTCGATTATCCATCTCACAGGCAGGAGTAGCGGGGGGCGAGCGCTCAGTCCTCGGCATAGTAGCTGTACTTGTTTACTTATTGCTTAATTAACCCGGCGAGCGTAAGGTTAATATTTGTTACATCGAGCGTAAGGTGGGTGCAGCAAACCCATAATGGTGGACTAGCCATTTTAATGTGTTTATCATATTTTATTTATGTTTTTATTTACTAATGTCATTATTTAATAATTCAAGAAGTGTTTGAGAGGGACAAATAAAGCGAACAAATATTTTTTAATCTTTATTTACGAAATTAACAAAATCAACATTTTTTACTTTTTTTTTACATGGCACTTGGAATTATTCTTTTATAAAAAAGTAGACTTTAAAAAAAACAAAACGAAAAGCTTTTCCTTCTAGCTAATAAAATTTGGAAACAAATGAGATCTAAACTTATACTATATAGTTATTCAGAATTCTCATAATCATCTTCAGTTTGAGCGCAATATCCACACGTAAAAACAGCATGTTCCATACACAAAATATATCGATTGCATTTATAACAAGTTTGTTTAGTCTTGCGGTCTTTTTTAGTGGGACATATTTCACAACTCCTGATAGGCTTAGGAACTTTATTTGAAGGTTGTTGTGAGTGTGAGGATTCACCGACTTGATCTAAAATTCTTTTGCGAAGCTCTTGAGGTAAATGCTGATTCTCCTTTCTGTTTTGCAAGTGTTCTGAAACCAAACCTATTCCTAGGTCTCTAAGAAAAATTCATTTGTAAATTATGATGCTATTTATACCAGCCATGTTCAGAACTGCATAGAAAATTACCATTGGCCAGCGCTTTGTATTGCGTGAAACATCGTAGTTGGCCCACAGCTCGTCTACAACATCAACACCTCCCTTGGTCTGGTTATAAAAGGTAATCATTTCTGGCTTTTGGCAAATATGACCTGTTTCCTTCGCTTTCACATTCTTCGGATCCAGCTGACTCTTTTTCTCCCTCATTTTGTAATCCTATCTCTTGTTCCGAGTCACTTTCAGAACTTCTTTGGCTAACATTATCAAATTCAAAGTCACTACCGGAATCATCACAAGAACTATCGTCACCAGTTGCTTCGAATAGTCTTAATAATCTTCTTTGGTTTTCTTCGTATGACATATTAATTATTTACCTGAACAAATAAAAAAAAAACGAAATAAATCGAATATAAAACAAAAAAGTATTTACGCAAATTTGTAACACGAAGCGTAAGGTGGGTGAAACTCACCCAGCCGCAGCTTGGACACCATCTAAACACCTAGCCAGTCGGTGGTCAACTGCATCGTGAAACACAACGCTTACTTACCTCCCCCCGCGCAGCTACTCAGACGCACAACTCATTTTGACGTACGAGATAAAAAATATCGAATGATTTATTACAGGCTGGGTGTATAACACCCAACCTTACGCTCGCCGGGTTAAAAAAGAAACTATAGAACCCGTTTCGTAGTCGATCAACGCGTAGCACCGCTGTTTGGTGTCGCGTAGCACTCGTAGCCTTTCTGCACGTAGTTGATGACGCGTCCTCTCGTAGCAATCGGCACAGGAGGTAGGGATGCGGTGTTTCGAGACGATATGTCAACGCAGTTTGGCTTAGCGGCAAGTGACTCCGGCTCACGCGCTGCGAGGAGGCGGTTCAAAACCAAGTTTATAAATCCAATCACGGTGGACCCTTCGTAAGTTTTAGGTAAGGGTGGTGACAAAATTATCGTTGTCACTTTCGTGGGGAGTGGCCTGCTCGTATAGATGCTCCAGGAAGAAACGAGAATTAGAATTTAAAATTTAAACCAATTACAATTTAGATAAATAAATTTTAGCGTGGTTTAAGTTTACGCGAGTGCACACGTCTATTCGTTGTGCCGCACGGCGGAGAAAAAAAAAAAAGAGAGTGCTTGCATGCTGCATGCTCGCTTGCATGCTGCATGCTAGCTTGCATGCTGCATGCTTACTTGTAACCGTAACACAAATACTACTTACTATTACTAACTACTGCCAAGTGCCAACAACACTACTAATACCACTGCAAAACTACTAATACTAACAATACTGCTAATACTACTGTTACTTGTAAATGTAATACAAAGTTTAAAAAACATTATTAGGATAAACAAACATTAAATAATTTGAATTTAGGACTTATAACTTTTATTGAAAAAGTTTTTAACTCTTTTGTATATTATTGATTGTAATATTTATGACAAACAAATTTCGGGTATATTGTATTTAGGGATTTCAATTTTATCGCATGTGATATTATGTGACATTAAGTTCGGGCAACTTATCATTCGGACAAAAGATGATTAGGGCAAAAAAAATTGTGGCACTTTAGATTATGGATAAAAAAGTTAGGTAACACAATAGAGAACCGCCACAACACCCTGTCTTCCGCCTTCCGCATCCAGTTTGTTCAGTCAACACTGCACGTTGCTGTGGTTTTCCTTAATAAATCTGTAAAAAAATCGTCAATAAATGCCGTTAATTTGTTTTAATGATAATAATATTAAACACGCAAATTACTTAAAAGGAGATGGATACCGGTCCCATACAAGCTTGGCCCAGTAATGGACACAAATAAAACAAAATGTATTATGAAGCAATAATAGTGTTTCAAAACCCTGTATATTTTTTTTCGTCGTATAACTTGGTCAAAGTCAAAGTCAAAGCATTTATTTCAAATAGGCACATTAAAGGCACTTTTGAACGTCAAAAATTACAACAAATAGAATTGATTCTAGTCGCCCATTCCAAAAGGTAGTTTTCGTATGGAGAAGAATGGGCAAGAAACTCCACCGTTACTCTTTTAAAATGTTTTACAATATTTTGTATACATTAATTATATCATAATAATATGTGAAGACGATGCACCTAAAATAAAATTACTATACCACAATAGGTAAAAGAATTAAAAATGAAACCATGACATATAAATTAATTATGGCTTTGGTGAACCAAGGCCATAAGCAAATCCCAAAAATGAATACATTTATAGAACGTTCGATCTCCGTTGGAAACCAGGCAGGTGAAATAAAATAGTGTTTATTTTTTTTTATTTTTAGCTGGTTCGATTCCCGGTTTAGGTAAAGTCAAAGTCAAATCATTTATTTCAAATAGGCACATTAAAGGCACTTTTGAAAGTCAAAACTTACAGAAAAATTGAATTGATTCTAGTCGCCCCTTCCAAAAGGTAGTTTTCGTATGGAGAAGAATGGACAAGAAACTCCACTTTTAAAATGTTTTACAAGGTTTTGTATACATAATATAATTATATGTGAAGACGATGCACCTAGAATAAAAGAAGTCTACCCCAAAAAAAAATAAAAATTAAAAGAATTAAAAATTAAGCAATTACAGGTAAAACAATTATGTGATAGATACATGGTGCTCACATATTTACAAATTATAGGTAAGGTTGTCGAGAAATCTGTGAATGCAGTTTTGTTTCTTTTTTAACCGACTTTAAAAAATGAGGTTCTGTATTCGACCGGTATGTATGTATGTCCGCGATTTTCTCAAAAACTAATGAACCAATTTTGAAAATTCTTTCATTAAGACCCCGTAGACAAAATTTTTCCGATTCCGCTGATTTACCAGATTTTACAGACGTGATTTAACAGTTAAAATACAGGATTTCGATAAGAATTAATGCACACCATGAAAGATCATTTCAATTATAATCTAATGTTGGAGCTACTTTTTTATTTATATTATCTATTTTTAAATAATCCACCTCAAACCCGCGACTGTTTTGTGATTTTTTGCTGTAAGAGGTTTAGAATATCACCTGTTTATGGATTGTATTGACGTTTTAACGGTATGAAAAAATTACAATGTACTGTTGAGAAAGTCGTCTATATAATGTTGGAATTACTTTTTACCACTTTCATATGAAATATTTCCGTAAAAAAATATGTAACTTGGCCAAATTTTAGAGAAAATGGGCAAAGAATTGCTGATAATTTCGGCTATTTGGAACTCTAATTCATAAAAAAAAACGACAGGAATAAACTACAGATCAAATTTTATCCATTTCGAGAAAAAATAAAGAAATAAAAAAATCAAATTGTGCCAAAAAATATGTTTTAAAACATCCTAAATCTTGCATTATATTACTCGCCGCAAGCCTCGAGTCGGCAGTCCGCGCCGAGCGCTTTCGGAGGGAGGGTGTATCGCTCTGCGCTTCCCGCCAAGTTATCGCGATCGCGCAACGACTCAACCGAACGTGACCGGACCGTGATATCTTGAGACTTTAGTAAGTTTTTATTTTTGAAATATTTTGTGATGATTTTGACATGTTGTTTAGAATACTTATCACAAATGTAATCATTTATTGTTAGGATATTTATTATAATTCCTTAACTACCTATGCTTGACATACATTCACAGCTATTGGGTTTGCTGGACTGTATTTTGTATTTTTTTTAATGATCATTAAAATATATATTTTCATATTCCCAGATCATAACGTAACAGATGGCTGGAAAGAGCAAAACCTTTAAATATGGTGCTGTGAAGCGCAAAAAAAAAATTATTAAATAACTTCAAAGGCTCAAAGCGAGCCAAGAATGATTCCAGGTCACTTATTCATAATTAATCTATTTTAAGCCTTTTTACTATATGCGACGAAGGAGTGAAGAACGTATTGTGATGGCAAAAATCAGATGAGATTTTGACGGGTATCGATTTTCTACACTAATAAAATCAAAAAAATTCCATTAGTGTGGAATAAATAAACGTCTGGGGCTCTTGTTTCCAAACTATTGGACGGATTTGGATCAAACAAGCTATCAAATGCAAAAATCTTAAGAAGGCATAGTAGAAAGATGGTTTACGACATGTACACCTATAATTTATGTCAAAAGAAGCAAAGGAAGGTGTACAAAATAGAGAATAGAATGGCAATCTGCTGCGTGACAGGGACAAAATAGCATGCTATGCATACAAACTAGCTATCTCTTTCTATCTTATACGTTCTGTATTATCTATCGCTGTCGTACCTTTCAGTTAGTACTTATAATAACAACGCAACGATATCTGAACGCCATTCAGTATGAACATGGCGTATCTTTCTTTATAATATCATTGAATATTATAATATTATTCTGTAGAATTTTAATCTAAATGTCATCGAAAAATCCCTGTATAGGTAGCCAAACAAATTATGAATAACTATTTCGTACATGACTGTACCTGCGCAAGCTCCCCACTACTGACACTCGTCAAGTCTCTTCTTACGTGGCACGCACTGTAAGCTTTTACTTTCGATCAACGCTAGAATTGCATAAAGAAGTATTTACGAGTACATTCTTATTTTTAAATGCTGGTAATTTTAGGAAATCGATGACAATGGAAGTTCTGAAAATACAGTAATTACTAGTGATATGTTCTATGATAAAGTTGACATGAGTTGTTAAAACTCATATCAGCTTGATCTAGGCATGGCATCACCTTTGTCTTATATTTATGTTCGTATAACTCGTCAAAATGTAGGGAACAGCTGATTTTTGTTTTCGCGATTTCAGGTTTGGTCTCATAGTAAAAACCTACTACAATCTGTCAGATTTCTTTAATAAATTTTCAACTTTATTGCCAAGCATAAGGTTCAAAATTGATTGGGAAAATTTGACAGTTTCGGGTAGGTTGATGTGCTGGCGTCTGTACAATAACCTCCATTGTAATATATTATAAAAACACCACGTATACTCGATACCTATGAAATTGTCGTTTTATTAAACTGCCACTTCGAACTGTAAATGTTAGTAGTTACAGTTTGACTTGGAATTCCCAATTCCTTGGTTCGCGGCCAGTAAAATAAAACACAATTTCACAGGTATAGACTTAATATTCTTTAGTTGTTTTGCATTTTCCAAAACTATATTTTTTATCCCAATCCAATTCCAATCTTCCTATTTTATTTTTTCAAATACGGGCCCAGTCCCAAGAAGACTTTTCAATTTGTTTGAAATTTCTAAGTTTATCTTAGTCATCATTGACATCGATGAAGGAAAACATTGAATTACCTAAATATGCATACTACTCGTAGATATTTATGTAAAACGCTTACCTCAATGTTATTGAATGTCTAAATGTACTTAAATGGATCTAACACCAAATTGTACCATTTTTATGTTGATTTTGGTAATTAATTAGTAATTATACTAAACGAATACTATATTAGACAAACATTCCAGACTTATATTTCTTAACCGTACCTATATGAATAAAAAAATATCATCTATAGGATCAAAACTGTTTAAACGATCGCTACGCTCGATTTTTAGGCGTGTGTGCGTAAACGTTGCACACAAACATAGTATTGCAATGAATTTACCTAAACTCTAGCGCGGGCATTTTATGGACGGACCCTTAATGTGATCTACATACTTTCAGGAAGGAAGACTTTCTATATACTTTTAGTATAGAATACATTAGGTAATTATTCTTATGTACGAAGTTATATAGGTACATAAATGTACTGCATTTGCGGCATTTCTATGCGAGTTTTGATGATTCTTCTAGTCGGTGTCTTCAATTCTTCAATGCACTAATGTTAATTGAATTTGTGTGGGGTAGGTAGAACTGAAAAATGTAAAATAAAAAAAAAATATACAAAAAAACAACTGACTTAAATTCTTTTAAAATAAAGGAATGTTTCCTTAAAATAAAATAATATCTTAAGGATTTAAAGTAGTTTCCCTCCAGGGCCCATTGATTTTTTCCACCCTGTATACCTACGCACTAAAGGGTGAAAAAAATCAATGGGCCTCTTTCTAACGTGCAGGATGTTTGTATCAACAAACATGATGGATGGATGGATGGATGTTTCTATCAAGAAAAAAGAAAAATAAAATATTGGGTAGCCATTGTTACCCGACTACGGCGAAGCAAAAAAGAGGGTTATTATTTTGACCGGTATGTATCTATGTATGTATGTTCATCTGTTCCCTCATATGTTTAAAGTACTTACAACAATTTGACAAATCAGGTATAGTTAGAAGACCGTCCGCTGGGGTATAGGTTATGTGACGTCACACTAAATTCAATATGGCGCCCTCTAGAGGACATAAAGTAATGAATTTAAAAATAAATACACTAATCAAAAATATTTTTGCACCACTTTTAAGAAATGTATTTTTTTGTTGAATTTTTTTTTTTTTTTTGGTGGTTTAAATATTAGGTAATTAAACAAAAATGTTTTTTCAAATAAATTTTATTCCTAGGCCACATTATTAGTCTGAAAAGGGTTAAATCGTAAAATTAAGGTGATTTTGAAACACAAAGACTTCCCAAATTAACATGTAACAGCTGATGATAAGTCTTAGTACTTTGTCACTCCTCCGCGGGCTTGTATGCACGCACTGATGCGATTTCTCATACTCCTGACTAAGTTATTCAAGCTTTCTTGAGGAAAGTTATCCCACTCTTCGATGGCAATCGTTACGAGGTCATCTACTGTTGTGGTTTCACGGACCCTTAGTTTTACATGGCGATGTAGCATGTCCCAAGCATGTTCGACAGGATTCATGTCCGGAGGGTAGGCTGGCCATTGTAATCTTCGGATATCGTGTTCTTCTAGATAATTATTTATGGCCCTTGTTCGATGAGGACGAGCATTATCGTCAACAAGAGTGAAACCTTGTTCAATTTAGTCCGTATGGGTACACTATAGGCTGTAGTACCTGTTCAAGATAAATTAGACCCGTCATGCTTTGTCTTATTTAAACCAACGGCGTGCGATGACCATACATTATTCCACCCCAGAACATGACCGAAACACCATGCTGCTGCAGCTGAGGAAGACTGTGCTGGAGCATAGATCTTTGTCCAGGTGATCGCTAGACTCTCTCTCTGTGGGCATCAGGCAAAAAACTTATTCTGGTTTCATCACACAATAAACCCAAGTCCCACTGTTCTTCTGTCCAATTTTGTTGATTTCTTGCCCAGCTTAATCGTGCGGATTTACAGCTTCTGTTAAGACTTGGTCCTCGCCAGGGCCTTCTGGACCTCAGTCCAGCCTCCCGAAGTCTGTTCCTAATCGTTTGCGGAGTGGTTGATTGAAGTTGATTTCTTAGTTGTCTCGCAGTCTGAAGGCGATTATCACATTGCCACGCATCACGCAGCGGGGTACGGTTAACCCATTTGGTTTGCCCTGGCTTAGTAACTGCGACCAATTCGGCTACAGTCAAGACCAGGCATCAAATCAGGCTCGGTTCACAATACGGGTGATAAAATCGGACAGATTTTTCGATCACATTTGACGATTTGACATGGATAGATTATAAAATTATGTATGTAGTATGGTACAGTTCTATATTCTGATATATCGACAGTTTACCATCTTGCGAGATATATTATTTTATTGATTGATTTATTTAAATGCCTTAAAACTACCATTACAGGTCTTAACCTAATGAGATAGCCAAGTCACACACACAAAATTAAAATTAAACCATGAAAAAATACATCTCGTAAAGATTGTTTGTAAACAATAGTACCTACTTTTGCGAATTCACCCCAATTATAAACTAACTGTGTTCACAATCGTACGGTGACATAATAATATACATTTTGACCAGGATGTCCCGGGTGATTGCCGCCAGGCCAACGGCGACAGCGGCGGCGTGGCGGTGACGGCGCGTGACATCGCGCGCATTAACGCGTACCGCAACACGCCGGCGCACGAGCCCGCGCGCGTGCTGCTGCGCCAGCGCACGCCCGTGCGCGTGCTGCACCGCCGCCCGCTGCTCACGCGCACGCGCCGCATCCTCGACCTCAGTGCGCGCACCGTGCCCCGTAAGTACTAATAAAATATGCGTGGTTGTCGACTTTGGCGATAAAAAAGTAAAACAAATATTTGACACAAGAAGCATTCACAAGAATTTGGTACATAGATACAATATTTATTAATCTTTACTTAAGGTATTGAAACTGATACCCAAACTAAGCCAGAGCTTGTATTTTGGGAGTCAGTCCTCAAAAATGGAGCATTATAGGGAGATCGTGTCAACGTGAATGTCGTGACGTAAATTATTATAGCATATACGCACTTGTGACTGTGGATGCGAGCGCGCGTTTACGTGTGTTTATGTATGTGTGTGAAGTGTCAGGGTAAATGTGAAAGTGTGTGTTATATGATATTACGCAATGTATGCAAGTAAATCTTCGGTCTTCTAATAATATAATTGCTGGAGCCTACAATACTAAGCTTTTTGTTGATTCTGGTCGTGTAGTCTAATACTTAGGCTGCTAAACTGTCTACTGGCGAAAGCTGTTTTACAAGGGGCACGAGGACAAACAGGCATTTTGCTGCTTCTATTTAGGTCGGGTAGGAGCACAGATGGGTGTTTCCTCAGTATGGATTTCAGCACTAAGTGCTGACGAACTGTTAGTATTTTACAGTCCGAGTACAGTTGTGCTGCACAGTACGTGTACGGTTTTTATGATAATTTTCAAGACTGTTATGATCTCTGTGCTCTCTCAAGACCAAGAAAATGCGTTTTGGCAGCACAACTCCATACGGTGGCGCAATATTGGATAACCGACTGGCCAAGTAGACCAGTTTAAGCTTGTCGAGGGGTGCAGAGTCCCTCAGGGATTTAAGTGTGTGATTCAACTGCCTCGTTCTGGAGTTACAACTTTTATTTGCTTTTCCAATATCAATATGCACACCCAGATATTTAACGAGGTGCACACGGTTGAGTTTTTGGCATGCGCAAATTTTCTGGGAACTGCAGATATGAGCTCGAATAGAGAAATCATGTTTGTGATGGAAAGGGCACATAGTTGGTTTTAGATAGGTTAAGCGTTAAAAGATTTTTTGTGAGCCACTTCATGACTTGAGATGAGGAGTATTCTGCTCTTTCTTTGAAGATGAGCCACTTCGAACCCCAGACGAAAAGAGCAGTGTCATCTGCATAGGTAAATGTTTTGCTATATGGGAGAGACATTGAGCAAAGGCCATTTATATACAGTAGAAAGAGAGTAGGGCCCAGGATGTTTCCTTGCGTAACGCTTTAAAAGACGATATTCGCCACTAATGTGTTTTTCAATTTCAATTCTGCTTTCTGTTTTTAAGGTAATCCCTAAAGATATTATGAGCAATATCTTGTATCCCGAACTTTCTAATTTTGCTTAGAGACCGTTTCAAATGCCTTGGATAAGTCTAAATATATACATAGGGAGCAATTTTTTGCATCTAGGTTTTTCTCGACTGCGTTTGTTAGGTCCATCACTGCATCTTCGGTTGAAACACCAGAGCGGAAACCATATTGGTTTTTGGCCAAAATGTTAAATTTATCCAAGAATGATTTTAGCGCACAGTTTAATATTTTTTCCAAGACATTTGACAAAGAAGATAGTTTGGCTACCAGTCGGATTTGAAAAAATCTTTTTGCATTTGAATGCCCAATCCTTGAGGAAGCCTGTAGCCTATTTATCATCACGTTTCGACTCTTAGGAGCCGAGCAAAAAGAAAAAAATTAACGCTAAGCGAAACCGAAGTGACAGCACGGGTAGGCGATGCGATGCGACAGGGTGTCCCGGGGAACAAGAAAATTCTCGCGGTAGAAGCCGCGGGCAGAAGCTAGTTATGAATATGCGTGGTTGTCGACTTCGCCGAATAAAGAACTGAGATCTAAACGGGTGCCAAGTTCTGTAAATAATCCTGAAGGAAAATGGGTAACATAGGCCCCACACCTAAAAAATAAAAATACTGTAGCATTATGGACTATGTTGTAGCGAAATAAAGAAAACGCAGGGAATCTCTTTCCCCCACTAAACTCGTTTCATTCCTTAAATTGGCCGAAAATAAAAAATAAAAACAAATTAATAAAAACTTTTTAACAAATAAAAACCGACTTCCAAAAAAAACACTACAAAGTGAAAAATAACTTTAATTTCGGAAGTCGGTGGCAAAACTAAAATAGAGATCCAAAGCCGCATCCCCACTAGAGCCGCGCGGCTCTAGTGGGGACGCGGCTTAACGTCTTTTGTGATTTGTTGTGATCATCAACACTCAACAACATTCAACAACACTCAACAACACCCAAAACACTCAACAACATTCAACAACACTCAACAACACTCAACAACACTCGACAACACTCGACAACACTCGACAACACTCAACAACACTCAACATCACTCAACAACACTCAACAACACTCAACAACACTCAACAACACTCGACAACACTCGGCAATACTCAACAACACTCAACAACACTCAACAACACTCGACAACACTCAACAACACTCAACAACATTCAACAACACTCAACGACACTCAACAACACTCAACAACTCTCGACAACACTCGACAACACTCAACAACATTCAACAACACTCAACAAGATTCAACAACACTCAACAACACTCGACAATACTCTGCAACACTCAACAACACTCAACAACACTCGACAACACTCAACAACACAACAAAACTCAACAACACTCAACAAGATTCAACAACATTCAACAACACTCAACAACACTCAACAAGATTCAACAACACTCAACAACACTCAACAACACTCAACAACACTCGACAACACTCGGCAACACTCGGCAACACTCAACAACACTCAACAACACTCGACAACACTCGACAACACTCAACAACACTCAACAACACTCAACAAGATTCAACAACACTCAACAACACTCAACAACACTCGGCAACACTCAACAACACTCAACAACACTCGACAACACTCAACAACACTCAACAACACTCGCCAACTCTCGGCAACACTCGGCAACACTCGGCAACACTCAACAACACTCAACAACACTCAACAACATTCAACAACACTCAACAACATTCAACAACACTCAACAACATTCAACAACACTCAATAACACTCAAAACACTCAACAACACTCAACAACACTCAAAACACTCAACAACACTCAAAAACACAGTATAATGCTTTCTGTCTCATTTTCTCCTACGTTAAATCTTATGTCTCTTTTTACTGTCGCTTTTTCGTTTCATAAAATTTCAAGTCGCAACGATGCTAAAGAAGTTTTCACTTCAAAAACAAAACGCGTTAGTAATGAACACATTACTGCCCTGATTTTCAGGGCAGTAATGAAATTCCATACAATATAACTGCCTAGATTTTTGAGAAGGTTTAATGAACAGCTTTCAAGCCTTTTAGTGGGGTAATATTGGTACACTTACTAAGCAAGTGTAGTATAAAAATATTTATATTTTTGTAAATACTAGTGCTGCATGCCAGTACGCGCAAAATTCCTATTTTAAAATTTAGTCCCTTACCAATAAAGGGACGATATGTGAATATTATGCAGTTCCAATAATATTACGTGTCGAATTGATAACCTCCTTTTTTTTGAAGTCAGTAAAAAATTTATATTATACCAACTCTGCTTTTTGACATAATCTTTTTATTATTTGACATTATGTACAGACAAATCTAATTTTTCACCTCTTTATTAATGGTTGTAATGGCAATCATATCACTTGGATTTAATAGGTTTTTTTTTTCATAGATTTTTATTTTGTAAATGTGAGGACTTTGTAGGCCTTGTAGACTTTAGATCTGTAGACCATTTTTAGGGTTCCGTACCAAAATGGTAAAAAAAGAACCCTTATGGTGAGACTCAGGCTGTCTGTCTGTCTGTCTGTCCGTCTGTCACAGCTGGATATCTCAAGAACTACTAATGCTATCAATTTGAAATTGAGAATAGTCTTAGATAACGTTTGCCCAACTATTTTGCAAATAAGAAAGAAATAAACATATTTAGAAACAGGGACTGAAACCTGGTCTTAAAAATTTGAAGTCGGGCTACTAGGGCTTATGGGGTATTTGCACATTCTCAAACATTTTTTCTTTTTTTTAGGCGCATAGTTTTCGACTTTTGATGAGAAATGTAAAAAAAATACCCTTATCTCCGAAGTTTGCATAGAGAAAAATCTGAAATTATTTTATGTGATAGAAGTTTGTATTTTGTTTTTTATGTAAAGATTACAGGAAAAATGAAACGATGTCTCTAAATATCACACTTTTTCAGAAATCAACAAAAATTACATTAGCTCCACTACGTTTCGCAATTAGACTGATACTATAGATTATGTATGGAGAAGCTTAGCGATATAGACTTTCCCTCTGATTTCGGTAACTGCTGTGATAATTTTTGTATAGATGTAAGTCATAGACAGTTTAAAATCACCGTGATTTTAAACTGTTATAGTGTCTTCCCCCCGGGAAGCGGCAGAGGGCAGTTCTGGCCTAGTGGGAGATGGTAGGAGACGGCGTCCAGGTGGATTTATTGTTATGATCCTGAAACTAAGAGACAGTCTGCTGTCTGGGTGTTTCCTTCCGAGGAGTTGGTAACTAAAGTGAAGAGAGATCGAAGCGTGAGAATAAAGATGGTGGCCTCGTTCTTCGGAAGGACAGGTCATTACGCAACAATTGTTTGAGGATTGAATAACAGTTACTGCAGAGTGGTACACTAACAATTTTTTGCCACTTGTCTCGGAAAAAGTTCAGGAGAAACGATCACGCAGTAGGATCCTCCTTCACCACGACAACGCCTCGTCGGATATCGACAAGCAAACAATTGACTACTTGGCGACGTCAGACGTGGAATTACTGGGTCACCCGCCCTATAGCCCCGACCTCGCACCTTGCGATTTTTATTTATTTCCGAAAATAAAAGAAAACCTTCGAGGAAAACATTTTATGGACGCCGAGGAACAGTGGCTGCGTTTCAAAATGCCGTCGAAGAGACCCCTAAGGCCGAGTGGGCAAAGTGCTTTTCTCAGTGGTTCCATCGGATGCAGCGATATATTGATGTAAATGGACACTATTTTGAAAACATATAATAAAACAAACTTGCTAGTTTGTTCAGTTTTTGATTTTCTAAGAACTTTCAGTGTCACCCTCGTATAATAATCATCATGGTCCCCTTTTTAGCCATTTCATCTTTCACACAATAACACACACACATCACATCGAACTACTGGGTGAACAATGTGCAGTACTAGGTCGCTCTCGCTCCACAGAACACCCGGCGCTGCTGGTGGTGCGCGTGCGCACGGAGGCGGGCACGTACGTGAAGGAGTGGGCGCACGGCGAGCTGGGCCGCACGCGCCCGCGCCTGGCCGACGCGCTGGGCGCGGCCGCGGACATCCTGGCGCTCGACGTGGCCTCCGTCGAGCTCGACTGGCCGCGCGCCCCCTAGCACTGTGCTCGACTGTACAAATGCGGAAGCTCAAAGCGAACTGTTATAACAATAAAAAGATCAATCAATTGATACTTTGTTTTCAATTGTACCTAACCCGCCAGCGAACGGTACAGCGGTCTCACGCCTCGGGACACTGTCGCGGCGCGCTCATGTGTGGACTACGATGATCTACCCCAAAGACAATTGAACTACCCACATGCATTACGCTCTGCTGAGCCACCTTTTCACCGTAACCATACCCGTCCTTAACACGTAAGAATTATTGGAAAGATTTCATCCTCACGTTTGATCCTTGTAGGTACATACTTCGGGATTGGTCGGTCCTTACCTTATGGTGTTCCGGTCATTTTGTGATAGGCCTCTTAACCGCAGTTAAGAGGCCTGTCACAAAATTGCACTATGTCAGATTAGATATATTTTAGTAGGTACGGCGACCACCCGCTCGGCACCTCGAGTTCACGACACGACGGTAGCTCTAGCTACTACGACTAAATGATTTTGATACTTTTTCTACTATTAAGTGTTGCAGCCGTTGCAGGTGTGATGATGGTGCAGCGAAAAAGGTTGATGATAAATGAGAATCAATTACAACTTTTTGTATTGTTACCAGTCCAGTGACACGTACAGAAATGAGAGCAAAAATTTAGTTAGATAAGTAAGTACACGATCTTTAGTAACATTTCAATCTAACATGAATATTGCAACAGATGAAATGAACTGAACTATTAATACAAAAAAATTGTAACGATGCCTTAACAAAAATATAATTTATAAGTAAATTAATCTTTTAGCTATTCCGTACAAACTCAATAATTTACTATTTAAACATGGGTACAACAAATAAGTCAAATGGCAACAATTCGTTTTACTTAATTTGTTGAAATTTTGTAATTGAATTTTCTGACATTTTTAATTTGATTTGTTGACATTTGTAGTTTAATTTATTGACATTTTTTTTTTTATTTAAATTATTGGCATTGTACACAATACCGAATGTTGAATAATATGAGTATTTTTAATAATGATAGTAATGTTGCTTAGTGAATGGAATGCTTTTTGCATGTTTGTTTTGTCTAGTAAATGGAATACACAACGTGTAACAAAATTCAACGATAACCGGGCACCAGAGGGTGGAGTACTCATGACTACTCGAGAAAAAATAATGAAAAAAATGTTTGGAAATTAAGTACAAAAAATACATTGGAATCCTTCGAAAATCCAAAATTTTTCAAATATTTTTTTTTTTTGTATCGGCTGTCTAAGTAGCTCTGCTATGTGTACGTTACCCCAGCAAGAAAGTGTCTCCTAGAGTTATAGGAGTAGGACGTATAATATGTGCCCTATCTGCTGTAAATGTGCCCCCAAATAAAAAATGTGTGCCCCCTGTCGTTTTGGAAAAAAACGGAAAAAACGATTCCTGCTGGGGTAACGTTTTTCTAGCAGGAAAATTCTAAACGAATGATCGGAGAGAGAAAAATTGTGCATGGCCAGAGAGCTTATATGTGTGCCAAAATGTGCCCCAAAAAAAAAAATCTGTGCCCCTTCAGGTTTTTGAGATATTGCATTTCCTGCTGGAGTAACGTTTTGATGAATCGTATATGTCTACAACCATTGCATGTGCCCCTGTAGAGTAAACATACACGAGTAGCTCTTAATGTGTGCCCCTTAGTGCCCCAATTAGTTTTAAGAAAATATTTATAGTTTTCAAGTTATAGCGGTTTTATGAAAACCCGAAAAAACATCGCAGCGCCTAAATTAGACAAGAAACAAGTTCGCTGAAACTGTATTCGGTCCTTCTTGACGCTAATAATAACCATACAAAGTTTCAAAACTATTCATGCATGCGTTTTTGCTAAAAGTCAAAACGATGGTGTCCTAACTTTGACGGCAAAATACAAGGAACCGGCTCAATCCGAGATGTGTAGGTGTAAACCAAAATCATGTGCCTTTAGTCAAAAATATATGGTGAAAATATTCAGCTTGGAATGTTTCGCATTAAGTAAATATTAACAAAAAACCAAAATATGTAAGCAACGGCTGGTTATCCGACCAAATTTGAATGACTACTAAAAAGCGACGGATTCATACATATCGATGACCTTCTTTATTGAACGTATTATACCTAAGCTGTTGTCCGTACAGTCGCGTTCAAAAGTTTTGGGGGCTAATTAAAAAATATATTAAATGCACCTTGTGACTATAATAAATGAAACAGCTTGTTGATGTGGAAATTATTATTTTTATTCCCTTAATTTTAATTCTTAAAGTAATTATTGCATCAAATCACAGATCAAAGTTCCTACCTATAAATATTATAAATTAGTATATAAAGTAATGAAAAAAATCGGTTGTCTGTAAAGTCGGTTTACTGACGATAGTTGAACGTGACAACGTCATAAGAAAATACTGATGGAATAGTTGCATTGCATTTGTTAATATTCGCTTGCACTTCAAGCCGCCATGGAACGCTACAGAGCGAGGCCGCGAGGTAACGCTACATGAGTCATGTTTTTTCGTGAGTGCAGCCAGCTTCATCGATTTATTAGACGTTGTCACGTCAAAAATCCAAGTACTTGATAAGACAAGTATTTTTAAATAGGTAAGTCAAAACAATGCCATTAAATACTTACCACAGCAGATCGTGCCATAAAATTCAACACCCCTACAACCACATAATTGTTATAAAATGCTTAATACGCCACTTTCAACCAACTCAAAAAAAAAGTAAACAAACAGTATCAGTGCAACTGCGTGACTCAACGTAACAGTGTCCTTGGCGTCATAACATAACTGCAACTGCTTACCAATACCAAGTAATAATCCAAACGCACTTCCTCAATAAACACTTCGTACCTATTATTCATAATAGAGCGACGTTACACGTAACCTGTCTCTGTCACACTAACATCGTACGCGTACTAGCTGTCTCACTTTCTCCAAGCTAGACAAAGCGACTCCTTGCGACACGACATCAGCGGATGCCGCGGGGCCAGAGATATATGCAGCGGTGTGGGGAGGCGAAAAAGGGGAATCTTCTATTAAGTAAGGTGAATGCTCCAACCAGCCCGCAAAATTCAAATTTTTTCTGTTTTTTTTTTGTTCCTACGCCTTTATGAACTTGGAGGGTTGTATTGGTGATTTTGATGATTATAATTCTGTAACTATATACGTCTTACAACCGCGAATAATATTTTAATCAACATACAACCTAGCACTGGCCTGCAAATTGCAAAAAACGCAAGAAATTTTGAATTTCGCGGGCTAGTTGGAGCATTCCCCTTAATGATGAAAAACTTACAATGCGTGCCACGAAAGATGAGACTTGACACACCACGTGGTTTGACATGCGCAGTACTCGATTTTAGGTATCTTTAGCGGTATGAGGTCTGAGTGCGGGACGGGACTGGACGTCATAGGGGCGGCGGAAAGAGCGGGGGAGGCGGGTCAAGTCTCATCTTTCGTGGCACGCATTGTACTGTTAATTTATCTAACCTAGACGGCTTATCAATAAATATATATGTACCTAATATAAAAAGACAAATACGGGCTTTTTATTTATACACAAAAAAGAGCTACCTCTTTTTAGTAGTAGGTATTCATCACACATTTCATGAACTATATTTTTTTTTAAACATCGGGACCAAGTCAAAGACCTGGCAAATATCTCGATGTATTTCTTTCGTTCACACATAAATTACTGGATGTACTTTAATGAAATTTAGAATCGAGAAGATAGCTTACCTTGGAATAGCACTTAGGCTACTATTTATAATGTACTTAATCATGTGTAACGTCATAGAAACAGCTAGTAGAATATAATCCAATAACAACTTTATTTAATTACTTATTACTTTTGTAAGTCAGTGTACTCAGGCACAACACGTGTGAACCGGTTAGTGAGTAAAGTAAAGAAGGTCATCGATATGTATGAATCCGTCGCTTTTTAGTAGTCATTCAAATTTGGTCGGATAACCAGCCGTTGCTTACATATTTTGGTTTTTTGTTAATATTTACTTAATGCGAAACATTCCAAGCTGAATATTTTCACCATATATTTTTGACTAAAGGCACATGATTTTGGTTTACACCTACACATCTCGGATTGAGCCGGTTCCTTGTATTTTGCCGTCAAAGTTAGGACACCATCGTTTTGACTTTTAGCAAAAACGCATGCATGAATAGTTTTGAAACTTTGTATGGTTATTATTAGCGTCAAGAAGGACCGAATACAGTTTTCAGCGAACTTGTTTCTTGTCTAATTTAGGCGCTGCGATGTTTTTTCGGGTTTTCATAAAACCGCTATAACTTGAAAACTATAAATATTTTCTTAAAACTAATTGGGGCACTAAGGGGCACACATTAAGAGCTACTCGTGTATGTTTACTCTACAGGGGCACATGCAATGGTTGTAGAGATATACGATTCATCAAAACGTTACTCCAGCAGGAAATGCAATATCTCGAAAACCTGAAGGGGCACAGTTTTTTTTTGGGGCACATTTTGGCACACATATAAGTTCTCTGGCCATGCACAATTTTTCTCTCTCCGATCATTCGTTTAGAATTTTCCTGCTAGAAAAACGTTACCCCAGCAGGAATCGTTTTTTCCGTTTTTTTCCAAAACGACAGGGGGCACACATTTTTTATTTGGGGGCACATTTACAGCAGATAGGGCACATATTATACGTTCTACTCCTATAACCCTAGGAGACACTTTCTTGCTGGGGTAACGTACACCTCTGCTATCCATCACAACCCTTAAAAATCCCAGAATGCCTGTAGGTTTTACACAAAAATCAATCAAAATTATTTTTTCCTTAAATTTTTCAAAGTTTTATACTTTCAGTCATCGTGGTGTAAGAAAAATTATGGACACTACTATGGCAAGTTTTTAAAAAATTGACGCCAGTAACCAAGATTTCCAAATGGTACAATAGTCTAGCAAATACAGCCATACAAAAAAAAGTTGGTACTATTTCTAACAAGAATAAAATTTCAAAAATTGTTATTGTTTATAGTACCTACCTACCCAATCACTTTTATTATGTGCCCAAAATAGGTTTTTTGTTATTGAAACACGTTGAATGAATCTAAATAAATGGTAGGTACCTACATATAATTTAACATTTATTTTATTAATTTATTGCATTAAAAACATTAAGTACAGTAAATGTTCAAATGGTTTGCCACCGGCATTATAGACCGGGAGATGATGACACATTTTGGTAAGTCATTTCTTACAGTATGGCGCTTTCAGGGGGGTTCATATACGTAATAAGTGAGAGGAAAATGATGTTCTTACCGGGTGGTGCGCGGGACGCAATTGCAGAATAATTAATTGAAATTGCTCGAAAATCCGGAGTTGTCAAACAATTTCTTTCACAAAATTTCTTCAATTTATCGGTATTTCAACAAAAAAAAACCGGCGGTCGCTACGTGCCATACTTCTCCGGTGGGTGTTTAGACCCGCCATACTTTTTTGAAAATGTTTTTTTTTATTTATTTTTTTAAGTTATTTCTTACAGGCTGATTTTTTTTAAACAATTGTTTTTTATTAATCTTGTACGAAAATCACCATGCCATACCATTCCGACGGTCCAAAATACCCGCCATACCCCCTCAAACATGTCATTTTTTTTTAAATTAGAGAAACCATTTCTTTCAGTATGGCACTTAAATCGTGGTCAGTTTATGGTACAGTGAGACAAAATTATATTCGCCATACTTCTAGTGCAGTATAAAAGTGGTGCCATACTTAAAAAATTGTATTTTTTAACCATTTTTAAAACACGCCTATAGAAGCCGTGTAATTATTTTTTACAGTATGGCATAAATGAAATCAGATTATTCCCATACCTACTATTATGAGTTGAAAAAAATATGCCATACTGTGACCATAGTACGAAAGACTGTCATACGCACGCTGCGGTGTAAAAAAAAATAAAAAAAGAAATGATTTCTTACAGTATGGCATTTTAATTTTTGGAAAGTTTATAAAAAGTATGATTCAGGATAATTATCCCATACTCATCATGAAGTCCAAAAGTGATGCCATACCCGGAAAACCGATTTTCAGCGACGTATTTCAGCTACAGTACGCCTGACCAGCAGCTGCTGTATACCTGCGTTAGAATTTGTATCTTCCTGATAATTCGAAGACGTTCGAGCGTAGAATATTGTACGACATAACACATTATTTAATTAAAAAAGATCGTCCCTACATACAACTTTGAAATTTCGTATTTACGTTCCTCACACATCCAACTTTAAAAAAAAATGGTGCCATACTGTAAGAAATTGTTCAAATGTTGCATAAAATTTTACAATTCGACGCCCCCGAGCAATAAGTCGGTAATGTACTATTATGGACTTCTTGCTGTTATGGCAAATTTGGCATCTACGGACTGGATTACACCTTAGCAATTTTTTTTGGTTTTTTCTAACGATAATTTACAAAGATATCATGACATCCGTTTTTATTGTTGGGAAATTTTCAAACAAAATGATGTCGGCAAAAATACTGTTATAGGTCGGTACAAAGAAATATTTTATATTTTATTTTGGTAAGTAGCTTTTACAGGATTATTGGCGTAAATAATCTTAATAAGTTTTTTGGTAAACTCTAAGAGGAAAGCATAATAATAGACCTAACAAAATGAACAATATGACTGAAGCAACTATTAAAGCACACATTGATATATTTCCTAAAGTGGAGTCGCACTATACGAGGATGAATTCAACCAGAGGATATCTTTCAGAGAACTTAAATATTTCAAAAATGTATCGCTTTTATACTGATTGGTTTACACATCAATATTACACTGATGTTGTAATGGCAACAAATCGACAATATGAATCAGTTTTTAACTCCCAGTATAACTACTCATTTTTCAAACCCAAAAAAGACCAGTGCCCTTCGTGCTCCTTATATGAAAAATCAGACAATACTATGAAAGCCACTCTAGAGGAAAAACAATTAGAATAACAATTAGAGCAATCTGAAGTTTACGATTTAAAACCACACGACGATAAGCATTGGCGGTGTGATTTTTACACAAACTTAAAAGGTCTAAGGTCTAGGTTTAAGTTTGTGTAAAAATCACACCGCCAATGCTTATCGTCGTGTGGTTTTAAATCGTAAACTTCAGATTGCTCTAATTGTTATTCTAATCGTTTTTCCTCTAGAGTGGCTTTCATAGTATTGTCTGATTTTTCATATATGGAGCACGAAGGGCACTGGTCTTTTTTGGGTTTGAAAAATGAGTACTTATACTGGGGTTTTTTTTTTTTCTTATACTGGGGGTTAAAAACTGATTCATATTGTCGATTTGTTGCATTGGCGGTGTGATAAAGACGGAAATGTGATCCATTGGGCACACGTGATGGAGGTGAGTGTGTCTGATTCACAAGCAAATAAGTTGATTTTCAAATATAATTTTGAAGACACTTATTCAGAGCTTGATTTAAACAACACTCACTCTGCCTTAGGTAGACGAAGAGGACGAAAGCGTACACAAGAGAATAGCGCAGATGCAGCTGCACATCTAGATAACGTGCAGTTGCAACGTGATTACCACCGACCTATTACAATAAGCAAAGCTTTACATACAGACATTTTAAGTTGGTGTAAAAATGGAGCTATTCCACGGTTTTACCATCCTTTCTATGACTCTTTGTCCTATTCTGAATCCAGGAACGAAAATTTCTCTGAAGAAGAATAATACTGTATGAAAATTATGTAAACCAAAGTTTTTTGCAGGATGTGTTTTATTTCATTTACTTTTTTTGGATTGATATTATTGATTATGTTTCTGGAGCGAATTTATAAATAATAAAACTTTGTTAAGTAATTGAACAGTGTGTTTTTCGTTTCAACCTACAAAATATTACATTATACGTTTCGAAAAAATTAAGAGGTACTGGGTGATAACAATAACACTGTTATTCAAAATTTCCCCGTAAATAGTATTGGTATGTATCAACACTGTTTCTACAATCATTTAATATTTCCACAATAACTGCGTAATAACACATTATGAATCATCTCTACTTTAAAAAATAACTTGGTAAAAGTCCATAATATAATGATACGAAATAAATTGTTTGACAAATTTACTGCAATAACTCTGTAAGTACTATTACTGTAATATTTGAACAATATAGTTTCTGGTATTATTTATTTTCTGAAATTCAAAGTTTTTGAATGTAAAGAATTTCATATTAATAGCACAGTTACACTTCACAAAAAAATAGCTTTCATTTGATACATCAATGACATGGATATTCCCACTGGCTGAAAAGATATTCGACAAAAACAGTAAATCTTTTCTCCTGTAAAATTTGGATTTTTCGATTACCGACTTATTGCTTGGGAGCATCGAATTATTTAATAACATTGTACGTATATCACCCACTCTACAGGTATGGCATTATATCAATTACGTTTCTAATCATAAAAACAACTCCTACTAGACCAAATTTTAAGGTGAAAGAAATGGTTTCACGAATTATATAATAAATTACATGTTTGAGGGGGTATGGCGGGTATTTTGGACCGTCGGAATGGTATGGCATGGTGATTTTCGTACAAGATTAATAAAAACAATTGTTTAAAAAAAAATCAGCCTGTAAGAAATAAATAAAAAAATTAATAAAAAAAAACATTTTCAAAAAGTATGGCGAGTCTAAACACCTGTAGCGGTATCTACAACGCCACATACAAACAACGCGTCATACTGACGTCACGCAAATCCTGCATCGCGCAAGCAGAGTTTACCGCGCAACTAGCATAGATACAACGGCCCGAAATGAATCATCGGGCAGTTGCCCGCCAGACACAACACCCGTCTGGTCGGAGGATCCTCCCTTTTCTATGGAGGTTGAGTGAACTTTACACCCTGTTCCTCATACCTCTACACACCCACCGGAGAAGTATGGCACAGCGACTGCCGGGTTTTTTTTGTTGAAATACCGATAAATTGAAGAAATTTTGTGAAAGAAATTGTTTGACACCTCCGGATTTTCGAGCAATTTCAATTAATTATTCTGCAATTGCGTCCCGCGCACCACCGGTAAGGGGGCGTCCATAAATTACGTAAGGTGTTTTTTTAAATTTTCTGTCCCTCCCTCCCCCCCTGGTGAGATGTCGTGAGATTTTATTCAACCCCATCCCCCAATCTCACGTGAGATTTTTCAAAATGTGTGTTTCTTACGTAAACGCGTTGGATTGTTATTGTAAAAAGAAAAAAAATAGATTAAATTGAGCTATTTGGTATAAAAACAAATATAATAATGGTGGTTTGACAGTCAGTAGATGTATAACGTGAACGTCAAAGTATGAATGAAATTATTTTCTTTCGAACGAATTAGTGAATGATCTTAATCGTATTACGATATACGCTTAAGTTTAATCTTAAGCATGTACAGACGCCAGCACATCAAGCTACCCGAAACTGTCAAATTTACCCAATCAACTTTGAACCTTATGCTTTAGCGATAAAGTTGCAAATAATTTAAAGAAACTTGACAGATTGTAGTAGCTTGATGTGCTGGCGTCTGTGCAATCTGGATTAAACGGACCAAAACAGTACAATTTTATTTTGTTTCAATCAGAAAAAAAATTGCGTGATATTTGCCGAGACCCCCCCTCTCTCCAACGTAAGATTAGATGAGATTTGACTCAACCCCCTCCCCCCCTTAAACATCTCACGTAATTTATGAACGCCCCCTAAGAACATCATTTTCCTCTCACTTATTACGTATATGAACCCCGCTGAAAGCGCCATACTGTAAGAAATGACTTACCAAAATGTGTCATCATCTCCCGGTCTATTAATACAGGCACAACATCACCTTAAAAAGGATCGTTTTATTCGTCGCGCATATCTTCTACCATTTATATGATCCGCAGCGTGATTGATTTATTGGCGAAGCTCATCCATTGTTGCAATGGGTTTAGAGTAGACCCTGTCTTTTGAGACAACCTCAATAGAAGAAGTCCAGGGGGCTTAGATCGGGTGAACAGGGTGGCCATAAGATAGGTCTAAAGAGCAATTCTCGTAATTTTTAGACCGTTCACAGTCTGATTTCAGTCTCAATCTCAATTTGTCAAAAATACCTCTAAACCCTACATTTTTTACATTTTTTTGTCCGAGATGAGACTGCGAATAGATTTTGAACGTTTTAACTTACGAGAATTGGCTTTCTGGTCGCTCACCGGGTCGCAAAAGTTCAGCCGGTCGATTCTGTAAAAATCTCACCGTGAAAACTTAGGTGAAGTGAGTTTGCTTTTTCTAGGAATTGACACTATTGACAGCACTCCACGCTCACTTCACCTAAGTTTTCACGGTGAGATGGTTACAGAATCGCACTGCTGCCTTGGAATTTGCAAAAGAGTAATGGAACGCAGCATTCTGGGTGTAAAAAGACAGCATACAGGATTCGTAACACCACGCTGCGTTCCAAAACGGGCATACATCCAGTATGCTCGTAGGAGAGAAAACTGCCAGGCTCAAATGGGATTGCGCGGGTCACATCAGCCGCGTGCAGGATGACTACTGGGAAGTGGTGGGTGTGGTGGCCAAGTGGTGTTGTGGGGTGAGTGTGGAAGTCTCCACACAATGGGTGCCTGACGACGGACGGCGCCGCCGAGGCCGGCCCAGAGATGGCGAGATGTCCTAGACGAGTACCGAGAGGGCTTGTTCGAGGATTATACCCGGGAAAAGAGTTCTTGGAAGGATTTGGCCTTTACCCAGCGGTGGGACAGTATAGGTTAACAAAACAATAAAATAATAGATGATTCCGACGACAGCAACAGCGACTGTATTTAGTTGAGTTTGTTTTTTTATTGCCTTTCTTTCATATTTTTCTCTTTGTAATAGGGTTACTGGTAACTCGACGTATTCCTTGCTGGACGTCATAGTAGGGTTAAAATGCAATAAATTAAGCCACCAAATGTTCTACCGAAGTTCAGTAGTTTTTGTTGTTTTTATGAAAAATCCCAGATTAAATCATTTGAAGCCAATTTAAAAATTATTTACGGCGCGACTGTACTAAAATTTACGTTATTATCATAGTTGACACCATAGTAAATCATTGTTAATAATTAAAAGTTAAAAAATGACTAAAACTTTGGCGAAAATCACTAATCAAACATTATTTTTTTGTCATTTTTGCCATTACTTCATAAATAATATTGTCTAGTGCAAAAAAAAAGTACTACGCCTGATGTACAAATTACTAGGAAAACATCCTCGTCTTTTCAGCTATCCAAAAAGGTATAATTGTTAATACTTTTGCATGTGAAACAGGGAAAATAACAGTTTTATGGGGGGCAGGTAAAGTTGTGAGACGGTCAACCTATTGTTTCAGATTCGTATTATTCGCAGTTTTTACTTGCGTTTGAACATGAAACACTCGGCAAGCGTTGTGATTGGTCGCTATTGTTCTTTCGGCATGACACGGGGTGGGACTTTGCAAAATCTGGTTAGTTAGTTTCAACTCTACGTCGCGCAAGCTCGTGTTTTGATATCTGGCTATTTCCTTGCTCTTGTGCTGTGCTGTGCCTAAATAAGTGCTGACTATGGCTGCATATTCTAATCCTGAATACGCTGACATAATGTACTGTTACGGACTTTGTGACGGTAACGCTGCTGAGGCGCGAAGACAATATCAAGTTCGCTTTCCTACCCGCCGACTCCCACATGTTACTGTCTTTGGATCGACTTATCGGCGATTATCTGAAACTGGCAACGTCCAAAGAAGCAGGCAAATTGACACTGGTCGTTCCCGGAGATACACGGCTGAGGACGAGGAGCTGATTCTTCAACGTTTTATTGACGACCCCAACACATCAACAAACATCGTAGCGCGCGAGCTTGGTATGTCTCAGTGGAAAGTCTGGTCTGTAGTTAACTTGTCAGGTCGACATCCATACCACTACCAACCTGTCCAGTCATTAGAAGAGGGAGATCCGTCGAGACGGCTGGAATTTTGTCGTTTCATGCTAAGTGCCGACGCCGAATGCGCAAACTTTTTAAAAAACATTCTGTGGACCGATGAGTCATGTTTTGACCGTGATGGTATCACAAATTACCACAACTTACATTACTGGGCACCGAAGGCAGAAGCAAACCCTAAGAAACTGAAACAAACTGCATCTCAGCGTAGGATTTCGCTTAATGTTTGGATGGGTATTATCGACGACAAGTTAATTGGCCCATATTTTTTACCCCGAACACTAAATGGGGAACTTTATGAAGATTTCCTAAGAAATCATTTAGCCGCTCTACTCTCGGATGTAACGGAAGAAAGAAGAACAAACATGATATACCAACATGACGGATGTCCAGCCCACTTCCGAATCACAATTCGACAATTGCTGGATGAAAACTATCCAAGCCGATGGATAGGGCGCGGTGGGCCGATTCCGTGGCCTGCACGAAGCCCTGATCTGACGCCGCTAGACTTTTACGTCTGGGGTCATATGAAAGAACTAGTTTATGTGACCCCAGTAAATTCAATTGAAGAATTAAGGGAGAGAATCACAAATGCGGCGGACCAGATGAGAACAATAACATCAAGAATCACAAAAACCGAAGTAAGAAAGCGAATAAGAACGTGTATTCGAAACCGAGGGCAGCATATCGAACAAGACGTGTGAAATTAGTGAAATTAAAGTTTTAAATTGATATTGATTAAAAATAAAAATAAAGTTCACGAAATTGTTTAATTTGATTTTCTTGAATTGTTTAACTTGATGGGCATCTATTGATCGAGAATGCTGCAGTCAAGATAGCATGGCCCCACAGATGTCTTGGTAAGCATGATTCATCCAGTATAGTTCGAGCTTTGTCATAACTGGATCTGTTTAACCTCTCGCTTTTTCCATTCATTTGTGGACTGTAAGGTACCGTATACTCTATTTTTATACCTCTCTCTTCACAAAACTTTCTAAAATAGTTTGATGAGTATTCCCCTCCATTATCACAACGGATTCTCTTTATTTTTATTTCTTTTTCTGTTTCTAGTTCCCTTACGTACTTTATCAAGTTGTCTGCTGCGTCGGATTTGTTTACTAACAGGTAAGTTTGAGTAAAATATGAGTAGTCATCTAGTATAGTTTGGTAATATCTGAAACCTTCTTTTGTTGGTACTTTCATTAGTCCAGCAACATCTGAGTGTATTA
The DNA here is from genome assembly GCA_963855955.1 of Luperina nickerlii. Lineage (NCBI taxonomy): Eukaryota > Metazoa > Arthropoda > Insecta > Lepidoptera > Noctuidae > Luperina > Luperina nickerlii. The sequence continues at coordinate 16,281,166 of OY979687.1, forward strand.
ATTCTCCTACCTCTCTTGATTGTGGCTTTGTAATTGTCTTGAAAGGTAGCCTTGTACTTTTATTTTTCATACAAACTTCACATACCTTTTTGCTGTAAGGCAAGTTCATCAAATTTAGTGCTTTACGATTGAGATGGCCAAGTTTGACATGCCATAAATCACCATCATTCAGGTTTTCATCACTGTAATAGCATTTATATTGGTCATTAGGTAGTTGCATTTTCAGTATGTACAACTTTCCTTTCTTCTCTCCATAATATACTCGTTTTTCAGATTTTATTATCAACTCTCCATTTTTAAAAATTACACATTTGCCTTTATTCATCAGTTCATTTACAGACAGTAAATTACTTTCAATTCCACTAACTATGAGACCCTCAGTTGTGACAGGTGTCTCTCCCTCATAAAACGTTTTTAGATAGCCTTTCTTCTTAGCACATAAAACTTCTCCGTTCGCAATTTTTATTTTAATAGGTTCTTGAAGTTCTGTCACATTTGTCATAAATTTTTCATATTTCTCTTGTATGAAGTTATGTGTTGCTCCCGAGTCCACAACAAAAATAATCTCCGATGCTTCTGTAGGTATGCAATATGTGTTCCGTGCTTGAAGCAATAAACATTTCATCATTATTAGATTTTTCATTTGCTTGTGCTACATGTCCTTGTCCTCTGGACTTTCCTCTGAACCCTGATCTTCCTCTACTTCTCATTCTAAATTTTCCTCTGCTTCGATGTATTTGATTATTGTTTTCAGTCTTCTTGTCACATTGGTATGCCATGTGTCCTTCTTTTCCGCATTTATAGCAAGAGTAAAAACTGATCTCCACAACTTCACTTTTCTTTTCTTTCAATTTTAGCTCTGAATCTAGAAGTCTAGATTTCACGAAGTCTACAGTGAGCTCTTTTTCAATACTCATGGTTTCTAATGTTGTTATCACTGTGCTGTATTCCTCAGGTAGTGTAAGGAATAAATGTGTCAATTTGTCGCTGTCTTCCATTGTAGTTCCGGCTGTCTCCAATTGAGTGATTAGGTTATCAAATTGTAGGAAATGATCCTGTAGGCTTTGACCGCTGGAACATTTCATTGCGATTAGCTTTTTACGTAGGAAAAGCTTATTGAACACACTTTCTCTCGAAAACTTCTTCCAAAGAGGTTAACATTTCGGCCGCTGTTTTACATTTTTTGATTATGTTCAGGTATCGGTCAGTAACGCACTGTACAATGATTGACCGAGCTTTTGCATCACTTTCAACATTTTCTTTGATCTCCTTGTCATGTCTCCAATACGCTTGCAAGGTTTCTGTCTTCTAGCAAAACCTTCACGCGAAACTTCCAGTTGGAGAACGCTATGTTGTCGTTCAGTTTTGGAAAATTACATGTTCCCGACGACGTTGTAGCGCTTAGGTGGTGTAGAGACAATAATACTCCAGATGTACGACGAAGGTGTATTATATACACTTCATAGCCCAGGAACTTGACATTTTCTCTGCCGAAGACACACTTTGATGGATTTATTGTGATGCCATACTTGTCTAATCGGCGTAACACCTCCTGCAAATCTTCGATGTAGCTTGTTTCATCTTCCGATGCGACGATAACATCATCGATGAATGGGAATGCATAGTCTAACCCGATGAGTACTTCATGTATGAATCGTTGGAATGTCTGTCCAGCATTTTTAAGTCCTGGACACATACGTGGAAACTCAAATAAGCCGAAGGGTGTTGTGATAGCAGTCTTCTCGATGTCCGGTTCGTGTACAGGTAGTTGTTGGTAAGCACGATTTACGTCGAGAGTAGTGAAGATTTTCTTGCCATGAAGTAGGTACCTACGTAAAATCTTTGAGTCGTGGAACTGGATAGCGGTCGGGTTTGGTGACGTTATTGAGTCTTCGGTAGTCACCACAGATGCGAATGTCGCCGTTTTTCTTAGGAACGACATGTAGTGGACTGGACCAAGGACTTTTGCTTGGTCGGCAAATTCCTTGCTGCATCATTGACTCGAATTCCTTCTTCACGGACAGGTACCGATGTGGTGGAAGTGGTCTGCTCTTGCTGTATACTGGTGGACCGGTGGTTTCAATATGGTGTTCTACCCAGTGTTTTGGAGTATCCTTCATGCATGACGGTCGCAGGATGTCAGGAAACTTGCTGATTAGCTGGTGATATGGCTGATCAACGTCAATACTTCGGACTGTAGGTTCTGCGGAATAGGTGACTGGTGCCTTGACGGTCAGGTTGGTAACTTTGTCGACGAGACATCGGCCGGCTATGTCGACAAGAAGTTGATGACGTTTCAGGAAGCCGGCACCGATGATAGTGTTGCGCGCCGCAAATAATGCTTGATACATGGCGACATTAGTTACCACTAGCGCCATCTAGTATCGGGTAGCGGAACTAGTACCTTGGTACTAGGACCTTGACCCTACTTGACCTTTTTCTAAGTACTAGTAATTCCGAGAACTATCGACGTCGAGTCAGTCGGGACCGGTATGTACTCGAACGTTCTAGATGTTTATGTACTAGCTCTGCGGCACTATATAAGGCCGGGTGGGCCGCGAGACACGGATAGTTTTGAATAAGCGATACGAGCGAACATCGAGAGCGATCTTCAAGTGCGACTTAAGAGTGATCAGTAAGTGCAATTGTGTTCTTAATTAGTGTGTTTGAATTGTAATTAGTGTTGGTGAGTAAAGTGTCATTTTTTTGGTTAATAAATCGGCAGTTTTTATTGTCACGAACCCCAAGCTCGTAACAATTGGTGTCAGAAGCGAGATTTAAAAATCATGCCGATTTTACCCAAAGACGACACGGAGGCTGTCCGTACCCGGAGTCAACGCCACAGAGGTCGGAGGGCCAGCTACCGACCACGGAGGCCGGCCCGTCCACAGCTGTTCCAGCAACATCAGCACCAGATTTTGCTGCTCTGATGATGATGCTGCAGGAGCAGGCTCGCCGACAGGAGGAACAGGCTCGTCGACTGGAAGAACAGCTCCAGCGGGACAAAGAGGAACAGGCTCGCCGACAGGAGGAACAGGCTCGTCGGTTGGAGGAACAGCTCCAGCGGGATAAGGAGGAGCAGGTGCGCCGCCAGGAAGAGCAGATGCTCCTCATAAAGGACCTTCACGCAACTTTGGGGAAAGACATGAAGGAGGTGAAGGAGAAGGTTGCCCAGCATGACAACCGCCTGTCAGAAGCTGAAACTCAGATCAGCAAGTTTAATGACGTCATTGCTAATGTGAAGCAAGAGTTGGGTAACCTTAAACTGGGGGATGGAATCGCAGCTCCCGTAGCTACAACACCTTCGCTACGTGGATTCAAAGTGCCACCGTTCGACGGAACTTCTTCCTGGTCGGCTTACAAAATCCAGTTCGAGGCTGTCATGAAGGCGAACGGGTGGAATAAAAGTCAGGCCATGACTGCCCTCACCCTGGGCTTGCGCGACCAGGCCTTAACTGTTCTGGAAGCTCTCGGAAAGGAAGTGACTTACGAGCAGCTCCTGGAGGCATTGGAGGCTCGGTATGGCGACGCTCACCTGGAACACGTGTTCCGTGCGCAGCTGAAGGATCGCGTGCAACGCAGTAATGAAAACCTGCAGCAGTGGGCCCTTGAAGTGGAGAAGCTGGTTCGCAAAGCTTACCAGTCCGTACCTGCGCTTATTGATGGGAACCTGGTGCAGGCATTCATCGACGGCATCCGCGACCTTGAAGTTAGAGCTGCTGTAAGGCTCGGTCACCACGGAACGCTGAAGGACGCCTTAGCCCATGCACTGGAGGTGGAAGCTGTGCGGCAGGATCATCGTTCCCATCGCGTCAGGGAGGTTGTAGCGGCTACAGTTCGCGAGCGCAGTAAAAGATACAGCCCTAGATGCTACGGCTGTGGGGAAAGGGGCCACCTTCGATCCAGTTGCCCTAAGCGAACTGCAGAAAGGGAAGGTGGCTGGTCTCCAGAGGGTAGTGCGGCTAACAGCACCGCCCAGCAGCAGCGGGACGGCTTTGTGGTTAAACACCGCAGCGGGAAGTCTCTTGGCAACACGGATGCAGTGTCAAGAAGACCTTGTCCTGAACACTGTAAGCACTGTACTAGGCAAGAGAGTAAGGAAGTGGTACCTGTGAGGATGCTCAAGACAGACCTCAACAACGAGTGGAGAGAAGCCTACAACGTGCACAGCAGGAAGATTCAGACATCAAGCCGATTCTGGAGTGGATAAAGGCCAGAGCTCCTAAGCCCAGGTGGAGTGACGTCTCAGCGATGAGTTCGGTCACAAAAAGCTATTGGGCCCAATGGGACAGCTTGGTGGTTCAGGATGGAGTCCTGTGCCGTAAATGGGAAAATGCTCGGGGAGACAGCTGTCATTTGCAAATGGTTGTCCCTAAAGCTCAAGTACCGGATGTTCTACAGCTGTACCATAATGGTTGTTCAGGAGGTCATCTGGGAGTAAAACGGACTCTACTGAAGATACGAGAACGGTTTTACTGGGTCCACTGTCGGGACGATGTCGAGGATTGGTGTCGCAAATGTACAAGTTGTGCAGCTGTAAAGGGACCTCAGACTCGTAGTAGGGGTGCATTGAAATTGTACAATGTTGGTGCACCATGGGAGAGGATAGCCCTCGACGTTGCGGGGCCGTTTCCGGAGAGTGAAAGTGGTAACAAGTATTTCATGGTTGTGATGGATTATTTCACTAAGTGGCCGGAAGTCTTCGCCATTCCAAATCAAGAAGCTTCGACAGTTGCAGATAAATTAGTTCATGAAGTCTTCTGTCGTTTTGGAGTACCTTTGGAGATTCACAGTGATCAAGGAAGGAATTTTGAGTCCCAAATATTCCAGGAAACTTGTCGAGTTATGGGTACTCATAAAACAAGGACGACTTCTTACCACCCACAATCCGATGGAATGGTGGAACGATTTAATCAGACACTGGAGAGGTACCTAGCGAAAGTTGTGGAAAATCGGCAACGAGATTGGGACAAGCACATACAACCGTTTTTGTTGTCATATCGAAGTGCTGTCCACGAAAGTACATCGGTGACGCCTGCTTTCGCAAACTTCGGAAGAGAACTACGGCTACCTGCAGACCTGATCACCGGAATACCACCTGATGCCCCACGCAGTGTAACTGATTATGCGAATGATTTGCGGAACAAAATGAATGACATTTATGAGCACGTCAGACAATCGGGCCAGCAAATGTCTGAAAAGATGAAAGCCCGTTATGACCGCAAAATGAACAATAAAGGGTTCGACGTAGGTTCACTGGTGTGGTTGCACAATCCAGTCCGCAGCAAAGGGAAATCTCCTAAGCTTCAAGCTAAATGGGACGGACCGTACCGGATTGTGACAAAGATCAATGATGTAACCTACCGGATACAGAAAGGTGCAAGAGGTGCTCCTAAGATCGTCCATGTGGATCGACTGGCGCGTTATTATGGGGCCAATAATGCTCGGGACGAGCATGTCTAAGGAGGGGGCAGTGTTGCGCGCCGCAAATAATGCTTGATACATGGCGACATTAGTTACCACTAGCGCCATCTAGTATCGGGTAGCGGAACTAGTACCTTGGTACTAGGACCTTGACCCTACTTGACCTTTTTCTAAGTACTAGTAATTCCGAGAACTATCGACGTCGAGTCAGTCGGGACCGGTATGTACTCGAACGTTCTAGATGTTTATGTACGGACGCCAGCACATCAACCTACCACAATCTGTCAGATTTCTTTAATAGATTTTCAACTTTATCGCTAATGCATAAGGTTCAAAGTTGATTGGGAAAATCTGACAGATTGTGGTAGGTTGATGTGCTGGCGTCTGTACTAGCTCTGCGGCACTATATAAGGCCGGGTGGGCCGCGAGACACGGATAGTTTTGAATAAGCGATACGAGCGAACATCGAGAGCGATCTTCAAGTGCGACTTAAGAGTGATCAGTAAGTGCAATTGTGTTCTTAATTAGTGTGTTTGAATTGTAATTAGTGTTGGTGAGTAAAGTGTCATTTTTTTGGTTAATAAATCGGCAGTTTTTATTGTCACGAACCCCAAGCTCGTAACAATAGGTTTGTTGACTGCAGCGATGATAAATTTCCAGGTGTATGGTCTTCGTAGGTTAAGATTCAGTTGTAATGTTTTCTTTCCGTAAGTTAGAATTACCGTGTTGTTCGCTGCATACAAGCAAAAATCTGTTGGTTTGGCTTTCGATCCTTTGCTTTGCGGTATCACAGAGACGTTGGCGCCAGTATCAATTAAAAATGACAGACGCGAGTTTTTGTCTGTTGTAAATAGGCGGTAAGAAATGTTGTTTGCGTCGGTTGCCGCCTCAGCCAACGCAGGCGTTAGTTTCCCGAAGTGGTGCTGCTGTCTTCAAAACTGCACGGACGCGTACATTTTCGCGCGTCTTTGCCGAACTTGCGATGATAAAAGCAGATCGCTGATTGGTCGTTATGTGCGCGACTGCGATTGTTCTTGCTCGATGAACGCGATCTTGAACGCCGTCTGTCGAAAGGTCTGCGTCGATGCTGATGATAATGCGATTGATGTGTTTTCAGTTCTGCAATTTCTCTCGTGAGTGCGTCGATTTTCTCCTCAATTGATGTAGATGAATTCGGGGTTGCAGGAACGGAGGTAACTGCAGCGGCTGCGCCGAGTGGTTGTGTTTGCTCGAGGATCTTATCTGCCATCAACGCCAGCTCGTGAATATCGGAGTCTTTCGCGATGTTGTCGCTGACAGCGAGTACTGCTCGGACGGATTGTGGAAGATGGTTTGTCCACATAATCCGTAGCGCTGAGTCGGAGATATTATCGGCGGCGAGGTTTTTCATGCGACGTAGCAGCTGTGAAGGCTTCATGTCGCCGAGTTCCATTTCTGATAGGAACCGTTGTACGTGCCTTTGCTCGGATTCCTCGTAGACTTGGAACAATCGATTTTTCAATGCTTCATAATGGTGGGTTTCGGGTGGATGAAGAATGATGTCGGAGATTTCGTCGAGATCTTGCCGCTCAAGTTGTCCGATTACGAGTTCTAACATAACTTGATCGCCTTTCTTCTGTACGGACATGATGGCTTCGAATTGCGCGAACCACAGACGAATCTTGTCGCGCCAAATGGGTGGAATGCGCAGCGACGTCGACACACCGGAGAGTTCTTGTTCACCGTTGTTAGCCATGATGATAACTTGATCTGGAGGTATCTTCTTAGTATCACGTCGGTGTTTCTTTTGGTATCACGTCGGGGTCACCACTGTAGCGCTTAGGTGGTGTAGAGACAATAATACTCCAGATGTACGACGAAGGTGTATTTAAAATATACAGGGTTATTTTGCAACCACCATCCAAATTTTCAGAAATGATTTAGAATCGATAACCTTATCAATTAATGAAATAAAAAAAAATAAAAAAAATTACATGATTTTCACCATTATCCGCTACTAAAATCACAACGTGTGGAATAAATACAGTTGAACAATAGGTTGTTGAACTGTATGACCGCACACGCGCTTACCTCAAAATTCGGGAAAGAACCATGCACTACGCCCCCCTCCCTCACACGTCGCAACCCGCGCAGCCCCCGATCGGCCCTGCGCCCGCGCCGGCTGTCAGTTGACCGTGACCTAGTTACGTGTGAACGTGTGCCATATTTTTTTGTCACTCTCGCTGCATTTTCGCTTCAGAATTCCGTTCGATCATCATCGCACACATGGCGACTTTTTATTCTAATGCAGAGTATTATGAAATGGTCAGGTGTTATCTTTTAAGTGGCGAAAGTTTAAATAGTGCGCAAAGAATGTACCGTACAGAAAGTCGTGTTTACGTTGAAGAAGCACAAAGTGTTGAGGACCTCCGTAGTAAAATAATAATAGCATTTAATGACATTAAAAATCAAACAGATACTTTAAACTTATTAAAAAATAGTTTAGAAAAACGTGCACGTTTGTGTATTGAGAGAAACGGACTCCATTTTGAACAATTGCTGAAGTACACGTGATTTGTAGGTTAATCGAGTTTATTTGGTAAGTTTAATTTGTAAATAGCTAGTTGATTCCAATTTTTTAAATACGCCATAATAAAAACTAATAATTTCACATTCCTTATTTTATTATGTCGGTCCTAAGCCCGTAAAGTATGAAGGGAAAATTGGAATCAACCCTTTTAAGAACGCGTAGGTACCTACATCAGTCGCACTCGCAGCGAGCGAGGTCAATAACCTTGCTGTGTCTCTCTACATTCTGTTATTTTTCGGATATTTTCTTTTGAATGTTTTTTTTTGTTTTTGTTATTATTTGATTATAATGTTTCACATATGAAAATAAGTTAATTAAAAGTCCTCGATTTTAAAATTTGGATGGTGGTTGCAAAATAACCCTGTATAAGTACGAGGAATATTGAATAGTGGAAGAGCCCCTTATCACTGAGAGATCGCGACGCCCCCGTAAGGGGGCGTGGCGAGCGGTACCGGGGCTTGGCCCCCCGGCCGCGAAATGCCATACGGTGGCCCGTAACTACGGGCCCCTCATCATGTCGGCGACAATGGCCTTAGAAAAACCTGAGGCCGCGTTGAAGACGCGTGCCCCTGTGAGTGATTGCATGTTGTGTATCTGTAGGCGCGCCACGACGCTGTTCTTCCACAGCGCCGCTTTCTTCACGACACCTCGGCGGTCGGTCCCCACCAGGTGAGACCCCCAGTTACCTGGGGGAGGCCCAGCGAGAGCCGACCAGCATGACGATGTGCCGACTCGACACTCCTACAGAGTGGGTGTATTGCTCCCGCCCGCCCCGCTCCCAGAGCTAGCCGGTTACGGTCCGGGCTAAGGAGCAGTCGTGTGTGTGTGAGCGGCATTGTGTTGTACAGTAACACCGCTCAGTGTCTACGTGTATCGCGGCCCGCGTACGCGTACACGTGTTGTTTGGGTGTCTGTATAGTAGTGGATGTCTGAGTTCGCCGCGCAACGCGCCTATACAATGTGGAACAGGAATTACGACATTAAATTAAAACGAGCACAGTACTAGTCCATCAAAACATTTTAAAACATGAAGATTAGTAGGATATGGAAAATTTAAAAATTTCAATTTTCAAACAAAATAAATGGCAGAATCAACTGCATAAAAAGTAAACACGCTTTATTACGAAAAGTCACTGACCTATTGCGCGGCGTGATGCGGGGTGCAGCGGGCGGCGCGGGCGACCGCGGCGCGGTGTTGGGCGGAGGTACTTTCAACAAATCAGCGGCATAAATTCACTAAGTTGCGAGTTGTTAATTAATAAAAGATCACTGATTGAATAATTAATCACATAATATCACATCACAATCTTTAAATCATCAATAGTCAAATTTTCAAAGTGTCCCCCGTTGTTCATTATGCACAAGCGACATCGTCTTATTAAATTTTCACGGACTCGTCTTAACAAGGTCCCCATCTGCCATTCTTTTAAGTTTGTCGAAGGCATTAATTATTTTAATTTTTAAATCGTCCATGGCAGATCTCTGGATAAAAGTTGTTGAACTTTTCTGAACTTGTAAGGTCGCCGTGCATGCCGTTTCAAAATTCTATGAATCGGGTTGTTTTCAAAATGTTGTAATATCTGGTCCTCGATACTTGAATTTGAAGACACGCCCTCTCCTTGAGGAACCAAAGGCTGATGCTCTCGTAACCTCTGAACGGCCAGGGTAAAAACACGGCTATTGGTAGGGCACGTTTTTTGTGTTACCATATCTCTCCCGATATGTACGCAATGCTAAAGCCGCATTTTGGTGACATTCTCCGTACGTAAGTACCATGTCGGTGTACTCCTCAGCTTATTTGAGGCATAATTAAACTAAAAAACTTACAAACCTAACCTAAATCACAAAACTAGCTACCTAATAAATGCCTAAATAACTTAAGTACTAATATTACACTATCACTTAACAATAAGTCACACTAAACTACACACACTATGCACTAATCCAACTATCATAAATCGTCTTTAATCACAATAACAACTAAAACTTTTCATAAAATAACGACAATGCGCGCGCGGCTCGTCTTGTGATAAAAAAAGTCGGCGTGTGCTAACCTCAAAGGGCGCCGCTATGCACTGACTGACATAGTTACCGAGTCAAGGACTTTTTGCCGAAAAATTCCGCTCACACACACACTCGCAATTTTCTATGCACCACTAATGCATTATTTGCGTAAGTAATATTTCTTTTTCTTTCTAATTGTAGTATTTTGCGGGAGTGGGCGGGGCGTGTCAGATAGGGATCGTATGACACTTTTCTCTGTCTTTCAAGCATCTATCTATTGCGAAGTAGAGAATAGAATCGTACGGTTTTGGACAGGTTCTTGACCTTACAATGTTTACCTATTATTACGGACTCAGTTCTACATCATGTTGAAAAATAAGAAAATGAAAAATAATTTCCTGTGGCTAAAGTATTCATTGGATTTGATTGATTTTTTGTATACGGGTAAAGTGGATGCCACTCTTTACGTGGTTTAAAGGAATGTCAATCGTCCTGCCCCACATTGTATTAACCTAGCACGCGCCACGCGACGAATGTATTTTATGTGTGTGGAGTTCAGTTGAGTCAGATGAGCCGCGTGTAACCTGGGTGCGGCTCACCTGAGGCGTCAGTCCGGTGCGATGGGGTCGTCGTCCGCTACCAGGTCGCGGGGCAAGGGTCTCGCGTCGGGGGGGCGCGCGTGCCAGGGCGCAATGTCCTGGACATGGGGCCAGGCAGATGCGTCGGCACGCGCGAACATTCCCGTCGCGAGGCGCCGCACAAACTCATCCAGGCTCTCTATCCCGAGATCCCTCCGGATGACATCGTTTCTGACGAAACGAGGCGCGCCTACTATGGTCCGCAGCGCGAGACTGCTGCGCGCGGAGTGTCTTTCGGCGCGACTCGCTCGTGAGGGCGAACCATGCCGGAGCGGCGTACGTCAAGATTGGGCGTATGTACGTCTTGTACACACCCAACTTGACGCGCGCCGGGATGCGGGACGAGAGCACCGGTTTGAGCAAGGTGCGGGCGACCTTACCCCGTACGGCGACCGAGCGGACGTGTGATCCCATCGTGAGCCGACGATCGATAGTCACCCCCAGGTACTTGACCCGGGGCGACCACGCGATGTCGGCTCCTTGTAGCTTCAAGGGTGGTGGGAGAGGCGCGTACCCGGTGACCATCGCCTGCGTCTTACCCACGTTCACCGACAGCCGCCATTTAGACAACCACTCGGGAAGTTGATTGAGCGCGCGCTGCATCTTGACGGCCGCGTACTTCGCATTAAGGTGTAAAGATGGCTCACTGACCTTGTGCATGTGGGCGGAGCTAAACGCCCTACTCCCGAATACGTAAAATGTGTGCGGTGGCGCGCGACACTAAAACTATGATCAAAGAATATGAAGAGGCGCAGACATGCCGCACGTAGGTCGCCATTTTTGCCTACGATTCCAGAAGGGAATGGCGGATGCAAGGCTGATATATTTTGTACTAGCTGTTAATCGTCCGTGTGGAATTTAACAAAAAAGTTATTGTTGAGTTCGCAGAGTTTACGATAACTTATTAAGGCGCTGTACTTAGTCAAAATAGGCTTCACAAAACAATATTTTAGCCAAATGTATACATTTTAGAACAGCAAAAAAAAATGTTAATCTTGATCATATTTATGAGTGGACCATTGTGTTCAAAACACGTTTTCGGTAAATTTTCTCGATAGAAAAAAATCATAAAATAACCATTAAAATTGAAATCGTTGCAATTGTAATTGTGTTATTTATAAACAAATCTTGATAAAATTAATAACAGTGATGTATAATAATAAAGGGAACTGTTGTTTTTATTTATCGATTGTAATAAGATATTTGTAAGGATTAATTGTATTTAATGATAAATAACTCGAACGAAACGTTGCGCCATCGCGGCGTCTTTTTAGCTTCTCTTTCATTTCTACGCGGAGCGACAGTGAGTCTTGTTTTTTAGTTAGGTACTTATACTCTAAGGGAGGGGTGAGACAGTACTTTTTAGTTAGGTACTTATACTCTATGGGAGGGTATAAGTACCCAACTAAAAAGCAGTGACTAGACATGGGTCGTACTTGCAAAATCGCGTACCAGGGCTTACAAGTACGACTTCTTTAAGAAACCACGTCCTAAAACTAGATCTCGGGATACTTTCAAGTATTTTCTATCTGCATAGGAAATTGAACCTTAACTGTATACAAATAAGGAGCAAAATCACTTTTACAAATAAATACGTACTTATAGAGTATAGACGATTAAAGTTTCTACTACTATTCCAACCAAGAGCCCTGTTGGAAGAAAAAAACTTGCATAGGAAATTGAACTCTGAATTCTTACTTATGGAGCACGATCGCGTTTAGGCATGGGTCGTACTTGCAAAATCGAGTACCAGAGCTACAAAGTACGTCCACCTTAAAAAACCATAGCTCGAGATACTATCAAGTATTTTCTATCTGCATCGAAAATTGATCCATGACTTCATACAAATAAGAAATACAATCGCGTATTCAAAAGCCCTGTTGGTAGTAAAAATACTTGCATAGGAAATTGACCCGTTACCTTCTATGAATAAGGAGCATAATCGCGTTTACAATTAATATTTTCACAAACCATTAAAGTAAAAATACTTTCATACGAAATTGTTCCGTAGACTCTAATTGATAAGGAGCATGATCGCATTTCTGAAAACTGACGCGGTTGGGTACCTATGTAGTTGAGCGAGTAGCCGTATTTAAAATACTTTGAAGTCTTGCAATTATTTCGGGTCGGTACCTAGTGTACGTACTTTGGTATCTGTTTGTTGATGAAAGCTGTTTATTATACATATTTTATTTTATGATTAGTTTTTTCTAAGTAATGTTGTTGGTGTACAAATGTTTGTACTGTTTCGGTTCTACTCATAAGTTGTATAAATAAGCAATCAGTGTATAAAAAATGGTCAACAAGAAAATAAACGGAAGGCAATAAAGAGATCTTATTCGACGAAACAAATTGTAACGTAAGTAGGTAGGTGGGACGTTCTTCTTTTTTATCGACAATCTGACCGGCAAATTTTTATATTTGATAAAAAAATTAACTTGTGACTTATTTAGTGAAATGTGATTTAAATTATTGCCTCATTATTGTAGATTACAAAAACATATAATGCAGCGAAGTATTACGTGTAATTTTCGTTTTATTTCAAATTTCGTAGGAATGGTATGAAAAAAATAACACCTCAGTCACAAAAGTATTTATTTTTTTTATGTCTTATTTTAAATCAGAACTTCAGTTTCTTATTACTTTCTTATCAAGAATATAAACATTTACTGTTATCTTGCTCCATTGGACGGAATTTTTTAAATATTCATTTTCATTAAATTATCCAATACCACTCTGTCACATTTTTGCTTCATAAGACATAAAACTTTTTAATATTATGAAAGTCGCCCAATAAAGTCGCTTAAAAATCAAGTGAACACCTTAATTATTTAGCATATAATACTAGAAAACGTTATTTTTGTAAATACTAACAATAAAGTGGTTCATAACTTACTTTGAACAAAAATTTTAAGGGGGACAAAATTGTGACAGAGTGGTTAACGAAGTGACGGAGTGGTAAACAATGTTTACGTCCGCCGAACAAAACTAACCTTATAACAATTTTTAATTTTAGAAAACAATAACAAACATACTATATACTTAAAATGTTACTACAAGTCTTGATGATTGGTGTCCATTCTTTGGTAGATATTAATTTAGTCTTTCTTTTCACTAACTCTACTTTTCAAAAACTTCTATTGGTTGATCGTATTCGTAAAACACGCGTTTTCCTCTTTTAATTATCTTAGGAGGTGGAATAATTTGTAACAAATTTTCATACATCACATCTGACACATCAGTCTCTACCAATTTAAACAATTTCCCAGTATCATCAACAGATTTATAAAACATCACTCGAACATCTCCATCTTCATCCACTCCACTTTTTGCTACTCCTAAGTAAGTGTACTCAATTTTTCTTTCACTTAGTACTTTGACTAAAAGATGTGTTCCATTTCTTATTAATAATGGATGGATCTTATCCACTAATAGATCGTGTGATGTACCTGGTTTTGTATCTACAGATTTTCTCAAATTAAGAAGAGGCTGGTCATCTTCGTCTTCTGAAGTAGAGGTATACACAGTCTCATAAAATCCCTTATTAGAACCAATTATATTAGTTATATCAGTCAGTGGTTCTTTTATATCCGAGGTTGAAATGTCAACTTCTGCCTCACGTTTCGGCAATGGGCAGTAAGTCTTTAAATTGTAACAATCACAAAATTTTCCGCAAAAACAACTTAACATTCGGTAGCTCAACATTCCAGGCTGCTGAGCAAGCAATTGATGGACTTGCATAGTTCCTTTTAATGGAGCAATTCCTTGTGGGATTGTCATCAAAATCTGTGCGATATCGTCTTTACCGACAAAAAAGACCTTTATCTTACTGCGATTGTTGACTGCATCGAAGAATTGTGATGCATCAACAATATCGTGTCCGCTGGCGACAAAATGATCAGCTAAACGTTTAATACACCCCCCTATGCCGTCAGCCGCACCCTTGCCGTGGCCAGATTCAAAAAAATTCCATGTCAAGTCATCAAATCCGTATTCTTCAAAAAATCTCGTGGCAATGAGATAAAAATTTATTTTTTGTTTATATTGCGTCGCTGGCCCGTCTGAAAAAATGTGGATCGTCGTAATATGAGACAGTTCCTTTTGAACGTAATCAAGAATTGGATGTAGGTGAGCCCATATAGCGGCAGGGCCATGTTGAAGATCAGAAGACACAGTACAAAAGGAAGTTATATTTTTATCCTTATTAAAAGTCAAGTGATATAATACTGCTGTATGCAAAGTTACTTGGTTTCGAGATCCTCCAAAATGCACTGACTGGATTTCTTCATGGTACTTACAGGCATAGTTTTCGCTAAAGTCAATATGTAAAGCAATTTCGGTTTCTGTCAATCCATCTATACATTGTCGGTATGATTTATATTGATTTTTAATATTAAATATGTGGGATTTAAAATCTTTTAACTCACCTTCAAATTTTTGAATCAAATCTTCAACAGTGATTTTTTGTATTTGTTTTATGTTCTTGCTGATTTTAACTTTTCTTCCATCTTTCTCGACAATATCTGTGATTCTGACCCATTGTGGTAATTCCAAAACTTTTTCTTTTGCGATCGTGGTTGTATCATAATTGAGCTTTTTTGCTTTACACTTTTCGCATTTCCCTTTCATACATGGTAATGAATTTATATCGCATACATTTTGTAAGATTATCTGGTTCATGTCATGTGTCTTGATAACTTTATTTTTATACAAAATAACTTTCATGAATGCAATGTTTGCGTGTAGCTTGCACATACAGGTTTCACGACTGTCAACTGAAGGTGGTACGACATAAAACGGCTTAAATTTTGCAAAATAACTGTAGTGACATTTAACGTTGGGGTTCTCTTTTAGAAATGACTTATGGAGATTTTTCTTAGTATCCAACAAAATTCTTTTCTGCATCTTCCTTTTTTGATAAGTGACTGTCTGTTTTTTTCCAGCAGTGGCCTGTGACACATCATCCCTGAGATAAAAATCATGAACTTTTTGTTTTAATATAGTATTTTTTGGCAAGATGGAACTATACTTTGTCACTCTCCTGATTCCAATGATTTCTATTGCCAGTTGAAGTTTTTGTCCGGAACGTTGAATTGCTGGGTCTTCAAGTATACTTTTAATATAGCGTTTTATTTTGCGGTCTTTTGTGTGCTTGTAATGTTTCTTAATGGTATTTGATAAGATAGTATATTTTCTGTATTCTTCTTTGCCATGTTCATTTTCTTTTTTACTATGAGTTGTTGTTGTAAGCACTTTATTTTGTTTCTTTTTCTGACGCTGAAGTCTTTTCTTGTATTTCTGTACTTTTCTTAGTAATTCTTGTGTTTGGTTTTGAAGTTGAATATTTTGTCTATAAAGGCGTGATCTATCTCGTCGCACTTGTTTTCTTCCCCTGCTACTGGCAACAGACGAGGCTGGAGTCAGTGAACGAGTTCTGGGACTTAATGGAAGTAGTCTGGGACTTGAAGGAGGCGGTGTAGAAGCCGGAGTGTTAATCAAAACGTTCTGCAAAGTTTTCTGTCTTTCTCTTCTCTTATTATTTCTAATCTGCCATTGTCTTTTTATTTTTTTATGTTCTTTTGGTGTCATATCCTTAACTAACTTTTTGCGAGCATGATATCTTTCTAAATCTTTACGTTTTACTTTTGCAACAAGTTCAGGGTTAAGCTTTCTTTTTTCACGACACCGTCGCTGTCTTTCAGCCGCAGTTAATGCCATTTTCTCATTTACTTGATGGTAATACCTTAAATTAACAAAATAGTTGACGATAAAATAAACCAACATAAAAAAACTAGCAATCATCTATTATGGATATTAACTAAGGCTCTAAGTTCCATACAAAAATGACCACTCCGTCACGAGTTATACCACTCCGTCACACATTTTCGTGACAGAGGTGCTACGTGACAGAGGTGTAAAATAGTAGTGTTCGAGATATTCAGCATTTTCCTAATTATAATTTACGCATAAAACTGGGTTAAAATGAAATATTTATCTTATACGAATCAAATAATGTTAAAACCCCGAAATTAGAATAACATGTGGAAGTAGTAACTTACGTGACGGAGCGGTCGCTAAATAAACACACGCACCTCCTTTTACTGTTTGCGAGCGACTGACTGGTATTGCCGGGGCGTGGGAACGTATAGCGCGAGTGCGGGGTGGAGGGGGACTATTCTAGAACCTAGTGACCAAGGTCAAAGTTTCTAACGCACATTATTTTGTACCATAAAATGAATGACAGAAGGTAGCAACTAAAATCATATACATCGGGAGACAGCCAATAAAATATTTTTTTATTTAATAATATAAACATTAAAAATTATTTCTTCTTATTAATGTAATAAAAAAGGTTAAGTAGTTCAGTAAATGTTCTTGGATAGAAACTTTCAATGTGATTTTTTTTTACGAGAGCAGTTTGTTTACATTACTAGTCATAGAGGGACACACTTTATTTGTATATAAAACACCTCCGTCACGCTTTTTGTATACTATGTCACACTGATTTTGTAAAAAATAATTATGAATAAAATCTAGTTTTGAGGATATTAAAATTATTGCATTGTCAAGTGTATTTTTATATAAAAACATTAAGTAATTTAGTATTTATGAGCAAAATATTATTACTTTTTGCGGAGAAGACAAGTCATTGTCGATAAAAAAGAAGAACGACCCAGGTACCTACTTTTTTGTACACACCATATTTTGTTTGTATAGATTATCTATAGACGCGTAATTTCGACATACATTACAACAGCTCGATTGGTCTAGTGGTCTCGTGCGTCACTATAGTTTTCTGTATCAGTCACTAATGTCCGGCATTGTCCGGGTTCAAATCCAAACTTTTTGACATATTCTTTTTGTTGATTTTCTTATTTGATATAAATGTTTTTTTAATTATTATTTTACTTTTTGCCGATTTTCTTGTTTGAAAATTTTCAGACTATATTATTATTGCTTATACTCTTTTGTAACACACTGTAGGTATATTATTTTTCTTCCGAATCAAGCTTGGTGGACGTTTTTACTTTTTATTTTATTTTTATTATATTACTCTACATTCTGAAGAAAAATAACTATAAGAATAAAAATGATTGTTTTTATTAAAATAACAATTACTTATTGAATTTTTTTAAAAATAAGAAAATAAAAATATGCACATTATAATTAAAAAATAACAAAACAAATGATAAGCACATTATAATAAAAAAATAACAAAAAGAGATATGGCGTCCACTGAGATTCGAACCTGGTGATTACGCAGTGAGAATCCGGACAGTAGAGCGCGGAGGCAATCGTGCATCTTGTTCGAGTCGCGAAATTACGCTTCCTAAATATAATGGAAGTCGCTCATCGACAAAATTCGCGCGGTGCACCCCGCCGTAGGCGGGGACTATTCGTATCTCACTTACATAAAAGTAAACTCAAATACATAAAAGTCGTCTATTCACCGCCACGTAAAGAAATACCTATGCTAATTTTAATGAAATTCTTCTAATATTTCTCCATTTAGTTCTTTTTGATCGTTTTTGCATTTTTAGTTTAATTATTATTTATTTTTAGTTTTTCGTATTAGCCTTTTTTTATATACAATATTTGGTGAACGATTTCCTTGGGCTAAAACAAAAACACTATATTTTAATATTCAATCAATTTCATTGGAGATTAAGGAATCTTCACGTATAGGATCCACTTATATAAAAAAAAACTAAACTCCGTTTCTTTATTATGATTTATTTACATTTGGTTAAGTACCTAAATAAACGTAGTATACAACCTCCCTATTTGAATCGGATAAATATTCAATATTTAATTTCATAGGTTTTAATTTTTTTTCGTGGGAACCTAGTTTCTTTTTGTTTCTAAAATAAAAGTGCCTAAGTTACTCCTTATTCACCTATCTGCTAGTGAAAGTCCCAGTCACAGAAATAAATCCGCACAAGAATATGAGAAGGTAGTAATCAATAAACTCAGTAATGCAAATACTCGTAGATTGACAACTAAGAACGCTCATTTTTTATAAATTATGGTGTTTGAAAACATTTTTTTTTATTGTGGGTAAGTAGTTATTTTCTAAACAGTCAAAATAAAATGGCCTGAAGCGGTTGTTTTAATATTACAAACAGACACTCCAATTTTATTTATTTGTACCTATAGATAGATAGATACTTATTAGTCCACTCAACGAATAACCCAAAAAGAGGTGTAGAGTGCGTGAGCTGGGCCCTGAGCCATTTCTTCAGAAAGTTGCTCAGAGTGCTTAGGGAGTAAACATACTAAAAGTCCCCGCGTCTAGGAGGTGAGCCGGAGTGGGGGGTATAAAAATTCCCACTTTTGAGTTTTTCGCTAATATCTATAAAACGGTGCGTCGTCGTAGAGAAAACGTATTTTTCTTGACTTGCTTTGCTTTGGCATTTTTATTTATTTACAAATTATCTTATATTTACAAAATAAACAAAAACAGTATTTAGAAATGGCACCACTAATAAAGCGTCCACGCGGACAATAGAAATGGGCCCTCTGCAGCGAGCTAATCTATAAACGCATACTGATACAATTCGTTCATAAATATTTGCACTAACACAGCCAAACGCGCGTAGTCGATCGATAGCCGGGGCGGAGCAGCGAGCGACACAGCCACCCCGTCTCAGTGCTAACGCACGACTGCCGCCTGCGCCCGCGCAGAGCACCTCTGAACCTATATCTCAAAGTGGGGCATTGTCTTTGCAACTGTTGATTGATTTAAAAACGCTATTTCAAATATGTAGTACCTCTAACCAGCAATTTTTCAGTGTAAAAATATTTCCAAACATCAAAGCCGTTTAGAAGTTATAAGCAAATGTTAGCCAAAATAGCGTTTTGGTAAATATTTTTTTAAGGCAAAAGTATTAGCCTTATGAAAAAACCCTGTTTCAAAAATGCAGTACATGAATCTATAGCAAACATATATTTTTTACAGACCTAACCAAACCGTTAATGAGTTATAAGCTTCATAAAGTGACCGTGTTACGGTACTAAACGAGAGTAAGGCCCTTAAGCGATGTAGCAATGTACGCGGCGTCGTCTGCGTACAGCGCGAGCATTGTGTCCCGAGTGGCGGGGATGTCGTCAGTGTAACGCGAGTAACACGACGGCGATATGCAGCTGCCCTGCGGTACACCCGCGAGCACCGGGCGGGCGCTAGACAGCGCTCCGTCGACCACCACCCTGAAAGTCTACTACTACTAAAGTAGAAGTAGACTTTACTTCTAGAAGTAGACTTTACTTCTAGAAGTAGACTAACTAGGTCCTAGACCTAGTTAGTTACTAAAGGAAAAATGCGTGTTACTAACACGCATTTTTCAACACGGTGTTAGCAAAATGGAAAAGTGCTACTTCGTATGTTTTATTTCAGTCACTGAATCTTTGACTGTGATAGAAGTTTGTCGAGATGATGAATTTATCAGCAATATGATACCGAAGCTATTAAACTTTTTTTAAAACTGTATCCTGCCAGAAATCATATTGAGACGTGTTCAAAAAAATGCTAAATGTATAGATTTGAATGGTACGTATACACGGCTAGGTATCAAGTTATACATTTCCAGCATTGTAGCATTCCAGCATTCAAAGTATAAGCTGACCTCTCATTGTACGGAAATCCTATACAATGCGAGTTCAACTTATACCAGTGAATACTGGTACACAAGGCTACATAATTATCCAGCTATACATTTTGTACACCAGTGCACACCAGTGAATACTGGTACCTACACACGAAATTTTTTTTCACTTCATTAATTGTATCAATAACACATTATATCTATACATATAATAAAATTGGTGTCTGTACAATGGAAATATATAAAAAAAAAGTAGCAGGGGTTGTTATTATATCGATGCCGATCCCGAAATTATAATAAATTTTTTTTTGTCTGTTTGTCTGTGTGTTTGTGCACGCTAATATCAGAAACGGCTTGTTCGATTAAGATCCGGTTTTCACTAATATATTGTAGTAAGCTTCACTTAACATTTAGTGTTTATTTCATGTCAATCGGTTCATACCTAAATAAAAAAGTTATATCAATTTAAAGAATCACGGCGAACATCATTTGCTAAGACACTCTTATACAACGAAATTCCATCGTATTATACCTATAATATACAACAGGGTATTGGACGTGGAACAGCTGTAGTAGATGAACCAGGTAAAAAATGTTGACTTCAGCGCCATCTAGCGGGAAAATGGCCAAGAGCAGATCAGATGATCCTTGCCTAAATGATCATTTAAAAATGTATTTTCCCAATTTATTTCATTCAAATCTTGATTAATGTTGTCGTAATTTGCTTTTAAATACCTAATTAAGTAAATTTTTTGTCTTACGAACCATTGAATTATTGGGTAATGAAACAGATATCAACACACAAAATGGGGGATGATGGTAATCTAACTGCAGTAAATAATCCGTGGGCGAGTATGTGGCGCAGTCATCATTAGGTACTAATGATGACCAAGTCCAACACTTCTGACCTAAGTGAATACATATAGGAGAATTACCTCTACAAGTCTAAGCAGGTACATACCCGCGGTGCACGTGACCCAGTCAATTTCGGGTAATAGTTATTTGTGCAACAAGAGAGCAAAGTAGTTTTTTGCTGCGAGTGCTGATTTGAATCCTGAGCAAGCGAAGGATTCAACGATTGAATCATGAGCGTAGCGAGTGATTCTAAAGTTGAATCCTGAGTGTGGCGAAGGATTCAAAGGCACGAGATGCAAAAAAACTTTGCTCTCGTGTAACACACATAAATTTTCACTTCAGCAGCGAGAACACTTTAGGAGATAAAATAATAAACATGAATAGATTGAAATAGTACATTATGATATAAGTGCGGTAAGTTGAAAATTACAGCCGAGGCGATATTGCTTGCCCGAGCCGTAGGCGAGGGCTAAAAGAAAGCAGAGGCTGTAATTTTCAAAGCGCACGTAAGTATGTCATACGACGTTTTATAACATATTTGCGAGGAAATAAATAAATCTCGGACTGAACTTGCATATTTGCTTGTTTTCCATATGATGAAATTTTGATACGCTTGTAAGTATCTATCGGTCGATTTTTCGGGCGAAGCTTAGAGTAGCCTTTTTCGCTGCCTCTGAGACTTCTGGCGGTGTGGAATTAATAAATTAATCATTACTTGACGACACTTTCAAATAAAAAAAAGTACAGCGAAAAGAAAAAGCGCGCGGAATAATTTTTACTTCTTAACAGATAAGCGATGCGCGCGCGTTCGCGCTTTTTTTTTTCAGGCATAGGCACAAAACAGCCAGTATTATTAATAAAGTAAATTAATATTTTTGTTTTTGTTACAGATATTAATGGTTGTAATTTATTGTCAAAATTAATTAAATTAAAGAATAAAATGTTTATTTTATTTGGGAGATAAAATATTATTTTATCTCCCAAAGTTAATTTTATTCATAAAATGTTGACATCTTTTCTGAAATAAAAACTCTTTGCTAAGATTTAAAAAAAGTACCGTTCGTTTTGACGGAGCATCTTGATAAACCGTGCGATTTACTTTACATTACCGCACAAGTGCGTAATGAGATACATTACGATATTGAAATTGGTGAAATAAGAGACCCTTTACGAGCAAATATGTTATAATAACTATTTATTGTGAATCAAAATAATTAACATTGTAGGTAGATACCTACCAATTCTATAAAATGGAACATTTTAAAAGTTAAAAGTAAAATTACTGCAATTCTGCAAATTTAAAGTAACAGATTTATAAGGTATACGTATGTAAGGTAAGTAGGTAGGTGAGGTAGGTATGTAAGTATAAGGTTTCTGTTTCGGTGGCGGATTCAGAAGGAACAACGGTGAACGTTGGTGACTCTGATCGGCTTTCTATAATTATAAGTAACACTGTGCGTCGTTGGAAGTGGATGGGCGTGGGTGAGACCACGGAACAGACCTTATTATCTGTTCCGTGGGTGAGACCAAGGATCCGAGGTCGAATTCAGAGTTATTGTTTCCACTATACGCTTACAGATTTTCGACTTATTTTCTATTGAGTCTTCAATATAGCCTTCAGCAACCGTATTGGACTTCCACCCGCCGTGACGTTTTAAAGTGGTGAGATCGGCTCCGGAATCAGCCAAGAGCGTTGCCGAAGTTCTCCGAAAGCAGTTTTAAGAAAGTGGCAATTTCTCGCGGTAGGTATAGCACCTATTTTATTTACTCCCATAGGCTGTCTTGAGCATTTGTTATTATGGTATTGTATGAAAAATCGGTCGGTTTTTATATTGGCTGGACGTAAATTTTAGTATTTTTCTACAATAGTGTGACGTTGCAAAATTACATATTGATTGTGTCTAGTAGCGACACCTGTTGTAATTAACGGCGGACTACGCCAGGGATGTCAATGCTGTTCTGCGTGACACAGATGGCGTTGATGCCTTTTTGCTTAGGTGATTAATTGCAAGTTTATTTGGATAAACAAGAAATAAATAAACAAACGTACATAATTTACCACATTTTATGTCAAACATAATGTTTGACAAAATGAAGATACAAATCGATAAGGAATCTATATAGTCTGTGGAAGATGATTCGAGAAACTGTCAGATTGGTCTGGAGAAATAGGCGAAGACGGTGTCCGTTTTTTACGAACAAGGACTCGAGCCTAAAGGGCGATTCTGAGGGACTTAATCCTAGGAGGATTGGGATGTGTCCAAATAACCCGATGGGATTTTAATTAGTAGGAGCTGTTTTGGCAGAATTCCGTGAGTACTAAACCATCTTCTTTGTTCTTGCTGGATAGCCTATAGCTTAGCTCATGCATGTGTGTTCTGACACGAGGACGTTGTTACAGGTCTGGCTGTTTATGCTAGCCTGATATGTTATGCGCGATTGATTCGCTGCCTTGGTGTTGCGCCGTGTGGTGATTTGACATTCATCAGAGCGCAGGCGGATTTATGGCTATCCCTTGCGGTGTGGTCCTCCGACATTAGGAAGGCTTTACCTAACCGAATCCAGGTGATGAGGGAAGTTCGCCACTCCAGGTAACGATAGCGTCACCATCTCGTCCGTAGGCCGCGTTCGCGTGTGTTCACAGGTTTCTCCTGTGAACGACGCCAAGGACCCTGAACCGTCAACTGAAGGGGATATACTGAGGATTTTATAGAGAGTGTTATCAGTGTGTCATTATGGTTTAATCTATGAGAGAGTTAGGCCTTTTGTAGGAACTAGGTTGTTTTAAGACCAGTTGTTGTAAGGATCTTGTGTCTCGGGTTTGCTTCGTATAGTATTTATTTTCCCTCTATGAGCACAGTCCGGAAAAGGCCAATACCTGTTCGATTGAGCTAGAAGTTGTTAATTCAATCATCCCACGGACTCGCTATAGCGACTCTGAGAAACTGCTATTTAGTCTCAAGTCTGGCGTGCACTGACACCACTAGGAACGGAGACTAGTTGTGTGGGTGTATGCCCTAGACTCTGGGAAGGGTACATTAATTTGGTGGCTTGCCACATTGTTTGTATGTGTACTTTAATTTTGTATAATTCCAATAAACTTTGTATTGTGAAAGAAGGTACTTGTTTAATTATCCTTCCTAGCAGATTATACCTTATAAATTTACTTTAGCACGGTGGTGAGTAGTAAAGTTCAAATAGGAACCATCAGCAGCTTGTTTCTAAGAAATTATCAGTAAACTACGAAGCCGGGTTACAGTTGGCGCCCAACGGTATATAATTATTTAATCATATAGGGTGAACGAATTAATTACAATATCTCTCTCTCTCTCTCAATCCCCTCAGTCCTTTCAGTTGGCGGATTCTTGTAGTAGTTTAAGGCTAGTTTTAAGTTTTAAATATATAGTGGCCGTTGCACCACGATTAAACCATTTCTTTTGTTGGTTTCATTTGTTTTGTATCTTTTGTTGTTTCTTTTGATTTCGTTTATTTGTATGTATGCCCAACTCACAAGTAAGACAAGTTGCATTGTGATAATTATTTTGGGACTATATATGTACCAAACGTTTGTTTAGAGGTTGGTGACTTCATATTACCTATATTTCTGAAGTTTATGTAGCATTCTAGTTTGCATTTGTGGTACAGTTTGTTTAACAAATACAAGTAATAATTATTACAACTGGAAGATAATTAGTACAATAAGAAACAACAGTTTTGTGTTATTATGTTCATGTGGTTGTATCAGTTGATGTCCTGTTAAACTGTATTGCATTAATTTTTTATAGTGAAACATTGTATTATAAAACAAAAACCCAACATTAATTACTGTAAAAGTTATAAACAAATGGGGGTATTCTTGAAAATTGTAAACAATTTCTATGAGGTAATTCTCAGAGGTGTTTTAGCAGTCTCATATTGGTATTAGAGGATTTCAGTGGTAAGATAATAACACTAGAAGCAAGTTTCACTCGTATTGATTGGATATTGCAATACAGGGAACTACAATTTGTAGAAATCAACTTCCATTGAAACGGGACACTTGGAATCTTTATGACAACTGGTCGGTCATTTCGTTGTTTAACGTTTTAACACTGATTGTTTAATCCCAGATTTAAAGACCCACTGACCAAAAAACAACCACGGCATTCCAAAAAACAGCATTGTTTGTTTGTATCGTTCAGCATTCGTTTTCATACATTGGTACTTAACCTATAGAACACATTTACATTGGTGACATTTGACGTTTAACGTTTTGATATATCAGGGTGCGTTCCGAAACGCGTTATACACGATTTGCGTTTAGTTTGTCATTGGTTTTGGTTGAGTTGTTTTTTCACAATGGATTTAGAGACAGTATACATACATTCCCTTCTACGTGACGAATTGGCATATGAGGTTGCTGTTCGTGCAGAGACACCGGCAGATACAGTAGTTTTAAAACTTCGAAAACAACTCAAATCACTCTGTTTAGGCTTTGGTCCCTCCGAGTTTGTAGATGAGGAGTCGGATGACGACAAGGCTTATATGCATGCTATACTTTATTTATAAGTAAATTGTCTTGATTATTATATTATGAACGTAAGTCTAGGGTATCGTTCAAGATTGTATACAGTACTTTTGCTGTCTTGCATGCCTTGTGTTATTTTTTTTAATGGCTCGGTCCATAACTTTTATAGCCAAGCTCGCTTGGTTGTTTTTTTTTTCATATGAAGCGGATCGTGACTTCAAAAATAAGCCTTCACTAATTTATGTTTTGCCAATATAGCATTGTTGCTTCGGTGAGACTTTAGATAGCACTAGTGCTTATCTAGTTACGAGCGGCCGGTGACTTAAAATAAGCCAAACCACCATTATGTTTACAGAATATTTATTTCTGAGAACACTGTATACGTCTTGCCTGGTGAGTTTTATGCACATTGTTTGCCCAATATATGTATCAGCTCGCTGAACATATTCATCAGGAAGATCGTTTAGATTTATATTAAACAATTCAGAGTTCCACTGGTTTACAGACGGAATTCGGGAGTATGCAAGAGGTGGCTTTCTGCGATTTGAATGCAGGTTGCTACAGGATTGAAAGAGAAAGAAATTCAGGGATGTATGAAAGAATGGGGGGGGGGGGGGTTATGCCCGGATTGTAGGAAGATTTGTAAGAAGAATAGGTTTCCTGGCAGTTTGGATTTTATAAGGTTGGTTATTTACTTACAGTAGGAAAAATAAGGAAATTATTTATATTTCATCTTAAAAAAAAGTATATGACGTTTCACAACAATCAATTTATAAATTGATCAGAACTCTTCCACTACAGTTTCTATGAGAATTTGTAAACCCACTCCAGTGTTATAACACCGAGGGCGGTGTTGGTTTTTGCGTACACAAAAACCTTTTGTGGGAAGAGGGGCATTGTGACGTTGCAAAATTACATATTGATTGTGTCTAGTAGCGACACCTGTTGTAATTAACGGCGGACTACGCCAGGGATGTCAATGCTGTTCTGCGTGACACAGATGGCGTTGATGCCTTTTTGCTTAGGTGATTAATTGCAAGTTTATTTGGATAAACAAGAAATAAATAAACAAACGTACATAATTTACCACATTTTATGTCAAACATAATGTTTGACAAAATGAAGATACAAATCGATAAGGAATCTATATAGTCTGTGGAAGATGATTCGAGAAACTGTCAGATTGGTCTGGAGAAATAGGCGAAGACGGTGTCCGTTTTTTACGAACAAGGACTCGAGCCTAAAGGGCGATTCTGAGGGACTTAATCCTAGGAGGATTGGGATGTGTCCAAATAACCCGATGGGATTTTAATTAGTAGGAGCTGTTTTGGCAGAATTCCGTGAGTACTAAACCATCTTCTTTGTTCTTGCTGGATAGCCTATAGCTTAGCTCATGCATGTGTGTTCTGACACGAGGACGTTGTTACAGGTCTGGCTGTTTATGCTAGCCTGATATGTTATGCGCGATTGATTCGCTGCCTTGGTGTTGCGCCGTGTGGTGATTTGACATTCATCAGAGCGCAGGCGGATTTATGGCTATCCCTTGCGGTGTGGTCCTCCGACATTAGGAAGGCTTTACCTAACCGAATCCAGGTGATGAGGGAAGTTCGCCACTCCAGGTAACGATAGCGTCACCATCTCGTCCGTAGGCCGCGTTCGCGTGTGTTCACAGGTTTCTCCTGTGAACGACGCCAAGGACCCTGAACCGTCAACTGAAGGGGATATACTGAGGATTTTATAGAGAGTGTTATCAGTGTGTCATTATGGTTTAATCTATGAGAGAGTTAGGCCTTTTGTAGGAACTAGGTTGTTTTAAGACCAGTTGTTGTAAGGATCTTGTGTCTCGGGTTTGCTTCGTATAGTATTTATTTTCCCTCTATGAGCACAGTCCGGAAAAGGCCAATACCTGTTCGATTGAGCTAGAAGTTGTTAATTCAATCATCCCACGGACTCGCTATAGCGACTCTGAGAAACTGCTATTTAGTCTCAAGTCTGGCGTGCACTGACACCACTAGGAACGGAGACTAGTTGTGTGGGTGTATGCCCTAGACTCTGGGAAGGGTACATTAATTTGGTGGCTTGGCACATTGTTTGTATGTGTACTTTAATTTTGTATAATTCCAATAAACTTTGTATTGTGAAAGAAGGTACTTGTTTAATTATCCTTCCTAGCAGATTATACCTTATAAATTTACTTTAGCACGGTGGTGAGTAGTAAAGTTCAAATAGGAACCATCAGCAGCTTGTTTCTAAGAAATTATCAGTAAACTACGAAGCCGGGTTACAATAGTTACATATTCTTCGCGTACGACAAAAGACCTGTCAAGGTTCGTCTTCGTATTTTTCAATTCTACTAACAGTAATTTATCTGAATGCTTTTCAATAAATTATTAACTGTTAGCTGAAATAGCTCGTTATTGCGACACGCTCCACTAATTCCTATGATCAGTACAACCTGTAATGAAAATATTACATAATTAATATGCATAATTTAACATTTACAGCATCTTTTACATATCGTAATAAATATTTTAACAGTATTGCTAAGCCAGACTAGGATTCATTGCGCCTCCAAAAATTAGTAGCAGGCAGTAAGTAAGTACCTTTATACATAACACTCTACACACAAATTTTAATAACTAACAACATAGATTCATAGGTACCTACCACTTACTTTAGCGGCAAGAAAATTGTAGTCCGGAGCTTCATTAAGAAATTTTATAACATATTTGCTCGTAAAGGGTCTCTTATTTCACCAATTTCAGTATCGTAATGTATCTTATTACGCACTTGTGCGGTAATGTAAAGTAAATCGCACGGTTTATCAAGATGCTCCGTCAAAACGAACGGTACTTTTTTAAATCTTAGCAAAGAGTTTTTATATCAGAAAAGATGTCAACATTTTATGAATAAAGTTAACTTTGGGAGATAAAATATAATAAATAAACATTTAATTCTTTAATTTAATTAATTTTGACAATAAATTACAACCATTAATATCTGTAACAAAAACAAAAATATTAATTTACTTTATTAATAATACTGGCTGTTTTGTGCCTATGTATGCCTGAAAAAAAAAAAGCGCGAAGGCGCGCGCATCGCTTATCTGTTAAGAAGTAAAAATTATTCCGCGCGCTTTTTCTTTTCGCTGTACTTTTTTTTATTTGAAAATGTCGTCAAGTAATGATGAATTTATTAATTCCACACCGCCAGAAGTCTCAGAGGCAGCGAAAAAGGCTACTCTAAGCCTCTTTCCCGAAAAATCAACCGATAGATACTTACAAGCGTATCAAAATTTCATCATATAGAAAACAAGCAAATATGCAAATTCAGTCCGAGTTTTATTTATTTCCTCGCAAATATGTTATAAAACGTCGTATGACATACGTGCGGTTTGAAAATTACAGCCTCTGCTTTCTTTTAGCCCTCGCCTACGGCTCGGGCAAGCAATATCTCCTCGGCTGTAATTTTCAACTTACCGCACTTATATCATAATGTACTATTTCCATGTTAAGGGCCGTGAGAATTTTGGACTTTTTAGCCTTATGCCCAACTGACATTCTTTTTAGAAAAGATACAAGTTTTGCGTATGTTTCAATATGCACGTTATGTTTTGTTTTAAAATAGCTTTCAACATTGAGTAAATACTCCACATTGTAGATGATCGCTTCGTCTGTGATAAATGTAAAAAATAAGATAGCAACACCGTCTCCGAAAAACTGCTTGTGCCCTTTGTAAGTCTCCATTCATTGAATACATGGTATGCTTTCAGATAGGTACTTACCTATTTCTCGCGAGACTTCTCACTTGTTGTTTTAACTCTTCCGGTGTTAAAATACTGTTCTCGTCGCTAGTTTCACTCATATTTAACGATTATTGTAATATTTTTTTTAACTTATTCAACTCTGTACGCCAGTCACGAAATTTTATTCCCGCTCTTGTTCGGAAATAGCACCCATGATATTTTATTATTCAAAATATATTACGTACCTAACATTTATTGAAACTAGAAATAAATATTTACAAGTTAAATATCAGTTTTATTTGCAGTAAATACTTATTTTCGTTTAAATACAACAATAAGTTAAAAATTCAATAAATTACATTAAAAGACATAATTTTCTCTCTTTCAAATGGCGGGAAAGAGATAGTGTGAATGTTTCGAATTGTATGATTAACCCAAGGCTGAATAATATATTCGCGGCTTTCTGAAAAAAAAAATAAATAAAAAGTTACTTTGTCTCACTCAGTAAGCAAAATCGCATTTTGCTCTTTGATTTCACGCAGCAAAACCTACATGTTTGAGCTACTGAAGTGAAAATTATATTTTCCTAACAAATAAAAGTGTTCAGGATTATTATGCCCAAATAGGGATTGTATCAAATCGAAATATTCAACATATGTATATGAGGAACTCCGACGTTATAGTTCACTGGTGTCTTCTACTGCATTGGCGGCGTTTGAACTGACGAAGGTTTTGAAAACTTTCCTTACTTACCTGACTTAGACTTACCTATCACGCAGAAGAGATTTGTTGATATTAGTGAGTCGCGGTGTCTGTGCGATTGACGCATTCCCGCGAGTTCACACAACAAACACGCTGCGTGCGTCACTTCCGGCGGACATGGCGCAGGAGAGCGCACTCTCATCTCGAGCACTCGCCGCAAGACAGCCACGCCAACACACCATGCGCGCCGCCACACGGCTCGTGTGCATACTAGTCACAGTGGCGCCGCTGGCGCAGGTAACTATACCAATCCCACAAGGAGTTTTGATTGGCTAAAACGGCGTGAGAAGGCGTCACGTCTCACGACACGACACAATCAACACAGTAGTATGACTCCGGTCAACTGTACCTACTGCGCGCCCCGCGACTCGTTTGTAGATCTGACCGTGTGTGTGGTTGCAGGCAGCGGTGCCGGGCACGTTCTTCTGGAAGCCGCGCGTGGGGCTCGACATCGCTATGCCGACGC
Organism: Luperina nickerlii; assembly: GCA_963855955.1. Classification (NCBI taxonomy): domain Eukaryota; kingdom Metazoa; phylum Arthropoda; class Insecta; order Lepidoptera; family Noctuidae; genus Luperina; species Luperina nickerlii. Next base: position 16,311,738 of record OY979687.1, read on the forward strand.
GTAAGTTCACAACCTTCTCACTATTTGTATCAACACGAACGCCATCTCGGAGCTAGAACCGTTCCCGAACATTATCAACGGTTCTGGAAACCATAAGGGCCTGTGCACACCACATTTTTTAAACGGGACGTTGACGCGCGTTTTAGAAACGTGGGTCGACGGCGCGCTTTTATTCTACAGAAGGTCTACAGGCTGCGTCTGACTCACGTGCGTATCGCGTCTGTATCGCTACAAACGCGCGTCAACGGCGACGCGACGGCACGTTTAAAAAACGTGGTGTGCACAGGCCCTAAGGCCCCGTTCGCGGTCCCGAACGATGCGACTTGTGTCAAACGTCTGGCGTGCGCGTTACCTGTTTCCGTCCGTCGCAAATCTCGTCGCGGTGACTCGTGGCAACCTTTACGGCCTGGCCTCAGGACATTCGCTGCAGCGTAAATTCGCGCGGAGCGAACGGCGAAGCGTCTAAAACAAAAATGTATAGAAATGTACATACTAGCCATGTCACGTGTAGCTGCAACTCCTGCGACCGGGCGGCGGCGCGACCAGCGAAGTTTGCCGGGTGAATCGCACGAACGACTGGCGACGTGGTGGACGACAGAAACAAATGTATGAATCGTTACGGCGCATGCCGCGGACTCGCGCGGTAGACGCGGCGAATAGTGCAGGAAGTCAAACAAGTTTATTTGTATTCGCCGAAAAATAATGATTGCCGAAACTTTTAGCCCGTGGCCGTGCAAACTGCGCCGCGTAGATTGCCGCGACGCCAGACGCACCGCCGCGCGTCGCCGTGTCCAGTGGCCAGCGGGTTAAACGGTTTGTTCCCAAAGGTCCACGAGTCTATTGCTCTCGAAAAATGTTTCATACCTTACTTCCCAACGGGTCCATGATGTTGACGCATCAGTCCCACCGTTGGTTCCTGTTAATTCGGCGCAACTCGTAGATACTGAATAAGATTTTAGCTATAAGTATTTTTTCAGGCGTTTACTGTCCTTGCTTTCTATTCAATGTCAAAATATCACATAAAACCAAAGTTGGCTCACTGCGTGCTACATTCTGAGTTTTAATTCCCTAAATTCCTGCAAAGTTCCTTCAGTTCTTATACATGGTCCATCCGAACCGGATAATATATTATTCACTTATCAGCGAAGTGGAATAAGCTGAATTGGATATTTTGGAAATTTTATATTGAAAGAGTGCTGGAGTGACGAGGTGAAAACACGTGCTTGGAAGAAGAGTGATTCGGACAATAAGTGATCGATCAGGAAGTGTTTCAGCATTATAATATTAGTTAAATTCACCCAACACTCAGTACCTAGTATTAAAACAGGTAAAATAAAATAGTTATTGGAATTAAGTATTTAATACTAAGGTTAGTAACACATCAATTTATATTACATTTACAAAGTTATTTACTTATTTTATTCTTTAGTGTGTACATATTTACAAGGAATTAATTACAGAGCATTAGGTTAAATCAGATTTGTATATAATTATAGTTAACGTGTGCTTAAAATACAGTACAGCCGGTCGATTCTGTAAAAATCTCACCGTGAAAACTTGGTGAAGTGAGTTAGTTTTTGCTAGGAATTGACACTATTGACAGCAAATCCGGTGATAGTAAAGAACCCAACAATTATAGACCTGTGTCAATTCTGCCAGTTCTCAGTAAGTGTTTGAAAAGTTGATGCTCAATCAAATGTTACGTCACTTTAATAAAAATTCCATCTTTCATGAACATCAGTACGGTTTCACTAAAGGGCGTTGCACTACTGACGCCGGTGTTACCTTAATAAAGAACATTTTTAACGCCTGGGAAGAAGCACAAGATGCCATTGGAATCTTTTGCGACCTCTCTAAGGCGTTCGATTGTGTAAACCATGAGACACTTCTGATGAAACTAGAGCACTATGGAATTAGAAAAACAGCACTTGATTTGCTAAGATCATACCTGAAAGATAGAAAGGTGAAAGTTCAAATAAACGGCGTAAACTCATTGGGGTCTGAAATGACAATGGGCGTACCTCAGGGTTCGATATTGGGTCCATTCCTCTTTTTAGCTCACATTAATGATTTACCCCAATTACTTCAAAATCAACCGAAGATGGTGTTATTTGCAGATGACACATCATTGATCTTTAAAATAGACCGACGGTCACAAAATCTTGACGTCGTGAATAACTCTATTCTTCAGGTCCAAGATTGGTTTACGGTAAATAATTTAGTACTTAATGAAAAAAAAACCAAATGCATTCGGTTTACATTACCGAATGTTAGAATTAGTGAATGTGAACTCATATTGAATGGCCAAAAACTAGAATTTATTAATCAGACAGTTTTCCTAGGAATCACGCTAGACGAGAAATTACAATGGGGACCTCATATAACATCTATTGCGGGGCGGCTAAGCTCGGCCGCTTATGCTGTTAGAAAGATAAGACAGTTAACAGATGTAGAAACCGCGCGTTTGGTCTATTTTAGTTACTTCCACAGTATTATGTCATATGGCATTTTACTGTGGGGTCGGGCTGCTGACATTGAATCCATTTTTATTTTACAAAAGAGAGCTGTTAGAGCCATTTATAATCTACGTCGCCGCGAATCTCTTAGGGAACTATTTAAAAAGGTTAATATCATGACGGTACCTTGCCAATTCATTTACGAAAATATTATGTATGTAAGAAAAAATCAACATCTTTTTAATAAAGTAAGTGATAGACATAATTTTAATACTAGAAATAAAGATAAATTAGATCAACCTTTTTTCAGATTATCTAAAGTACATACATCTTTTATGGGGTACTGTATTAAATGCTACAACAAAATACCCTGTGATATATTGCAATTAAATGAAAGAAAATTTAAAACTCATATTAAAAGTACACTATGTAAACAGGGATATTACAAATTAGAGGATTATATCAAAGATAAGAATGCTTGGAAACATGCTGGTCCTGCTCCATAGGACAATCTAGTGTCTAGACAAAATCAAACTGGTTCCTAATTTAATTTATATATTTTTTAAATTTTATGACATTGATTTTTACAATCTGTGACTACAGTAACTCACACACTTGTTAGAGTTCTAGAAAGGTCATCTACTTTTCCAATATTTGTAAATTGTAAATATGTGGGCACCATGTATCTATCACATAATTGATTTACCTGTAATTGCTTAATTTTTAACTCTTTTTATTATTTTTTTGGGGTAGACTTTTATTCTAGGTGCATCGTCTTCACATATAATTATATTATGTATACAAAACCTTGTAAAACATTTTAAAAGAGTAACGGTGGAGTTTCTTGCCCATTCTTCTCCATACGAAAACTACCTTTTGGAAGGGGCGACTAGAATCAATTCAATTTTACTGTAAGTTTTGACGTTCAAAAGTGCCTTTAATGTGCCTATTTGAAATAAATGATTTGACTTTGACTTTGACTTTGAGCTCACTCCACGCTCACTTCACCTAAGTTTTCACGGTGAGATGGTTACAGAATCGCACTGCAGTAGTGTTATTGTTAACCTACATTAGTTATCTAGGTATTTAGTTTTCAATATACAATTAATATTAATTTCTAATTTTAACCTTTAAAATTAATTGATGCTTTGTAAACCCTTTTAAAAGCTAGATATTGTTTTGTTTGTTACTTTATTTCTTTAGAATAGTAAACTTTACATTCTTTCCTATGGTAATTATTATTACCTAGCAGTGATAGATACAACTAAGTCAACTTTGTACAATTAATAACTTACCCTAATTTTGCTTACAGTCTTATTAGTAATTACGATAGGTATTTTTGTTACGAATAGTTTCGTTATTTAACATTTTAATTGTGTAATTACAGGTCTACGACACTCACCTTTCATAATGACTGATATTAAAGATCTTAAAAAGAAGCGAAGCAGTTATAAAGGAAGATTAACAGTATTTGGAACCTATTTAAGTAATTTAAAGGAAGCCGATGTAACCCCCTTTCAGGTAATGGAGTTGCAATTGCGAGTCGATAAATTAGAGGATCTTTATAATGAATTTAACAAGGTTCAATCGGAAATAGAATGCATGTGTGAAGCTATTGATAGTGAGACACTCGAAAGAACCACAGTTGAATCTCAATATTATGGGTTGCTAGCTCAAGCTAAAATTATGTTAACAAACATATCAACATCTGAGCAAGATGAAGTAAAATCGAATTGCAGTAGTAGTAAGCGTCAGTTCGTCAAGTTACCTACAATCCAATTATCCAAATCCACAGGATCATATGATAACTGGCTCGAATTCCGCGATACCTTCGCAAGTCTCATATGGCAATGACGAAATAGACGAGATTAATAAATTTCATTACTTGAGGTCATCGCTAGAAGGATCTGCTGCTATATAATAGTGATCCAGACAATTGAGTTTTCTGCTCAAAACTACAATGTGGCATGGGAGCTTCTTTGTGAACGATTCTATAATGAACGGTTATTGATTGAAAATCACGTTACAGCGTTGTTCAATATCGAGTCAACCACTAAGGAGTCCTCAACTGCATTAAAAGGTATTGTAGACAATGTAAACAAAAATATCAGAGCGTTAAGAACATTAGGCGAACCTGTTCATAGTTGGGACACATTACTTATTTATATAATTCGACAAAAATTTGATCCTAAAACGTTTAGAGAATGGGAGGAATTCAAAGGGCGCATCGATAAATCTAGACGAATCACTTTTGATCAGCTTATTGAATTTATGCGCAATCGCGCAGACTTAATAGAAACACTGGAAAAGTCACGTCATTCAACAACTAATGTAAAACAGAACACTAAAATAAAAGCCAATATTACGACAGAAAACACCAGTGCGCCAGGGTAGCCCGCGAAAGTCCCCTCTACCACCAACCACCAATCTCTTATGGAAAAGTGTTAGTGGTAGAAATCTAACTTACAAAGATGTATTATTGATTCTAATGATTATACTTCTCTAAATATGTACCTGCTATTGTCGCGAATCATATTTTGATCAAGATACAACCTGACACTGACCTGCAAATTGCAAAAAACATAAGAAAATTTGAATTTCGCGGTCTCAACTACCCATTCACCTTAAAACTATTGATTACACACCAATTAGACAGAGAGATCCGACATAGACTGTGACGTCACATGTCACTACGGCCATATAAACTCCGTGTTAAATTTCGTTTTGCGAGAAAGAGATAGAAACAAATCTTCGATGGCTCATATCTTTTTTAATTTCATAGTTATCCGAAAAACAGTTTTACTAAATTGTTTATTACATGAATGAGGATTAATTTTTAAAATAAAAAAAAAATCATGCATATTCCCTATTGCAAGAAATCAGGGTGTAAAATATGTAAACGCAAGCACCACACGCTTATTCATAACACAGATTTCAAACCAAAACCTGTTTCAAGCAAATCAGCTGATGGTACGACCCGATAAGGCTAAGGTTGGTTGAGTCACAGTATAAAGTTTATACTGTGGTTGAGTCATCCTCCACTGCCGACGCAAACAATAGTCACGTTGCATTCTCGGCTATCTCTGCGCAAGCGCATTCGCATACAAGCGGCACAGGGGACATCCTGTTGTCAACTGCGTTGGTTAGGTGCTACGATGTCAATAACAAAGAACACATCGTTCGAGCTCTTCTTGATTCCGGGAGTTCGTTGTGTTTAATGACAGAGAAGTTATTTAACAAGTTAAATCTGCCTCATCTCAACACAGATAAATCTATACAAGGCATAAATAAGACCATAACGCTTCTGGAAAAAATGTGTCGTGTGCACATTAAATCGTTGCATGAATCGTACGCTAATGATTTAATATGTTTTGTCTTGCCCACAATCACTGATAACGTTCCCGCTAGACAGGTAAATGTGAATATACCCTCAAATATTCACTTAGCGGATCCGTATTTCCACACACCCGCTTCTATTGATATTATTATAGGAGCAGACATATTTTGGAGTTTATTAGTGCGACGAATTCTCACAGTTCAGATTCAGGTGTAGAATAATAAAACTGTTTGCTTCGTAATAACGATTATATTACTTCAATCAATCAACAATCACTTTTTCATAACTTCTTGTACAATTCTATTATAAAGTAAATTTCCAACAAATGCACAGAAATACACAGCAATTAATACACAGAGAATACTAAACGTCTGCCTCGGTCGAGCTAGTCGACCCGAATGTCCTACTATTTAAAAATTAACCGACCAAGTGCATTTCGTTCCCGCCCGAACGAAATGTATTTATCAGTCTGTTCGTTTTTCATAGACTAACAAAGTGATGGACTCTCGAATCGACTAACTTACTAATTAATAAAATATGATTTTAATATCGAATAGGGTGTTGTAAATTTAACTCGATTGTTGATAATAATAAACTAGATTTAACTGACAGATTTGTAGAACAATATTAAATAATCATAAATTCATTACATTCGGCCGTCCGACTACGTGCGATCTCCTGATGCACGGTATATAATCATGATACAATAATTTTATGAATCCTTAAAGTACACTTACATAATTATAAAGTTTCATGTGAATCAACTGTAAACTAAACATCTCTATACATTTTATATCTATTAATAATTCATTACATTCGGCTATTATTTGGACTCAGATTGACTTTGTGGCATTTCATTGTCACTTTTATTACTTTCGCTGTCAGACGTACTACTGCTATTAGCTACTGCATCTATATTATCATTTTGTTCGGACACATTTATATTGATCCATGGTCGAATCCTGTCTACTGCTACCACACTATCGAATTTATGCTTGCGTTTACTAAAACCAGGTATTTCGATTATTTTATACCTATCATTGCCCAAAACTTCTGCTATTTTGAAGGGCCCTATAAATTTTGACATCAACTTAGTACTTTTACCTTTATTATTAAAATTAGTTCTAGTTATTTTAATTAAATCTCCTTGCTTATAAGTTGGGGCAGGACGTCTATCTTGATCGTAGTTTTGTTTTTGTTTAATTTGACTGGATTCGATATTCGTACGAACTTCCTGTCTTATTTCTGTAAGATTGGGATTGGGCTCATTAATGGCATCTAAAATATTACTTAGGCTGTCTTTTAATCTGGTTCCAAATAATGCTTCAGTAGCTGTTTTCTGAGTGGTGGAATTTGTGGCATTATTTATTCCCCACTGGATTTTGCCTAGGCACATGTCCCAGTTCCGTTCATCCTCGCCGTCAGAATATTTTGAAAGTGAACTTAAAATCGTTTGGTTGTATCTTTCGGCTTGGCCATTGGCTCTGGGACATGCGACAGCATTCAAAACATGTTTAATACCATGAGTATCGCAAAAAGATTTAAAAGTTGCTGAAGTGAAAGAAGTACCTCGGTCCGATATAATTCGGGATGGTAAACCAAAGTCATAAAAAATATTTAATAATACCTTAACCGTTGTTTTAGTTTTTGTATCCTTAACGGCTCTTACAAACAAATATTTGGTAAATCCATCCACTATGGTGAGAATGTAAACATTGCCATTCTTGCTTTTGACAAATGGACCTAAGTGGTCAATATGAATGGTGTGAAATGGAATGCTTACCTTCTCTATCGGGTACAACAGACCACTGTTATGTCGTGACGTATTGTCCTTATTGTAGGCGCACTTAATGCAAGACTTCACATACTTTTTAACAAATCTACGTAACTTGGGAAACCAGAAAACAGACTGAATTCTCTCTGTTGTCTTTGATACACCTAAATGACCAGCGTCATCGTGATTTGATTTACATACTTGCCATCGAGCATTGCGAGGGATTACTAAACACAACTTATCATCAACTCTCCTATACACTCTACTATTCTTAACTACATATTTATTTTTAATTTCTTTTACTTCTTCATCTGACTCAGGTTTAAGGATTTTATATATTCGGGATATATCAGGATCTGTCATTTGTAAAGTCAAGAGCCAGTTATCAGTTTCGATACTATAGACTGTGACTGTAGAATCATCGATATCATTGGGTGTTAATTTTGTGTTACGGCTCAGTGCGTCTACATGAGCCATACGGATGCCTGGACGATACTCTATGCTAAAATTGAATTCGCTTATTAAAAGCCACCACCTAGCTATTCGGGGTATCAAGTCGCGTTTAGTAAGTGTTGTTCGAAGGGCGTTACAGTCTGTTACAACATCCCCAACAAATACACTCTAAATTTCTTTAATGAACATACAATTGCAAGAGTCTCGAGTTCATAAGAATGCAAGTGGCGCTCCTCGGGAGTGGTTTGCCGGCTAAAATAGGCTATTGGTTTGAGAGCACGTAGCTCCGGCTGCCATTGCATCAATATCCCACCCACGCCTAAAGAACTTGCATCCGTATGCAACTCAGTTTCAAAGTTAGGGTTGTACAATGCTAAAATTGGTCGGTCAATTAACTTATCCTTTAAGGTAGTAAACGAATGAGATTCTGCATCTGTTCACTTAAAAACATTGCCCTTCTTGAGTAAGTTTGTTAGAGGCCTAGCTATTTCCCCAAAACTTTTGATAAATTTCCTAAAATATCCTGCTAGTCCCAAAAACTGACGGATTTCATGTACGTTCCGGGGAACAGGAAACTCTTTGACAGCTAAAATCTTATTTTCGTTAGGGCGTATGCCTTCAGCAGAAATCTCATAGCCTAAATAGTCAAGGGAATTATCGAAGAAACGGCATTTAGATAATTTTAAAGTAAGTCCATTCTGACGCAACAACTTTAAAACATTCCCCAGCCTCTCAAATCCTTCCTCCAAGGTAACCGATGGCACAAGAATGTCGTCCAAGTAAGCTAAAGCTGATTCATGACGTTTATCACCTAGCATTGCATTCATTAATCGCTGAAATACAGCTGGAGCATTTGCAAGGCCAAAAGGCATCCTTTTAAATTCATAATGCCCATCTGGCGTTATGAATGCAGTTAACGGACGACTTTCTTCCGCCATTGGCACCTGATAATACCCTGAAGTCAGATCTAGGGATGTGAAAAATCTATTGCCACTAAGGTTTGTCAACTGATCGTCGATTATCGGCAAAGGGAACCAATCTTTCCTAGTCTTATTATTGAGAGCCCTATAATCGACACATAGGCGCTGTTCGCCTGACTTTTTCCGCACCAATAGAATAGGACTAGCATAATTTGAATTAGATTCTTGTATAATATTATTTTGCAACAAATCATCTATTATCTCCCTTACCTGACCCCTTTCCGAAAAAGATAATCTGTACGGTCGGTAGACTACGGGTTTATCATCTAATAGATCTATTTTCATTTCAGTTGAGTTAGCACAACCAATTTCACCAAGACTGAATGCAAAACAATCACGATAACTGAGTAAAAGTGAATGAAGTCTACCTAATGTGTCTTTGTCAATTTGAGGACCAACTTTTATGTCGGATATCAGCAAAGGTTCACATTTCGAATTATCTTTTGTTACTCTATTTGTATATGTGGTACTCCTCTCGTCAAAACAAGTTCCTTTAGCAATAGGATATTTCTTGGATAATGTAAGGTTCTGACCAGATAAATTAGTTACAGGCAAATAACACTTCCCGTCAACAACCCTATAAACCCCTTGGTGCAAATAATGCTCTTTCCTAGGCTCACAACTACAGTAACCTTCAATATAAATATCTCCAGAGAAGCCAACGTCAGACGTGGTGACCTCAACTAATCCTGACAATGTAACATCGGTATCGTTATCAAAATTTAACTTTAAACGCTTCACTGGCTGTAATAAGGTATCGGTATCAGGGCTCTGATAAAATGTTAACTGATGGCTATTCTTAAATACTGTTACGCAGGGAAGTTCAGTAACATTTTGACCTATAAGCAAAGCTGTCTGAAGGAACTGTTCGTTAACCACTAATACCTCTACATTAACCTCAATTTCATCTAATTTTAGATCAACATTGCTCCTATATACTGGAAAAACTTTAGAGTTCCCGAATCCCTTGATTACTGGCAATTCTGTTAAATTTTTAGTTAAATTCAGACTTTGAGCATCAGATTCTCTTATTAAACTACATTCGCTGCCAAAATCAATAAAAGCAGTTAAAGTTTTATCGTTTATCGTAACGGTTTTGTAAAATTTGTCGCTGTTATTATTGAAGGTAGTTATAGTCAAAGTTTTTCGATCCTGAACTTCTGTCTGTTTGGGTTCGTTTCGTAGGGTTAAAGGCTCTAGTTTACAATTATCGTTGTTGTGGCCTACCCGATGGCATTTTAAACATTTAACTAAGGGTTTGGGGCATCGAGAGTAAGGGTGTCCTCTCGAGCGGCAATTGAAACAAGTGACAGAACTTTCACTTGAGGGCGTTGCAGCAGTGTTACCTGGTCGAACTATCGTACCATCGTTACGTTTCCTATTGAACGTATTATTTTCTAATATGGAATGCTGAGAGCTAAGAAAATTCAATAAATCTTCCGGTTCACGACAAGTCAGTGCCTGTGCACTGCTTCTAATCGATTTATCTAGTATCCCGTGGACAATACAATCGACGGCCTTTTTGCCTCTTATTTCACATCTGTTTAACAACGTTAACTTATCATAAAAGTACTCACGCAAACTTTCGCCACTACGAGTAGTGCGAGCTAACATTTCCTCGAGAAGCCGACCATAATTTTGCTCATTCGGGAAAGCTCTTATGAGTTTGTCCTGCCACTCTGACCAACTGAAAACAACGCTAGGGAGGGCTTCAAACCACTTCTTTGCCATACCAGAAAGCTTTTGTAGAGCAAAATGTATGGTCTGCTTCTCGTTCCATTCATAGATTACGGCACATTCATTTACTTTCCTAACCCAACAGTCAATATTCTGAGTTTTACTTGACGGATCAAATTCCGGTATTACATTGTTGAGAAGGCTGTTATTTAAATTATTAGTCTTGTTCTTATGTTCTTGAAGGGTATTAAACATATCAAGTACCTGTTTAGTAGACCAACTGCCTCTATCCTTGGATCGTCTCTTATTCAAACTCCGCGAACTACGAGGTGATTCACTGCTGGATGAGGACGAGCTGGATGACAGCTTACGTTTCTTCTTCGATCGCTTCTTGGTTCTCTTAGACTTAGCTGCTGCTTTGGAGGAGGATCGTTTACGTTTTCCTTGATGCTCGTCTTTGCGAGTAGGCGAGCCATCCGGAGTCATCGCTTCGTCAGAATTCATACCTCAAAAGAATAAAATATCATTGAATTCATGTCAGTATTCAAATTAAAAAAATAAAAATAAAATAAAACATCTTGTAGGCATAGTTAGCTTCTTATTAAAGCACACTTCATTTCCTATTGTAGGTAGACACGACCACTAACAACTGAGCGCACATGGCTCAATAGGCATACATAGCCTCTAGTAACTGAAGCACACTTGGCTTCCTATTGCAGGCATACATAACCTCTAACAACTGAGCGCACATGGCTCGATAGGCATACATAGCCTCTAGTAAATGAAGCACACTTGGCTTCCTATTGTAGGCACACATAACCTCTAACAACTGAGCGCACATGGCTCAATAGGCATACATAGCCTCTAGTATCTGAAGCACGCTTGGCTTTATATTGTAGGTACACATAACCTGTAACAACTGAGCGCACATGGCTCAATAGGCATACATAGCCTCCACTAGCATAAGCACACTTGACTTCCTAGTAGTATTATAATTATTAATAATCAAATAAAACACTTGCACGTACCTTAGATTGGGTCCTTTTATCCCACTTCTGAACTGCGACGAATTCTCACAGTTCAGATTCAGGTGTAGAATAATAAAACTGTTTGCTTCGTAATAACGATTATATTACTTCAATCAATCATCAATCACTTTTTCATAACTTCTTGTACAATTCTATTATAAAGTAAATTTCCAACAAATGCACAGAAATACACAGCAATTAATACACAGAGAATACTAAACGTCTGCCTCGGTCGAGCTAGTCGACCCGAATGTCCTACTATTTAAAAATTAACCGACCAAGTGCATTTCGTTCCCGCCCGAACGAAATGTATTTATCAGTCTGTTCGTTTTTCATAGACTAACAAAGTGATGGACTCTCGAATCGACTAACTTACTAATTAATAAAATATGATTTTAATATCGAATAGGGTGTTGTAAATTTAACTCGATTGTTGATAATAATAAACTAGATTTAACTGACAGATTTGTAGAACAATATTAAATAATCATAAATTCATTACATTAGGATCTAATAAGATATTACTAGGTGACAGGAAACCAACACTTTATCAAACTACACTTGGTTGGCTAGTTTGCGGCCCAATTAACGGCGGCTTTAGTACCTAATGTTTCATCTCAATTTTCATCAATTAAATGTAATTTTACAAATATTACCGATCAGTATGAAAGTTCTTCCAGTTCGCTTGAGTTAGATGACATCCGAAACCAACTGACGCGTTTCTGGCAGCTCGAAGAAGTTTCTCATGAGTCATCGACTTATTCAGCTGAGGAGAAGATGTGTGAAGAACACTTTATAAAAAACACAACGCGCTTAGCAGATGGCCGCTTTAGCGTTAAATTACCGTTAAAGGAATCTTCGAATAGTTTAGGCGATTCATATCATCGCGATCGTGCAAAACGATGTTTTCTGTCACTCGAGCGCAGAAATCTCAGCCAACCCTCACTCGATAAAATGTATAAAGATTTTATGACTGAGTACATTTCTTTAGGTCATAATTATGTCAGAGTGTAATAATATTCAAGAAGATCAGCTGTCATATTTTATTCCTCATCACGGAGTACTGCGCGAGAGTAGTAGTACAACTAAATTACGGGTAGTATTTAATGCTAGTGCACCCACTACCTTTGGTATTTCTTAATACAATACAGATGGTGGGGCCTACCGTCCAGGACGATCTGACTACAATTATTCTTAGGTTTAGAATGCATAAGTACGTCCTCTCTGCTGACGTAGAAAAAATGTACAGGCAGGTGTCTGTAAATTCTTCAGATAGGCACCTGCAGCAAATTATTTGGCGTGATGATGCTTCTAGTACTCTCAGGGCTTATCAATTGCATACGGTTACTTATGGTACGGCTAGTGCACCGTTTCTCGCTACTAGGTGCCTCAAACAGGTCGGTCTTGAATGTCAGAATCAAAAGGTCGCAGATGTTATCCTTCATGATTTTTACGTGGATGACCTCTTGACTGGTGCGGACGTATTTGAGGAGGCTCAAATGTTGCGTCATAAGGTGACGGATGCTCTGGCTTCTGGTTGTATGCCTTTAAGGAAGTGGAAATCTAACGAACCCAGTTTAATTTCAGAATCATCTGGCGAGTCTTATTTTGATTTCCACAAGGAAAATGATGTCGTCGATAAAACACTTAGTACACTTAGGTCTTAGTTGGCGAACTGACACAGATGATCTGTGTTTTCCTCTAAATGTTCCTGAATGCATAGAAAATACTAAGCGTGGCATGTTAGCAGTAATTGCGCGAATTTTCGATCCTTTGGGGTTGTTAGCACCGTGTGTCGTGAGCATGAAGATGTTGCTTCAAAAACTTTGGCTGGACGGCATAAAGTGGGATGACCAGCTATCACCTGAAGTTGAAGCAACATGGGCGAATATAATTAAAGCCTTACCGTGCCTTCATAATTTACGCGTTTCACGGCGTGTGGTCTGTGACGCATACAAACAGGTGGAATTTCATATTTTTACCGACGCTTCGGAGCGAGCTTCGGCGCTTGCTTGTATGTTCGCAATATCAATGAGCAGGGTGACGTCGACGTGCGGTTATTAATCGCTAAAAGTCGCGTAAGGGGGCGTCCATAAATTACGTGAGGAGTTTTTTTACATTTTCTGTCCCTCCCTCCCCCCCTGGTGAGATGTCGTGAGATTATGTTCAACCCTCTCCCCCATCCCCCAATCTCACGTGAGATTTTTCAAAATGGGGGTTTCTTACGTAAACGCGTTGGATCGTTATTTGGTATAAAACAAATGTTTAGTATTGCCATACTAATTTATATAATATTTACATCCATCTCTTTCTTACGTTCTCTCTCTCTCTCTCTCTGGTACAGCCATACACTACACGTGCGCTCTGCACAATAATTTAAAGAAAAGTGGAAATAATCGACGTATAATAACATTGTGAAGTGTCTATTAGTAAGCAAATTAAATAGTGTCTGTGTACTAAAAGTGTTTCTCTAAAACAACCCAACACCGTCGGCAATCTCATACATAAATTTGGTCCTTCGAACCGGATAAGTCTTACAGCCAAATAATTGATTTTTGTGTTTCTAATTCTATTGATTATAAGTTTACAATACCACTTGCCAGCCATATGGGTGGTATTTATGAAGCTGGTATAAAATCAGTAAAGTCATTACTTAAAAGACATTTGTTTTCTACTAAATTAACTTACGAATTGCTATATACAACTCTAGTCCAAATAGAGGGCATATTAAATTCTAGACCATTATGTACAATTGCTGATGTTCCGGATGATGTTATCTGTTTAACTCCAGCCCATTTTATCATAGGAACTTCTATAACAGACATACCGGAACCTAGTGTGTTGGATTTGAATGAGTCTAGATTAAGTGTGTACCAAAAAATAATGTTAATTAAGCAAAGATTTTGGAAGCAATTTTATTTTAATTATATTTCTGAATTACAGAGTAGAAATAAGTGGCTAGACATTAAGAAAAACTTAAAAGTAGGAGACATTGTAATAATTAAAGATGAATGTACACCTCCTACCTTGTGGCCTTTAGGCAAAGTTATATCTACTAATGTAAACAAGAACGACAACTTAATAAGATCTGTAACCATACATACAACCAAGGGTGATTATACTAGGCCCATACATAAATTGATTTTGTTAGAACAATATTATGTAATAATAATATAATAATAATATAATAATAAATAATAATAAATATAATATAATATATAATAATAAATATAATATAATATAATAATAATGTAATAATAATAATGACTAGCTTACATCATTAAGATTTGTACGTTTAAACTTAAAGTGAAACAGAATAGTTAGCTAACATAAATAATTATTATACTACATACATATATAGGTCTATACACCTACTACATATTTTATACTTATTATAACAATTAACTTAGCCTACCTTAACATACCCAAATAATAACTCACCATTACCTAAATTGTAAATTAATATACCTACTCACTAAATTAACTATAAAACAATTTGCTTTGTAAATTTTTAAGTAGTGCAGTTTGTTAAAAGAGGGCGTGAGAATGTTTAGTATTGCCATACTAATTTATATAATATTTACATCCATCTCTTTCTTACGTTCTCTCTCTCTCTCTCTCTCTGGTACAGCCATACACTACACGTGCGCTCTGCACAATAATTTAAAGAAAAGTGGAAATAGTCGACGTATAATAACATTGTGAAGTGTCTATTAGTAAGCAAATTAAATAGTGTCTGTGTACTAAAAGTGTTTCTCTAAAACAACCCAACACCGTCGGCAATCTCATACAACAAATATGGTGGTTTGACAATCAGTAGATGTATAACGTCGAAGTATAAATGAAATTATTTTCTTTCGAACGAATTAGTGAATGATCTTAATCGTATTACGATATACGCTTAAGATTAAATCTTAAGCATGTACAATCTGGATTAAATGAACCAAAATTACATTCTTTTTTGTTTCAATCAGAAAAAAAATTGCGTGATATTTGCCGAGACCCCTCCTCTCTCCAACGTAAGATTAGATGAGATTTGACTCGACCCCCTCCCCCCCTTAAACATCTCACGTAATTTATGGACGCCCCCTAACTCCTATCAAACCACTGACAATACCGAGACTTAAGCTCTGTGCTGCTGTGCTTGGAGCACGTTTATATCAAAAGGTTGCTAATTCCCTTCACATTACACCAGTTAGTATAGTTTTTTGGACTGATTCCATGATAGTGCTGGGTTGGTTAAAAATGTTACCTATTAAATTAAATACTTTTGTTCGCAACCGTGTTGCCGAAGTACTAGAATTATCCGGTACAAGCACTTGGAGACATGTGTCGACACACGACAATCCAGCTGATTTAATAACCCGCGGAGCGGTACCTACCGCTATGCAATCACTGGATTTGTGGTGGTTCGGTCCATGGTTCTTAAAATGTGACAGTACCTACTACATGGCCACCCCCTGCTATAAATCCAGGAATCTTACCAGAGGTTAAATCAAGTATTTTAGTTAATTTAGCTCAAGATCGTCATGCTAACGAAGATTTATTTAAATCATTCATCGAATTTAATCGTTTTTCGAATCTTAATATTACAAGCGTTCTGTTTGTTACGTTTTTCGTTTTATTAATGCATGTAGAAAATGCTCACTAAATACATCGTATTTAAACTCTGAAGAATTCCAAAATTCATTAAACTAAAAAAGAGAAAAAAGAGTCTTTTCCTGAATATAAGGGTCAGGACCAAATTTTTGACGGATACAGACGTGTACGTTACCCCAGCAAGAAAGTGTCTCCTAGAGTTATAGGAGTAGAACGTATAATATGTGCCCTATCTGCTGTAAATGTGCCCCCAAATAAAAAATGTGTGCCCCCTGTCGTTTTGGAAAAAAACGGAAAAAACGATTCCTGCTGGGGTAACGTTTTTCTAGCAGGAAAATTCTAAACGAATGATCGGAGAGAGAAAAATTGTGCATGGCCAGAGAGCTTATATGTGTGCCCTAATGTGCCCCCAAAAAAAAAATCTGTGCCCCTTCAGGTTTTCGAGATATTGCATTTCCTGCTGGAGTAACGTTTTGATGAATCGTATATCTCTACAACCATTGCATGTGCCCCTGTAGAGTAAACATACACGAGTAGCTCTTAATGTGTGCCCCTTAGTGCCCCAATTAGTTTTAAGAAAATATTTATAGTTTTCAAGTTATAGCGGTTTTATGAAAACCCGAAAAAACATCGCAGCGCCTAAATTAGACAAGAAACAAGTTCGCTGAAAACTGTATTCGGTCCTTCTTGACGCTAATAATAACCATACAAAGTTTCAAAACTCTTCATGCATGCGTTTTTGCTAAAAGTCAAAACGATGGTGTCCTAACTTTGACGGCAAAATACAAGGAACCGGCTCAATTCGAAATGTGTAGGTGTAAACCAAAATCATGTGCCTTTAGTCAAAAATATATGGTGAAAATATTCAGCTTGGAATGTTTCGCATTAAGTAAATATTAACAAATAACCAAAATATGTAAGCAACGGCTGGTTATCCGACCAAATTTGAATGACTACTAAAAAGCGACGGATTCATACATATCGATGACCTTCTTTATTGGACGTATTATACCTAAGCTGTTGTCCGTACAGTCGCGTTCAAAAGTTTTGGGGGCTAATTAAAAAATATATTAAATGCACCTTGTGACTATAATAAATGAAACCGCTTGTTGATGTGGAAATTATTATTTTTATTCCCTTAATTTTAATTCTTAAAGTAATTATTGCTTCAAATCACAGATCAAAGAAATTATTTGCACGTTGTGTAGTCATTATTATTTAAATCACAGATCAGTTATTCATCTAAGTCTAACATATAATTAGTAAATTCGCATCACAAAAAATCACAGATCAGTATTAAGTATAATATTGTGTAAAAAAATATTAAATTTTAAATCACAGATAAATAATTTTCTTACGAGTAATTTGCTTATACATAGATTCAGATAAAGTGTGTTAGTATAGTAAACCGCATAAAGATATAACTGTAAACATCGAATATGCACAAATTATCTGATGGTATTTGGCTATAAATAAACATATTTATCCCATATACCTACGTTTAACAACATTATCACCTGACTGTGGAATGACACTTATATATCTAAAACGCCATCAAATCAAAATTATGTGACACTACATAATCAGCTTTAATATAATCGTTAATAATTATAAATTCCTCATAGATATGTGTCGTCTTCCGGTTTTTCATCAAAAACCCAATTTTATGAAAAACCTGCGACATATACACTAAATAAAACTCTCAAAACTGTAGGTACCAAAATTTATTTGGTTAAGGTGAATGCTCCAACCAACCCGCGAAATTCAAATTTTCTTACGTTTTTTGCAATTTGCACGCCAGTGCTAGGTAGTATGTTGATTAAAATATTATTAAGAAGTATAATCATCAAAATCATCAATACAGCCCTCCAAGTTCATAAAGGTGTAGTAGGGCTGAATTTTTCTCTTTTTTTTGGTTCCTACACCTTTATGAACTTGGAAGGTTGTATTGATGATTATAATTCTGTAACTACATACGTCTTACAGCCGCGAATAATATTTTAATCAACATACAACCTAGCACTGGCCTGCAAATTGCAAAAAACGCAAGAAATTTTGAATTCCGCGGGCTAGTTGGAGCATTCCCCTTAATGATGAAAAACTTACAATGCGTGCCACGAAAGATGAGACTTGACACACCACGTGGTTTGACATGCGCAGTACACGATTTTAGGTATCTTTAGCGATATCTAATCTCTTTCAATAAATATATATGTACCTAATATAAAAAGACAAATACGGGCTTTTTATTTATATACAAAAAAGAGCTACCTCTTTTTAGTATTATATAAATTACTGGATGTATTTTAATGAAATTTAGAATCGAGAAGATAGCTTACCTTGGAATAGCACTTAGGCTACTATTTATAATGTACTTAATCATGTGTAACGTCATAGAAACAGCTAGTAGAATATAATCCAATAACAACTTTATTTAATTACTTATTACTTTTGTAAGTCAGTGTACTCAGGCACAACACGTGTGAACCGGTTAGTGAGTAAAGTAAAGAAGGTCATCGATATGTATGAATCCGTCGCTTTTTAGTAGTCATTCAAATTTGGTCGGATAACCAGCCGTTGCTTACATATTTTGGTTATTTGTTAATATTTACTTAATGCGAAACATTCCAAGCTGAATATTTTCACCATATATTTTTGACTAAAGGCACATGATTTTGGTTTACACCTACACATTTCGGATTGAGCCGGTTCCTTGTATTTTGCCGTCAAAGTTAGGACACCATCGTTTTGACTTTTAGCAAAAACGCATGCATGAAGAGTTTTGAAACTTTGTATGGTTATTATTAGCGTCAAGAAGGACCGAATACAGTTTTCAGCGAACTTGTTTCTTGTCTAATTTAGGCGCTGCGATGTTTTTTCGGGTTTTCATAAAACCGCTATAACTTGAAAACTATAAATATTTTCTTAAAACTAATTGGGGCACTAAGGGGCACACATTAAGAGCTACTCGTGTATGTTTACTCTACAGGGGCACATGCAATGGTTGTAGAGATATACGATTCATCAAAACGTTACTCCAGCAGGAAATGCAATATCTCGAAAACCTGAAGGGGCACAGATTTTTTTTTTGGGGGCACATTAGGGCACACATATAAGCTCTCTGGCCATGCACAATTTTTCTCTCTCCGATCATTCGTTTAGAATTTTCCTGCTAGAAAAACGTTACCCCAGCAGGAATCGTTTTTTCCGTTTTTTTCCAAAACGACAGGGGGCACACATTTTTTATTTGGGGGCACATTTACAGCAGATAGGGCACATATTATACGTTCTACTCCTATAACTCTAGGAGACACTTTCTTGCTGGGGTAACGTACACGATACAGACACGCTGTGGTGTCCGACTCATAAGCGACAAAATATTGCGTAAAATACATGCCTTAAAATAATTTTGGATATTTGCTAATAATATCTTAATATGTTATAAACAGTCTCATTCATCAAATAACTAAACTAGAAGCTCAATTTCTTCAAAATAAAATATATTACCAAGCTCTGTGTCTTTTTACGCTACGAAAATACGCATGTCCTTGCTTGACTATCTAAGAATATTTTGCCGCTGTTTTTTTTAACGTAAGCTAGCATTTAAAGTTTAATATTATTAAAGCCTTATAAAGACCAGTAATCGTTTTTATGAATAATACCACAATAATCATTGTAGTTTTAATTTTTACAAGTAATTTTACATACATCCCAAAATTGTTTCCGTTGTAATACCTACTCCTGTTGTGCGACACCATAATTTCGAAACCAATAAACGTGTGTGGAAGTTTCTTGATTATTTAGTACGGCAACATTGGCGTCAAGCTGGCAACAAAATTTCGGATACAAACCGCCATGTTTTTTTACTGTCATTTGAGATTGTGTTTGTATCGTCAGCGCGTGTCGATAAGATTTCCTGACTTTAGGTGAGTAAAATTGTAATATTTTTTACGATTTTCTAGAAATCGATATTTATTTATAAATCCCCTTTAACTTTATTGTTAAAAGGGATACAGAAGTGTTCGATTATTGGTTAAATTTGTGAATTGTTGCATCTTTACGGTTAGGTCGTGAATAATTTTCATTCCGTTGTGCAATTTGTGACACGAAATTGTGCGACGTGTCACAAGGGAAATTTATAAAGCTGTGTTTACAATAATTCTAATCTCATTAGCTACCTATGTATTATGTGATTTTTAATTATTTATTGTTTAAATGTTTATAAAATAGTTTTTACTTTCTACGCCAAAGCCTAAGAGGGTAATGTTTTAGTAGGTTTGTTTTGTATGCCTGTCTCTATATTACCTGCTTTTTTCCGTGGAAAAATGCTCATGCATACTGCACCACCACGAGAAGATAGTGCAGATATGTGGGACTCCAACCTATTAAAACGCTGTTTTTTTGTTGTTGAATTTTTAAAAGTGAAAGAATAAAAGATGTTGCTTAAATGATGTTAGTAAGTAATACAGGTGTGACTGACACCGGCTTGGCCACCATCAGGGATTTTAATTTTGATAACACAAAAAATTTGTCGCTATTTAGTCGTTTGTCGCCAAATATCAGAATTTGTCGGTCACTGGTTCAAAAATATAAGGGTTTATAGATGGTCGATCTGTAGAGACTCTCCCCAGCTTGGCCACGTTTATACCTCAAAAACTAGAGCACCTAGCGCAGATCTGTTTTCTCCCATATTTAGTCGTCAATTAGTCGCAATTTCTCGCCAAATTTCGACTAAATAGCGACTAATTTTTTATGTTATCAAAATTAATATGGTGGCCAGGCCAGTGTCGGTCACACGTAATACAGGCCTGAAAGGATGTACATTTCAACCGCGCGGCCAACTCATAATATTTGACGAAACTTTGCCAGGAATTAGTGCTAATTTGTTACTTTACACACCCCTTTTCGTGAATTTGTTACAAAAAAAACTAAGACGCTATGACAAAGAATAGTTGGCCGCTAGAACCGCCACTTGCCGTAATCATCGCCCGTGATTACACAGAAACTATATAATACAGATAGACGAATGATGCATCAAAAGAAAGGTCTTAATTTGTTCAATTTGTTACAAAATTTAAAAACGTCATAACGTAAATAAACAAAAAGTTACGCAATATTTAGTTCTCAGGTTATGAGTAGGTAGGTATCTCACCATAAATATCAAATTAATACAGGCTAATGTGTATGGACAATTAGTTACTAATTTGTTACAGCTAAAAACAGAAAAAAAATACTAGAAAGTAGGTTCAATAATTTGTTAAGAGTCGATTTTAGTTGGCCGCTCGGACGGCAATATGCCTAAAATACAATGGCGTTTATCTCGTTATAAAAAGTAGGTTTAAGCTAAGTTTTAGTACTAATCGCCAGGTAACGTAACATAGTTTGAATAAATATGGCGAACATAACTGCAGCATCCATATTTTAGAATATATTTACAATAAATAGTAGTATGAAACCGTATGAGAGTAGGGTGACCATGATTACATTAGTACCTACGAAAGCATGTTTTTAATTTTGTACTCTGTTCGAACGAATACGCGGTTCGTTTTGCGGCCATATTGATGTCTATTGTTCTTAAAGTATTTAGGTACTGATAAAATTATCGTTTCTTTGACTTTGCGCAGGTGTTTTATGATGGGAACGATTCCAGAAAAAGGATCTCTTTTGTTTCCAAACTATTGTTAAAAATATTTGTTGCAAAGGGTTTGCAAAGCGATTATTATTTGTTGTGAATATTGTCATTACTGTGCAGTATTTTGTGGTGTGTGCTCGTACGTATTTAATTCCCGTGATTTTCATACTACTAAGTTATTGAGACAATTATTACTAAATCCAGAAGTATCTAAAAGTGCTTAGCTATGAGTTGTGCACACTTATATGTTGGATTTGTTAATGTAGAACTCACCACCAAAAAGTGTATTGCAGAGGAATCCAAATCAACTGCGGTAAGTTTAATTTTTACAATTTTATGATGACTTGAATAAAGTAATAAACTGTAGTACGTATTATAATACCTTCGGAAATATTACCTAAGTATCTATAAAAAGACATGAAATTCGTCTCTGCCACATTTTAATGTGATTTCACTTCACTTCACATGTGGTCGTCTCGAAGAAGTCTTAAAAATATTCTTAGCTTAATTACTTGAATTAGCTTTTAATTTACCTGTATAATATTATTGTATCGTAAACATACTCCTTTCATTATTTAAAAAGTAATATTTGGCGCCAATTTCAAATCGGAAATCACGGCGTTTAAGTATTCTTTTTTCTAAACCAAAGGCAGAGCTCCATTTAAAGGGCTCTTACGTTCCATCCAATCGCAAGCCTGCTTTTATAGTATATGCGTTTCCCGCCAATTATCTATAGTAAAAGAGTGACAATTCAGCCCACGCACGTTTCGTGTTTTCAAACTGTAAATACGTAAAATTGAAATTAGCAAACTTATCAACGCGTGTGTATATATTATAAACTGCTATACTGATTCCCTAGGGAAGAATTAACTGTTATTTCACTTAACTTGTGAACATTCTGTGAGAAAGTGCACAGCGGCAGCGTGCATCTTGCATCTCGAGACCTAGATCCAGGCAACCTCTAGTGACGAGCGTAATATCCAATGTAAGGATTTCTATCTTAAGGACAGATTCTTAAGCGCTTTAACTGTTCTCTACAATCCGGTGGCTGCTCGCAAACGAAAAAAATCTCCTTTTGAAAATCTTATTATTTCATAATAATTATGTATTGTCGCTGATAAATGAACGTGGAAATGAAAAAAAAAAATGACTTCGTTAATATAAAAATCGGAGAAATCTTTTAAAATAACTCGCTACATCTTTGTCTGTCAAATAAGGACGACTTTTCTTAATCATAGAATAATTTATTACGTTTACGTTTCTTGCCCTTAGTATGTAAGTACTTACATAGCAATAATTTGTAGTATGTATATTTTGTGTGTGATGCAGTCAACGGACATTAGACCTTTGTATTCATATTATCAATTATCTTTTAAAATAACTCGCTACATCTTTGTCTGTCAAATAAGGACGACTTTTCTTAATTATAGAATAATTTATTACGTTTACGAAAACATGCTTTCGTAGGTACTAATGTAATCATGGTCACCCTACTCTCATACGGTTTCATACTACTATTTATTGTAAATATATTCTAAAATATGGATGCTGCAGTTATGTTCGCCATATTTATTCAAACTATGTTACGTTACCTGGCGATTAGTACTAAAACTTAGCTTAAACCTACTTTTTATAACGAGATAAACGCCATTGTATTTTAGGCATATTGCCGTCCGAGCGGCCAACTAAAATCGACTCTAACAAATTATTGAACCTACTTTCTAGTATTTTTTTTCTGTTTTTAGCTGTAACAAATTAGTAACTAATTGTCCATACACATTAGCCTGTATTAATTTGATATTTATGGTGAGATACCTACCTACTCATAACCTGAGAACTAAATATTGCGTAACTTTTTGTTTATTTACGTTATGACGTTTTTAAATTTTGTAACAAATTGAACAAATTAAGACCTTTCTTTTGATGCATCATTCGTCTATCTGTATTATATAGTTTCTGTGTAATCACGGGCGATGATTACGGCAAGTGGCGGTTCTAGCGGCCAACTATTCTTTGTCATAGCGTCTTAGTTTTTTTTGTAACAAATTCACGAAAAGGGGTGTGTAAAGTAACAAATTAGCACTAATTCCTGGCAAAGTTTCGTCAAATATTATGAGTTGGCCGCGCGGTTGAAATGTACATCTGAAAGGTTGTTAGTGTTTTACCAAACTGTTTTGGATTCTATTTGAAAGTTTTGGTTTTATAATTTAATTTATTTGGATTGTACTACTCAATAAATATTTCTCGAAATATGTTTTGCTTCTTTATTCCACTTACCTACCTACAATCTTACGACTATTTACACCACGGAACAGATAAGTCATTATGGTTTTCGAGGAGGCTGTGGCCAATAGCGAGATCTAAATGAAAATCCAAGACGGCGACAACTTTATGAGAGCGTCTAAAAATTAATACATGGTACAATTTTTAGACGTACGTAATTATAGGTGGCTTTCAAAGAATAACTAGTAGGGGATCGAGGGGGGGGGTTAGGGGATCAGACCGGAATAAATCGTATTAAAAACGTGTATAAAATTCAGTTTCTCTCTTTCTTCTATTATATACTTACGAGTTTGTGTGCGTGAGAGTATCGTGTAAGGAGCATTACGTTTTTTCCTTGCTAAATAACTTAATACTTACCATTGGATATTAGATATCTATTTGAATGTAAAATTCGCTTAAATTTTTGCACATAGAAATAATAGATGCGAGAGCTAACAATTTGGTTGACCATCAGAGCAGCCGCGGACCGTAATAAAGCCAACGTGGGACAATATTGCCAACGGGACCGTGGTGATTATCGACGGCTACCAGGCGGGACTCGTCATCGCGGCGCTAGCCAGCTACCTGCAGGATGTGCGCGAAGCCTACCCACACCTGCACCCCGGCAAGGCACACTACTACACCAACGCGTACCGCTGGGCCGTGCGCCACCTCAGCCTGTGAGTATCACACGACTACCTGTAGGATGTGCGCGCGGCCTCCCCGCACCTGCAGCCTAGCATGGCGCACTACTACACCAGCATGCACTGCTGGGCCGGGCGCCACCTCAGCCTGTGAGTATCACACAACTACCTGCAGGATGTGCGCGCGGCCTCCCCGCACCTGCAGCCTAGCATGGCGCACTACTACACCAGCATGCACTGCTGGGCCGGGCGCCACCTCAGCCTGTGAGTATCACACAACTACCTGCAGGATGTGCGCGCGGCCTCCCCGCACCTGCAGCCTAGCATGGCGCACTACTACACCAGCATGCACTGCTGGGCCGGGCGCCACCTCAGCCTGTGAGTATCACACAACTACCTGCAGGATGTGCGCGCGGCCTCCCCGCACCTGCAGCCTAGCATGGCGCACTACTACACCAGCATGCACTGCTGGGCCGGGCGCCACCTCAGCCTGTGAGTATCACACAACTACCTGCAGGATGTGCGCGCGGCCTCCCCGCACCTGCAGCCTAGCATGGCGCACTACTACACCAGCATGCACTGCTGGGCCGGGCGCCACCTCAGCCTGTGAGTATCACACAACTACCTGCAGGATGTGCGTGCGGCCTCCCCGCACCTGCAACCTAGCATGGCGCACTACTATACCAGCATGCACTGCTGGGCCGGGCGCCACCTCAGCCTGTGAGTATCACACAACTACTTGCAGGGTGTGCGCGCGGCCTCCCCGCACCTGCAACCTAGCATGGCGCACTACTACACCAGCATGCACTGCTGGGCCGGGCGCCACCTCAGACTGTGAGTATCACACAACTACCTGCAGGATGTGCGCGCGGCCTCCCCGCACCTGCAACCTAGCATGGCGCACTACTACACCAGCATGCACTGCTGGGCCGGGCGCCACCTCAGCCTGTGAGTATCACACAACTACCTGCAGGATGTGCGCGCGGCCTCCCCGCACCTGCAACCTAGCATGGCGCAC
The DNA here is from genome assembly GCA_963855955.1 of Luperina nickerlii. Classification (NCBI taxonomy): domain Eukaryota; kingdom Metazoa; phylum Arthropoda; class Insecta; order Lepidoptera; family Noctuidae; genus Luperina; species Luperina nickerlii. The sequence continues at coordinate 16,337,598 of OY979687.1, forward strand.
TACTACACCAGCATGCACTGCTGGGCCGGGCGCCACCTCAGCCTGTGAGTATCACACAACTACCTGCAGGATGTGCGCGCGGCCTCCCCGCACCTGCAGCCTAGCATGGCGCACTACTACACCAGCATGCACTGCTGGGCCGGGCGCCACCTCAGCCTGTGAGTATCACACAACTACCTGCAGGATGTGCGCGCGGCCTCCCCGCACCTGCAGCCTAGCATGGCGCACTACTACACCAGCATGCACTGCTGGGTCGGGCGCCACCTCAGCCTGTGAGTATCACACAACTACCTGCAGGATGTGCGCGCGGCCTCCCCGCACCTGCAGCCTAGCATGGCGCACTACTACACCAGCATGCACTGCTGGGCCGGGCGCCACCTCAGCCTGTGAGTATCACACAACTACCTGCAGGATGTGCGCGCGGCCTCCCCGCACCTGCAACCTAGCATGGCGCACTACTATACCAGCATGCACTGCTGGGCCGGGCGCCACCTCAGCCTGTGAGTATCACACAACTACTTGCAGGGGGTGCGCGCGGCCTCCCCGCACCTGCAACCTAGCATGGCGCACTACTACACCAGCATGCACTGCTGGGCCGGGCGCCACCTCAGACTGTGAGTATCACACAACTACCTGCAGGATGTGCGCGCGGCCTCCCCGCACCTGCAACCTAGCATGGCGCACTACTACACCAGCATGCACTGCTGGGCCGGGCGCCACCTCAGCCTGTGAGTATCACACAACTACCTGCAGGATGTGCGCGCGGCCTCCCCGCACCTGCAACCTAGCATGGCGCACTACTACACCAGCATGCACTGCTGGGCCGGGCGCCACCTCAGCCTGTGAGTATCACACAACTACCTGCAGGATGTGCGCGCGGCCTCCCCGCACCTGCAGCCTAGCATGGCGCACTACTACACCAGCATGCACTGCTGGGTCGGGCGCCACCTCAGCCTGTGAGTATCACACAACTACCTGCAGGATGTGCGCGCGGCCTCCCCGCACCTGCAGCCTAGCATGGCGCACTACTACACCAGCATGCACTGCTGGGCCGGGCGCCACCTCAGCCTGTGAGTATCACACAACTACCTGCAGGATGTGCGCGCGGCCTCCCCGCACCTGCAGCCTAGCATGGCGCACTGCTACACCAGCATGCACTGCTGGGCCAGGCGCCACCTCAGCCTGTGAGTATCACACAACTACTTGCAGGGTGTGCGCGGGGCCTCCCCGCACCTGCAACCTAGCATGGCGCACTACTACACCAGCATGCACTGCTGGGCCGGGCGCCACCTCAGACTGTGAGTATCACACAACTACCTGCAGGATGTGCGCGCGGCCTCCCCGCACCTGCAGCCTAGCATGGCGCACTACTACACCAGCATGCACTGCTGGGCCGGGCGCCACCTCAGCCTGTGAGTATCACACAACTACCTGCAGGATGTGCGCGCGGCCTCCCCGCACCTGCAACCTAGCATGGCGCACTACTATACCAGCATGCACTGCTGGGCCGGGCGCCACCTCAGCCTGTGAGTATCACACAACTACTTGCAGGGTGTGCGCGCGGCCTCCCCGCACCTGCAACCTAGCATGGCGCACTACTACACCAGCATGCACTGCTGGGCCGGGCGCCACCTCAGACTGTGAGTATCACACAACTACCTGCATGATGTGCGCGCGGCCTCCCCGCACCTGCAACCTAGCATGGCGCACTACTACACCAGCATGCACTGCTGGGCCGGGCGCCACCTCAGCCTGTGAGTATCACACAACTACCTGCAGGATGTGCGCGCGGCCTCCCCGCACCTGCAACCTAGCATGGCGCACTACTACACCAGCATGCACTGCTGGGCCGGGCGCCACCTCAGCCTGTGAGTATCACACAACTACCTGCAGGATGTGCGCGCGGCCTCCCCGCACCTGCAACCTAGCATGGCGCACTACTACACCAGCATGCACTGCTGGGCCGGGCGCCACCTCAGCCTGTGAGTATCACACAACTACCTGCAGGATGTGCGCGCGGCCTCCCCGCACCTGCAGCCTAGCATGGCGCACTACTACACCAGCATGCACTGCTGGGCCGGGCGCCACCTCAGCCTGTGAGTATCACACAACTACCTGCAGGATGTGCGCGCGGCCTCCCCGCACCTGCAGCCTAGCATGGCGCACTACTACACCAGCATGCACTGCTGGGTCGGGCGCCACCTCAGCCTGTGAGTATCACACAACTACCTGCAGGATGTGCGCGCGGCCTCCCCGCACCTGCAGCCTAGCATGGCGCACTACTACACCAGCATGCACTGCTGGGCCGGGCGCCACCTCAGCCTGTGAGTATCACACAACTACCTGCAGGATGTGCGCGCGGCCTCCCCGCACCTGCAACCTAGCATGGCGCACTACTATACCAGCATGCACTGCTGGGCCGGGCGCCACCTCAGCCTGTGAGTATCACACAACTACTTGCAGGGGGTGCGCGCGGCCTCCCCGCACCTGCAACCTAGCATGGCGCACTACTACACCAGCATGCACTGCTGGGCCGGGCGCCACCTCAGACTGTGAGTATCACACAACTACCTGCAGGATGTGCGCGCGGCCTCCCCGCACCTGCAACCTAGCATGGCGCACTACTACACCAGCATGCACTGCTGGGCCGGGCGCCACCTCAGCCTGTGAGTATCACACAACTACCTGCAGGATGTGCGCGCGGCCTCCCCGCACCTGCAACCTAGCATGGCGCACTACTACACCAGCATGCACTGCTGGGCCGGGCGCCACCTCAGCCTGTGAGTATCACACAACTACCTGCAGGATGTGCGCGCGGCCTCCCCGCACCTGCAGCCTAGCATGGCGCACTACTACACCAGCATGCACTGCTGGGTCGGGCGCCACCTCAGCCTGTGAGTATCACACAACTACCTGCAGGATGTGCGCGCGGCCTCCCCGCACCTGCAGCCTAGCATGGCGCACTACTACACCAGCATGCACTGCTGGGCCGGGCGCCACCTCAGCCTGTGAGTATCACACAACTACCTGCAGGATGTGCGCGCGGCCTCCCCGCACCTGCAGCCTAGCATGGCGCACTGCTACACCAGCATGCACTGCTGGGCCAGGCGCCACCTCAGCCTGTGAGTATCACACAACTACTTGCAGGGTGTGCGCGGGGCCTCCCCGCACCTGCAACCTAGCATGGCGCACTACTACACCAGCATGCACTGCTGGGCCGGGCGCCACCTCAGACTGTGAGTATCACACAACTACCTGCAGGATGTGCGCGCGGCCTCCCCGCACCTGCAGCCTAGCATGGCGCACTACTACACCAGCATGCACTGCTGGGCCGGGCGCCACCTCAGCCTGTGAGTATCACACAACTACCTGCAGGATGTGCGCGCGGCCTCCCCGCACCTGCAACCTAGCATGGCGCACTACTATACCAGCATGCACTGCTGGGCCGGGCGCCACCTCAGCCTGTGAGTATCACACAACTACTTGCAGGGTGTGCGCGCGGCCTCCCCGCACCTGCAACCTAGCATGGCGCACTACTACACCAGCATGCACTGCTGGGCCGGGCGCCACCTCAGACTGTGAGTATCACACAACTACCTGCATGATGTGCGCGCGGCCTCCCCGCACCTGCAACCTAGCATGGCGCACTACTACACCAGCATGCACTGCTGGGCCGGGCGCCACCTCAGCCTGTGAGTATCACACAACTACCTGCAGGATGTGCGCGCGGCCTCCCCGCACCTGCAACCTAGCATGGCGCACTACTACACCAGCATGCACTGCTGGGCCGGGCGCCACCTCAGCCTGTGAGTATCACACAACTACCTGCAGGATGTGCGCGCGGCCTCCCCGCACCTGCAGCCTAGCATGGCGCACTACTACACCAGCATGCACTGCTGGGTCGGGCGCCACCTCAGCCTGTGAGTATCACACAACTACCTGCAGGATGTGCGCGCGGCCTCCCCGCACCTGCAGCCTAGCATGGCGCACTACTACACCAGCATGCACTGCTGGGCCGGGCGCCACCTCAGCCTGTGAGTATCACACAACTACCTGCAGGATGTGCGCGCGGCCTCCCCGCACCTGCAGCCTAGCATGGCGCACTGCTACACCAGCATGCACTGCTGGGCCAGGCGCCACCTCAGCCTGTGAGTATCACACAACTACTTGCAGGGTGTGCGCGGGGCCTCCCCGCACCTGCAACCTAGCATGGCGCACTACTACACCAGCATGCACTGCTGGGCCGGGCGCCACCTCAGACTGTGAGTATCACACAACTACCTGCAGGATGTGCGCGCGGCCTCCCCGCACCTGCAGCCTAGCATGGCGCACTACTACACCAGCATGCACTGCTGGGCCGGGCGCCACCTCAGCCTGTGAGTATCACACAACTACCTGCAGGATGTGCGCGCGGCCTCCCCGCACCTGCAACCTAGCATGGCGCACTACTATACCAGCATGCACTGCTGGGCCGGGCGCCACCTCAGCCTGTGAGTATCACACAACTACTTGCAGGGTGTGCGCGCGGCCTCCCCGCACCTGCAACCTAGCATGGCGCACTACTACACCAGCATGCACTGCTGGGCCGGGCGCCACCTCAGACTGTGAGTATCACACAACTACCTGCATGATGTGCGCGCGGCCTCCCCGCACCTGCAACCTAGCATGGCGCACTACTACACCAGCATGCACTGCTGGGCCGGGCGCCACCTCAGCCTGTGAGTATCACACAACTACCTGCAGGATGTGCGCGCGGCCTCCCCGCACCTGCAACCTAGCATGGCGCACTACTACACCAGCATGCACTGCTGGGCCGGGCGCCACCTCAGCCTGTGAGTATCACACAACTACCTGCAGGATGTGCGCGCGGCCTCCCCGCACCTGCAACCTAGCATGGCGCACTACTACACCAGCATGCACTGCTGGGCCGGGCGCCACCTCAGCCTGTGAGTATCACACAACTACCTGCAGGATGTGCGCGCGGCCTCCCCGCACCTGCAGCCTAGCATGGCGCACTACTACACCAGCATGCACTGCTGGGCCGGGCGCCACCTCAGCCTGTGAGTATCACACAACTACCTGCAGGATGTGCGCGCGGCCTCCCCGCACCTGCAGCCTAGCATGGCGCACTGCTACACCAGCATGCACTGCTGGGCCAGGCGCCACCTCAGCCTGTGAGTATCACACAACTACTTGCAGGGTGTGCGCGGGGCCTCCCCGCACCTGCAACCTAGCATGGCGCACTACTACACCAGCATGCACTGCTGGGCCGGGCGCCACCTCAGCCTGTGAGTATCACACAACTACTTGCAGGGTGTGCGCGCGGCCTTCCACCTGCAGCCTAGCATTGCGTACTACTACGTGAGCACCTCAGCTTGTGGCTTACGAGTAGATATCACATCATCGATCATCATCCTTCTTTATGCCAATTTGTTTGTGGTCGGTGCAACAAGTAGGTATTTTTCTTCTATAGGTACATCTCTAGGCCGTCATCGCAGAAATTTGCTATGGTAAAAAGTGAATTCTGCGGCAGAATTCCGTGTATGGTGGGACGAGCGCGAATTTAATAAATAGGTGATAAATAGTTTAAATTCATTCCGGTTCATCCCACTGACGATGAACGAACGAAAATAATTTAGTCATTTTATTTTGAACTAGCTGTGCCCGCGACTTCGTTTGCGTAGACGTCGGAAAACAATAATGTGTCACTTAGGAAAGGTGTAATTACCACTCCTTCATTGAAAAAGTTAAATTTAAAATTCAAAAAACCCCCGCTCAAACAAAAACCTCTAAAAACTAAAATATTATTATAATATACATACTATAAGATCGGACGTGGAATTTCAATTAAAAAAATATATTACAACAGGTAACCTAAACTTTATTAAGCTTCGATTTTATTTAATAATTATTAAGCGTAGGAAACAGAATCAAGACAACACAAGTAAATAAATGCAACGATTTAGTAAATAAGAACAATCTCACGATACAGATGACACCCGACGTCGTATAGGTCCGCGCGCTGCGGTGGTCGGCGATCGAAAAAGGGACGTGCTCGTGCCAGCGCGCGCTTTTATATGCTTAGTTCTGACTCATTCCATTCGTCTCCAACACGGCCTCTCTTGACTATGCGTCGTCCTCGACGGCATCTGATATGTCCGGCAAGGCCTGTGCTGGGACGTTGACTTCAGCAGCAGCTAAACGGGATGGGCCAGCCTCCGCTTCTGCCATGGCTGTGTCGACAGGGTCCTGCGTCATCTCGTGGTCGGGGGTAGTGACATCCTCTGTCAGATCTTCTGTAAATACATAAGGTAAAGTGTGTTTAAACAGATTAAACATGCTTACAGATGCAGGCTTTGATACGATGAGAGCTTATGCTCGTATTCATCCTCAAATGTTGACACAGTTTAGTTTTTAATCATGAAGGCAAGCATCCCGTCCTTTACAAGAGTTTGGTACCCCGCAGTTTACCAAACATAAAACTTAGACATCTCGCGATCTAACGTAAGGCATTACTCAATCATGTATGCAAACATCCCGCAGTCTGTTTGCTTATTATAGGAGCGTCCCGCAGTCCGTCCTTTACATGAGTTTGGTATCCCGCAGTTTACCAAGCATAAAACTTAGACATCCCGCAGTCTGTCTAATATAGAGCATCCCGCAGTTTGCTCTATTGCCTCACACCACATCTTTACTAGATCATTACGAAAATGACTAAGTGCAAAGTAACACTGTACTCACGCTCAAAGAATGCAGCACAGGAATCGGGACACCACTCTCCCTTCCACGGAACCATGTACTGGGCTGCGGCCTGTGTGGTCTTCCCGTACGAGCCGCTCAATAGCCGCAGCTCGTATCGTCGCTAGGCAGCGCACGGACAACCTTGTAGGGGCCGCGCATGCCGGGATCTAGCTTGCCAGTCGACTGTGAAAACTTTATTACAAAAACCAGGTCATTAATGTTGAACACCCGAGGTGGGCGTCTGTTCCGGTTCACATATTCGTCCTGACGACCCTGATTGCTTCGAAGTAACTCGATAGCGCGGTTTCTGCGTAGCTCTCTTCGTGCTTCACGGTTCGGTTGGGATCCCTCTAGCGTTACCTCTCGAACAAGTGACCGAATGACTGGGGTAGTGGCATCGGTTCCAATCATGAGGTTCAGGGGAGAAGTCTGAGTCGTCTTTTGCTTCGTTATGTTGAGGGTTAATTGCAGCCTCCACAGTGTTTCTGACCAGAGACCTTCTCGATGACTGGCTACTATGCGGACCATGTTGAGTACGGTTCGAGCGTATCGTTCGACCTGCCCATTTGCGTGGTGCATTTCCGGTGTTATGTAGTGGATGTCTGATCCCATTTCCTTAATAAACTCCACGAACCTTGAAGATTCAATCATGCGACCCTTATCCGTCACAATCAAGCTCGGGGCTCCGAAAAGGGACACCGCATTAGTTATAGTTCGTATTAGTTCTGTTACATCTTGTCTATAGATGGAATACAGAAGTGTGTATTTTGTAAAGGCGTCTACTAATAGAAGTACAAACTTATAACCGTTAGAATCGGGTAAGGGGCCTAGTACATCAACGTGTATTACGGAGAACGGGACCTCGGGTTTTGTCCATGAGGTAATATTCTGTTGGGGAGCTCTAGGTACACGTTTCTTTGAAAGGCACGTCACGCAGTGATCGATGTATTTTTTTATGAATTGTCTCAGGCCGGGAAACCAGAAGTGTTTTAACACAAGATCTAAGGTCTTGTCGAAACCTATGTGATTGTGTTCGTCATGGAAGACGCGAAGGAGACTGAGTCGGTGGCCTTTGGGTATAAAACAGAGGAATTTGGGCTCGTCTCCTATCGGCGTGTACTTGTAATATAAAAGGTCATTTCGTTGGACGTAACGACTGGAGTCTAGGTCACCATCACGTAACCGCTGGAGAAGAGTCTGAGTTTCTTCGTCTGCTGCCTGTGCTATCTGGGCCCAGTTACGCGGTCTCGTGATATTATGGACATGTAAGGGAGGGTTCCTGCTCAAGTAATCGGCGTGGGGCATCATGGCTCCTTTTCGATACTCAATATCGAAGGTAAAATCCTGAAGGTAGGTCCACCAGCGCGCCACCCTCGGGAGTAGGTGCTTCTTTCGTTCGGTAGATTTAAAAGCGTTGCAGTCGGTCACAACTTTGAAGTGAATACCGATCAGGTAGTGTCTGAAGTTCTGCAGAGCTTTCACAACGGCCAAGGTTTCTAATTCGTAAGGGTGGTACCTACTCTCCGCACCCTGTGTGACCTTACTAAAATATGCCACTACCTTCTTATTGTTATCATCGTGGGTTTGTAATAAGACGGCTCCGTAGCCGATACTACTCGCGTCCGTATGGACTTCGGTCGGTAGTTTGGGGTTGAAGATTGCCAATATGGGTTCACTAGTCAACCGTGAAATGATTTCTTGGCGGACTTTTTCTTGTTCGGGGCCCCATTTAAACAAAGCACCTTTCTTTGTGAGTTGAGAGATACAGAACGTTTTTGTCGCATACCCCTCTATGTATTTTCGGAAGTATCCGGCCAACCCCAGGAATTGCCGAACTTGTTTAACGTTGGTCGGGGGGCGTGCGTTCAACAATGCTTTTATTTTATGGGGACTCGGCCTAACCTGACCTTGTTTAACTATCCTGCCCAAGTACTCGACTTCAGTCGTCAGAAAGACGCATTTGCGTAAATTTATCGAAAAGCCAGCGTGAGTTAGTACGGTGAGTACGTCACGGAGTAAGTTGATACCTTCCTCAACCGTGCCGCTCAGCAATAATACGTCATCGATGTAGACAAGTATCTTACCCGCGTCAATGAATTTACGTAGGGTCTTGTTTATAATACGTTGGTATACGATCGGCGAGTTGGTGAGACCATATGGAATTTTTAGGTATTCATAATGCCCTTCAGGGGTGATGAAGGCGGTGCGGTGAACTGATGATGGGCTTATTATAATCTGATGAAAACCTGTAACCATATCGAGAGATGAGTAGCGAGTAATACTCTTATCACCCAGCCGGTCTATATGGTCTTCGATGAGCGGGAGCGGGTATCGTTCCCTCACTGTAATTCTATTGAGGGCCCGATAGTCGACGCACATGCGGTCGGAGCCGTCCTTTTTCTTTACTAAAACGATCAGGCTCGCGTACTCGGATTCTGACTCTCGGATAATAACTTTACTCAAAAGCTCATTAACGATCTCGCGAACTTTTAGCTTTTCGGCGAGGGAAAGTTTATACGGGCGATAAGCGACCGGCGCATTGGTGGTGACATTAATGTGCATCTCACCCGTGGTTACCGTAGTGGTGGCGGTACCCGTTATGAAGAAGTCAGTAAAATCTTTGATTACGTTCATCAAAGTGTCTCGCTCTATACCCTGAAGGGGTGACATTATGTCAGTGCTATCTACCACGTGAGCTAAAACTACCTTATGTGACTTTTCTTCCGTACGCGTAAGGTATTGTTTGTCTTTAGTTCTCACGTATGTTATCCCGTCCCGGTTTAGGATGTCCGTACCTATTATTAATGGTGTGACCATAGATTCCGCAGGAACAATGACAAAATCGGCTTCGAAGGTAACGTCACTAAATTCAACGGTGAGTGTCACGCACGATTCGGCCACTATTTTGTTGTTACCGATACCTTTAAGGGTGCAATTTATAGGTTTGGTAGAGCACGACAGATACTTAAGCACATCAGAGGATACCAAAGAAATGTTAAGCGCTCCGCTATCGATGAGTACGTCAACGGGAATACCCTGCACTACCGCGGTCACTATAGGTATCGTTATCGCGCCTATTTCCCGAATGGTCACTACAAAGGTTAACGTTACGTTTGTTTCGTGGTGCTAATCTTTCCTTGGCAAAACAACTATCTTCCGTATGACCCGACTTTTTACAAAACGTGCAGGTAGTTGTGCTAGACTCGGACGGCTTAGTATTTTGTGGACACGTGTAACTCTTATGTCCACTTTGCTTGCAAACAAAGCATTTATTCGAAGATTGGCCCGACTTTGTTGTGGGTTTGCTCTTAGGATGATGCGGTAATGGGGGTTGCACTCGAGTAGGTTTAGTATAAATAAACAAGAAGGGAACTAAGTTCTCGGATGTAAGTTCAGCATTTGCGGCTGCCGCTCTGACTTGTGCGTCAGTGATACCTCGAATGATTATTAAAGTCATTAGTTCCTCGCTAAGTCCTTTGATTATGCGTAAACGTAAGAGACTACGTCGTGCGTATTCAGCGTACGAGTTATATTTGTCCGATGTTTTGTTCATTGTTTCGAACAAAATGTTCGCGTAATCTAGCTTTCTTGGACAGAGGGGCTTAAACTCGCGTTTGAAACTAGTCCATGACCTATCACTTGTTACCCACTCGTTCAGCCAGGTATTGGCGTCGCCCTCAGGCAACCCGCCACACGAGACAGGCATTCTTTGTCGTTCCAACGGTTTGCTAACTGAGCGCGGTCGACCTCTTCGCACCATGAATCGATATCGTGTAAAGATGGGTCGAAGTTAGAGATGTAGTAATTATGCGATCGTATTGGATTTATAGCCTGAATCGCGTCAACAATTGTCTGAGCGGCGGAAGAAGTTGATATTTCGGAATGTGGTATGGGGGTAGGCGTAAAATTATTTTCTATTGCTTCTAATCGCGTTAGGATTGTGTCTAACGTTTTATTGATGGCCGTATGTGGTTTCGATGCCTTTAATTCCGGTTGTTTACCTGTCACTATAGGCGGTGTTCGAGACCGGGTTTCACGGGTTTGAGACCGGGATCGCGGCAAAGATTGGTACCGAAGTCTCGATTGAGATCGGGGCCGAGATCGCGACAGGCAACGTTTACGAGATTTGGTATGAGACGATTCTCGAGACTCGTGACGTTTACGGTGACGTCGGTGTGACCTGCTACGTGATCTACTTCGCGAGCTATGCGTTCTCGGCATAGTTGATTCAAAGAACGGTCAAAGCACAACAAATTTCAGATAAATGAAAGAGGGTAAGTAGTTTTGATTCTGTTCCTTGAGATTTCTGTCAAGTCTAGCCAGCAGTTAATTCGAATCTAAGCGGTCAGTTGGCTTTGGATTGAGATCCCACTTCTGTATAAGATCGGACGTGGAATTTCAATAAAAAAAAATATTACAACAGGTAACCTAAACTTTATTAAGCTTCGATTTTATTTAATAATTATTAAGCGTAGGAAACAGAATCAAGACTTACATGCTAGTTCACAACACAAGTAAGTAAATGCAACGATTTAGTAAATAAGAACAATCTCACGATACAGATGACACCCGACGTCGTATAGGTCCGCGCGCTGTGGTGGTCGGCGATCGAAAAAGGGACGTGCTCGTGCCAGCGCGCGCTTTTATATGCTTAGTTCTGACTCATTCCATTCGTCTCCAACAATACATATATTGGCCCTCTTAGTTTATTATAGGAAATATTTTGATCCAAATGTCCTCACGTCGTCGGGGGACGGCTAATGAAAATATTTTTAAGGTTCCGTAGTCAAAACGTTTCGGCATGTCCATCTGTCCGTTCGTCCGTAAGACCGCAGCTTAACTCAGAGACCCTTAGTAGGTACTAGAAAGCTATAATTTGGCATGGATATTTTATATTAATCACGCAGACCAAGAGGTAAAATATAACCATAAAAAAATATTGTTTAGGGTAAGTACACACAGCTCCAGTTGGTTTTTGTATTTTGCAAAAACATTTTATTTTAATTAATGTATTGTTTTACTGAATAAATAAATTTAAGTTAGTATTAATTTTTTTAAAATCTGTTAAGTACTTATTATTATTGTTTTTTTCAATAAAACGTTATACTTTTATTATTGCGAAAACGACAAGCGAAGGGTTAACATTTATGTATCGGCTAAATAGGCTTGGAGGTTTCAAGACCGCTTACCGTGCCTATGATTGGAAGTTCAAATCCTAGGCACGAACTGTGTTTTTAGTTCATTATATTATTTTATAGTTGATTGTTGCATCGAGTGCAAAGTGAGTTATTATTAATGCACGAGAGTTATGTTGGTGTCCGAGCGCACGCGAGGGCAATAAATTGACGTCACTGAATATAACGATATTGTTTTCCCAATCAAAATTTAGGTATTTCTGGGCAAATCGCAATCGTACTCTTCGATGTTCTTCCGTTAGACATATTTTCTTTGCAAGTCGATAATTGTGAATGTTCGCTGCGTGTTATTAGATATTTCATGCCGTTGCGAACTGTAACAAGTGGATGTGAACGGCGATGTAGTGCGAACCTTAACAATATCCCGTTGACGTTCAGATTGGTCCGTATAGATCTCAGTAGTCCTCCAACCGATGGACATTGTCTTAACATCACCGGTTTCTTGGAATCTGCGCTCTCAAAAGCGCACCGTTTGTCTCTGTATAGAAAATAATGGTTTTAAATAAGTTATTATTTTTTTCAGTATTCCAGATTGGTTAGGAGGCAAGAGAAGTAACTACATGACGACGCAGAAGGTGTGGACGAAGCGCTGGTTCTACATGGACTACTTCTTGCCGAAGTGGATGCGCAAGATCCTGTTCTTCGTGGACGAAGACTCCTGGAAATACGAGGAGTGGGAGTATAAGAAGTTCGAGAAGCACGCCGAGCCGCTCTTCGGCAAGTACTACAGATACCCCTCCAAGGAATTCGACAACTTTAAATCCATGCGTCCAAACTTCACCGACGAGAAGGGCAGCGACAACTCGATACAATACCCTGGCTGATTCTTTAAAACCGAGTATTTTTGGCTCATTTATCTGGCGCATTTTTGTTTTAGTATTTTACCTACATGAGTGGCCCGAGTCATTATGTATGAAATGTGTGTTTATGATTTGTGTTAATTACATTTAATTTTGTCAAATCTCAATACTCGCCAATAGGATTGTAAAGAGGTTGGACCTTGGACCCCATTCCCGAAATTGACGGACCCCTATTTTTATACCAACTTAAAATTATTGATATTTTTTAAAGACATCTTCAGTAGTTTAAAAAATAAATGGATTTGAAAGTAGTTTTAGGACATTATAAACACTATTAAAGTTCAAATTTAAAAAAACTTGTAAGTAGCTTGTAGTATTTGAACTTTGCCTATATTATATTCTAAACCAGATAAGTACCATACACCACCCTCTTATTATATATTAAATATTATATTAAATATTATACATACTTAATGATTGTTATGAAAATAAATAATTGTACAAATTGAAATAGATATCATGCATTTTTATTTTGACTTAGTAGGTAAGTACCTATGTTGTGTGCACTATATCCACTAGGTTATTAGTTTTTTGACAGTAGGTAGCCTTCGAATGTAACTGTCCTGTTTACGTAAAAGTTAACTTTAAAATGCGTAATAAATTATGTATGTATATACCTTATCTTATTGATTATTTATGACTTTTTACAAGCAAAAACCGTACGTGTATCAGTTTTTACGGGTGGTTCAGTATCGATGGTACTAATGGGAATAAAGGAAAATATAGATATTGTTACGAGCTTGGGGTTCGTGACAATAAAAACTGCCGATTTTTTTTTTAATTAAAGGGCTTTGTCGCTTAGCGACCACATCGCCCAGTGCAGGAAAATACAAAATTATTGATTACGATCTATCTTATAACTAACTTGTACAATTGCTTAGCCTTATCGGAAACTGGAAAAGCAAGGATAGTATTACAAAAGCCAATATCATACCTTTTATATTGTCCGAAAACATTAATTCTAGTATTTTCATTCCGGACACACTCCATCAGAACATGAAAGACATCATCAACCACTCCACAGTCATCACAATTTGGAGACAAAGCTTTCCTCATTAAGTAATAAAACTTATTTGATGGAATATGTCCGGAACGAAGTCTTAAGGCTACAGTAATTAGGTTTTTATTGAGGTCACAATCAATCCACGGAACCCGAGAAATCTCTGGCTGGATAGTTCGATACTGTTGGTATTTAGTCGATTTAATTGTGCAAAAATTAATCAATTCTTACTTTTTAGTAATAGCAACACTGTCACTTAATGATTCGTATAAAACCAACAACTCCTGTCAGTTCTTCCAATTCATGAAGCGCCTTTCCAAGCACTTCTTCGACTCCGCCCCCAACCATCGAAACCCGCTGGTTGTCGAGGCCGCCAGATATACTCCCTCCCAAATTAGTAAACTCCGCCGTCCAAGGCACGTTCTCGCCGACCCAGATGACCCTATAACCGTCCTCCAAGAGAGCAGTAGGGCAACCAGCACGCTTAGGAAAAACAGATGGGTCGATCTCCAGAGGCCTTTTTTTTCGTGTCGGGCTGGATAAACCCATGTTAAAATCGAAAAACATTTTCAAAATATTTTTTTATATACAGTTCGGTGTCTAACCTACATGATACAAGGCTAATATTATGAATAAGTTTATTTTAAATATTGAAAAAAAAATCTTAAACCCTAAAATCCTGATCGCTCTGGGTTGACCCAACTCCCGATTGAATGAAAAAAATATTCTTTAACTTTTTAATGAGAAGGTTCATATGAAACAACTTATTTAGATTACATAACAAATAGTTAATCTTCATGGTAATAAAATATTTTTAGTTATATTAACAATACTTTTACCACAATTTGAATTTAAAATTGTGACCGGGCATTTTATCTCATCGCTCTGCGCTGAGGTAAAACATCGCGCTCATCCCTAGTTACGCGTTATTGACACTCTATTCCCCTCCCGTGGGGCAACGGCAGGGGTGGTCTAACTACCGAGGAGGATACCTGTGTGCCACGTTCCCCTGCTCCAACATTACGAAGGTAAGTTTATGATTGCTCTGGATTTGGTTCTCGAATTTTATGATTGCTATGGCACGTTATTTAAATTAAATAGTAAGCTTGTGAATGTGTTTGTTACGTGAATTAAGTGATCGTTATGATGTTTTTTATGAGACGTAATCACAACTTTCTGCTGCTTTTAAATTCGGCTATATTTATGATTTTGTGACTTTTTCTGATCGCTATGGCTGTGATTGCTCTGTCCAAAAAGACCAGAGCGATGATATTTTGCAATTATTGTACGTTATAAACCTATTTTAAGTAGTAGTACCGGACTGTAACAATGACAAACGATGAACTATGCATATAACCTTTAATTTATAACCTTTCCTGGGTTTCTTTGGGTAACCTAAACCCATAAACAGATTTTGACGTATTTTACCTTGATGATATTATTATATTGGCATTTAGCTAACCACAACTGTAACCCTTTCTTCTCTAAAATTTAATGGCAACTATTGTTGCTGATTGAAATCATGCCTCGACATAAATTATCTATTGAAGAAAAACGTCTTAGGAAGAAATTAGATGAGCGTCGTAGAATGGCCAAGATTAAAAATGATCCATTGCAGATCTATACGCACAATGGCTTGTAAAGTCAAGAGAGAGTTACCAAAGGAAAAAAGTTCGGGGCACAGTACTACCAATGAGTGATTTGACTCCAAGCCAGCAAAAGGTTCGTAGGAAGAAAAGTAGGCAGAGTTCTCGACGATATTATTTAAAGAAAAAAGTGGATAAGTTACCAGCAACTGATGAGCTCCCAATAAATGAAGAACATATCTATATGTCTGAGAACCGTGATCCTCTTTGAAATGTTCCTCAATCATCTACAACCTTAAGCACCAACAATGTAAAAAAACACAGAGAGATACTGCAAACTATAACACAAGATGTTGAAAATGAGTTTAACATTATTAATCGTATAAAAGTTCATTCTCAGACAAGTTCCTGTCTTCCAGAGACCATCAAACTTCGAACTTCAACGAACATTAAAAAAAAAGAATTGGCCAAATTGGTCCAGGCGTTGTTGAGTTATGCGCTTACCAACACATTTTGCGATTCATTTTTATATTATAGATATTCCGTATTTTTGATATGTATGACTGATAATATGCCTTGACCTTTTTCTAAAATAATACATTTCTCTTACATATCTTAATCTTGTTACACGTACTCTGAATATGACTGAAAACGGCTAAATAAATAATATTTTATCAATATAAATTTTTTTGTTTCACTGATTTCACCATTTATGATCGCTCTGGCACCAATTATGATTGCTCTGGCCGCGAAATTTTTTGAACTTAAATATTTCCATAACTGTTTGAGTAAATTGAAGGCCAATAGTAAAAATGTACTATTTGAATATCATTCTTTTTAATGAGATACATAATTACCATTAAATATCAATATCTGAAAAGCACCAGAGCGATCACACGAATACGCCCGTTTTGGAGATTGACCCAGATACAAGAAACCGACATACCGGCCTCGCCGACGAGGTCCCTCGCGACGTCCCCCAGTAAATGCCCCCCACCGACCCTTGCTCGATGTAGTGCCAGCCCGCGCCGCAGCTGAGCCAGTAGATTTAAATTCCCGACTCTGTCCTCTGAGTTTGTTTCGGCATTTCTTCTCAGAGTAGTCAATTAGGAAATGCCGACCCCATCGTTCGTTAAATAATCAAAATTAGATCCAGCCTGTCCCAACTTGCTGCCCTCCCCCCAGCGACGCCCTAAGCCGAGGCTCGTACCCCACAGGGGGTGCCCTTAGCGTGTAGTCGCTTAGTTTATTTAGTTAGTTTTAAGCCCCTGGCTGGAGGCTTTGAGTTCTCTCAAGGCAGCCGCAGGATTGTCCGGTTAAGTAGTCACGACCTCTCAAGGTCAACTACGAGATGCCATTTATAAAAAAAAAAAAAACAGTTCTTCCCTTTTTATAGGTTAGGTTAGGTTAGGTTAGGTTCCCCCCCGGTGGGGGTCCCCCCACAGCGCATACGTCCTCGTCGTGATCCCCGGGCAACGCCGTGTCTGACCACCGTAACGGAGTGGCAGACCGGCGGCTAAAGTGCGCTGTGACTTGCAGGCAACAGGCGGACGTCTGCAACGATGCCTAAAAAAACAAAGGCGAGACGCCTCCGGGCGATTTTTAACCGAATGTCCCTCCGGGGACGATATAAACGGCCCTTCTCAGGGCCAACGCAGTGGCCCTTTCCAGGGCCAATCCACCGGCCCTTCTAAGGGCCACGTCGAAGCTGGCCGCGCATCATCTGTGGCCAGTTTATCCAGTCTGCAGGCGGAGTTTTCGGACTCCGGCGAGTCCACTATGGACACGTCGGCGGCCGAAAACGACCGCCTCCAGCGGAAGCGGGCCTACCTGAGGCTCGGGTCCGGGGGCTCCTCGGGGTCTGTGGGCAAGTCGGAGAAGAGGCCGAAGTCAAGAAAGGCCTCGACTCCTGCTCCGACTCCTGCTTCGACTCCCACCCACGACGTGGGTCTGGTGGACGCCGAGCGTCAGTTAGGCCTAGCAAGGAGGGAGCAGCTGCAGCAGGACCTAGAAGAGAGGGTCGCTGTCAGGGAGCAGCAGGCGCGGTCCGCCAGGTCGAGGGCTGGCTATGGCACATCCAATGTGCTGTACGCCGACCACTCCTTGGCGGAGCTGGAGCGCATGGCGCTCCAGGACAAGGAGGAGGTACTGGAGGTCGCCTCCAAGTCCTCGAACCTGAAGGGGACCTTCCAGAAGGCCCTCAAATGTCGGGCCGTGAGCATGCACGGCATTGTCACCGAGCTGGTGAAGCGCACGGCCACAGAAGAGACGCGGCAGCTGCAGGCGAGGGTGGATCGCCTGCAGCTGGAGGTCAGCCAGCTGCACCAGAAGCTGGCTGAGGCCACGGCCCGGCAAGCCCAACCTGCGCCTGCCCCTGGTCCGGCAGAGGGAGGCTCCTCCTCCCCTGGCAACCTCGTGGAAATAATCCGCGGGGTTGTTGTGGAGGAGAGGGCCTTCATCAGGGGCTGCTTCGCCGGTATTGAGGACCGGCTCCTGCCGGAAAAGCGGCTCCGCCCGCCGTTAGCGGCGGATAAGAGTCCGCCACCGACGGAGCCGGTGCTTGTACCTGCGCAGCCTGCGGGAGACCCGAAATCGGGTGCGCAGGCCCAGGCCCCGAAGCCCTCCAAGGGCAAGGGGAAGGGCAAGAGGAGCACGGAGGCCCCTCAAACCCCCACCACAAGCGCGGAGGGAGCGTCTGCCACTCCGGCAGCCCCCCAGAACACGCAGCGGGAGGACGCCATGCTCCCCTCCACCACCCCGTCCAACCAGGCGTGGACGAAAGTGGTCAAGGGGGGAAAGGCCAAAAAGTCCAAGCCCGCTGCGACTGCTCCGGCAGCCCAGAAGGCTCCGGCGGGCGGGAGGAAGTTGGTTCCTCCCAAAACTGCAGCGGTCGTGGTGACCATCACCCCGGAGGCCGCAGAGCGGGGCGAAACGTATGAGTCCGTCCTAAGACGGGCTCGTGCTAACGCGGATCCCTCTCGGCTGGGGATCGGTAACATCACGTGCCGCCGCACCCAGGCCGGAGCCCGAATTTTTGAGTTCGGGGGGGAGCAGCGCAGCGCAAACGCGGACCTCTTTGCAACAAAGTTGCAAGAGGTCATCGCGGATGTGGCGACGGTCGCCAGACCCGTCAAGACCGCATCCTTGGAGGTGATCGATATGGACGATTCGGTCACCAAAGAGGATGTGGTGGCGGCCGTTGCCGCTGCGGGAGGCTGCAGCGCCAGCGCCGTGAAGGGGAGAGCCATCAGGCCCGGCCGCCGCGGCATGGGCGCAATCCGCGTCGAGTGCCCAGTCGCGGCGGCGGTGGCCGCCCTTAAGGCGACCAAGGGACGGCTGCTCGTGGGCTTCAGCTCGGCTGTGGTCCGGCTGCTTGAGGACAAGCCTGCGCGGTGCTTCAAGTGCTTCGCGCCGGGCCACACCCGATCTACGTGTCCCTCCAAGTTCGACTGGGGAGAGTCTTGCTTCCAGTGCGGACAGGAGGGACACAGGAGTGCCACTTGCAGCGTCGCCACGCCACACTGCCCGGCGTGTGCTGCCAGCGGCCGCCCCGCGGGGCACAGGATGGGGGGCAGGAGTTGCCAGCCTCCCGCGAGGAAGGGCATAGTGCCGGCGCAGGTTCGCCCTGTCGCCGCCACCGCCGCTGTCGCCGCCGCTGTTACTCCAGCTCCAGCGGCGGTGGCTGAGGAGGGGGGTGCGATGTCGGAATAATGATTTCCTATCACCGCACCCTCCAGGCGAACACCAATCACTGCAGAGCGGCCCAGGACCTGCTGGTGCAGGCCATGGCTGAGTGGTTGGTGAACGTAGCGGTGGTCGCCGAGCCCTACTCGATCCCCGGCAGTTGGCTGGGTGACGAGGACGGCTTGGTGGCACTAGCGGCGCGGTCCTCCACAGACTCCCCTCCCCTCTCGCTATTAGAGAGGAGACCGGGATACGTGGCCGCCGCGTGGGGAGAGATAGCCCTCGTGGGCGACTTCCGACTCCTCCCAGGTGGAAGCCAGCAGGCGACGGGTGCGGGGGCACCCTCGCCTGTATTGCACAAGCTTCCACCAGTGCCGGACGGGAATGGCCAGGTGTTCCCGGTCATTCCCGTAGCCCCCCAGCCGGGGGGATCATGCGGGGCCCGCCAGTTAGGCAGGCATGCGCCGGGGGGGTTGTGGACGCAAAGGCTAAGCCGGATTCCCATGACCCCCCCATCAAGGCGATGAGGGAACACCGCTGAGTTTTAGTGGGTATACTGCCACCCTGGCAGGGAGTCCCACATACTCCGTGTCGTCCCCCGACGAGCGGAGATGCGTAATGTCATTTCTCAGCGACAAAAAAAAAAAAAAAAAAAAAAAAAAAGGTTCCCCCCCGGTGGGTTTCCGCATTGTCGGGGCGGGGGGGCTTGGACACCCACGGTGAAGCTAAGAGGAACCCGAGGAGGGGCCGCTCGTCAGGGCTTCTGCTGACAAGCCGACGACGTAGCGGCCAAAGGTAGGTTGCGGTGTCGCTTGGGCGACATCGCAACTGAGGCGGGCCGCGATGTCGTACGTAGCGGAGGCATCGCGGTTGAGGGTTGGAGGCCGCGGCGGGAGAGGAGTGCCGGTATTACGGTGCGCCGCTCTCCCTACCTTCCGCGGCCTTGACGGGGTCGCCACCGTTAGATGGCGGACGCGGTGGGGCTGCAGGGGAAGAGGAGTGTCGGTATTGCGTTGGCCGCTCTCCCTATCCTCTGCAGCCGAAAATTGGCAGGCGGCGGGGCCAATGTCCTGACCCGTCGCAGGGGGGACCAAGGGTGCCCAGACACGGGGTCGTCTGGCGCCCACGTGCTGGTTTGGTCCCTGGGGTGGTCACGGCGTGCTATGTGTTCTGGTGCGCCGGTGATGGGGAGTACTCCCCAGAGGAGGGTCCGGTAACGGACGGCCGCGGCGGGTTCACGGATGAGTGCTAACGCGTGCCCGTGTTCCCGCCGTAAGCGGCAGAGGTGGACACCGTGGAGTTTTAGTGGGTTAGAGTCCCACATAACTGCACTATCTCCCCGTGGTAGTGTAGTATGCATGAGCATTTCTCCACGTGAAAAAAAAAAAAAAAAAAGGTTAGGTTAGGTTGGGGTGGGGTGCACGTTGAAAAGCCTCCTCGTGGCGCACCCTGGGCAACGACGGCTCCAATTGCCCACCAGGTTTTGGTGGACAATTGGGGCCGGCGGCTAATTTTCAACACACGGGGGAAGGTCATGGTTCCAATCACCGATCATCTTTGATTGTCGGTGAAGGGAACCGGGCTACAGACGGGCGGTCGTACGTCCACTCCTCCTCTGCTTACAGAGGGATGTGAGTGGGCGTAGACTGGGAAGGGGCGGTTCGCGCCGCAGTACCCACGAGGGCGTGGGTGGTGAGGGTGTCCATTGTCCACGCTGCGTCTGTCCGGCATCCGGCGGCAGCGTGGGGACGCCCGCGCCGGGGCGGCGGTTGGTTCTGCCCAATCGTCGGCCACACCGTAATCCTGAGTTCAGGAACGGGGGTCCGGGCCACTGAGGCTCGGGCCGCGAGGAAGACAACCTCTTTAAAAAATTACCCCAATCCCAAGGTCTAGCGTGCCGAGGGGATGTATGACCGGAGGGCATCCGGTAAGTTAGCGCGAACAAGGGACCTCACCCTTTAAAAGGAACAATGGAAAAGACTGGTGCCAAAACTATTCCCCAGGCGGGTACCCTCCTACCCAAGGAGGGAGAATCCCGCCCTTCCTCGGAAGGCAGCCCCTTCGTATCTGGGGGGGGCAACATTAGTCTCGTGGGCCGGCAGACCACTGCCGACCTGCGTCAACCTGCGCTTGCCTCGCAAGAAAAGGCGCTCCGGGTTAGCCTGGAGCGCCTGTGCGACGCAAGCGAACCGCTTGCCGTCGTGGACGGCAACAAGAGCCGAGGAGGCTCATGTCCTGAAAAGGACCAAGACTTGCAGGGGTGCACCTCCAAATCTCGGAGGAAGCGCCCACTAAGCAGGGACTCGGGGTCGATGGGCCTCTCCTCCAGTGAGGAGAATCTGTCGGCCCCCAAGGTGCCAACGGCACAGAGAGGGCGGGGTCGGGCGAGCGGAGCCACCGCTCGGTTGCCGAGCCGTGACCGAACGGGTCGGTTCATGCCGATCTCTCGGCCCGCAACGCCAGCTCCTGTAGAGCGTCCGGTGGAGGGCGCAGAAAGTGACCCGGGGCCCTCGATAGTGGACCTGAGCGAGGACTCCTCGCTGATCTCGCTGGGGTCCAATAAGGCGGAGGCGAACGCCGCAAAGCGGGCGCAGCGGAAGTTGGTGGCGGCTGACGAGGTCGGTGAAATGGCCCGACTGGCCCGAGAGCGACGCTCTGCTCAGGCGGCTGCCGGGGGAAGCCTGTCGGCGGTGGCGCTCAGTCGCCAAGTTTTGGACGGCGTGGACGTCGTCCTGAAGGTTGCCACTAAGTCTGGCAGCCTGAAGGGCACATTCACCCGCGCCCTGAAAGAGGCGGCTGATGGCATCAGGGAGGCAGTTGAGGTCCTCCTTGATCGCACGAGCTCGGAGGAGACGGCGAAGCTGTGGGAGGAGAATGGCCGTCTCAAATCTGAGCTCGAGGACCTCAAGCGGGAGCTTGCCGCGCAGAGGGCGGAATGGCAGCAGAGGCGTCCTGCGGCTGCCGGTTTCGCTCCCGTCAGTGCCCCGCCACCGTCGGCCCCGTCGTTGGTCCCTGCCCCTGCGCAGCATGCGGATGCGGAGATCGAGAAGATCGTTCGCATGTGCATGATGCAATGTGGGGGGATGATGAATGCCCGGCTGCAGGGCCTAGAGTCGAGGCTCCTCCCGGCGAAGAATCTCCGGCCGCCGCTCGCTGCTGATGGGCAGAGGGAGGGGGAACCCGCTAAGCTGGGCCCGACAGCCGGCAAACCCAAGGGGGCCCAAAAGCCCGCGGAAGGACGCGGAAAGCCCGTGGGGGGCACGTCTGCACCCCCCCCGCCGACTGCACCACCAGCGACCGCACCTCCTGCGACCGCACCCTCGGCGACCGCACCCCCGGCGACCGCACCCTCGACGACCGGACCCGGGTCCACCATGGAGACCTGGACGACGGTCGTCAAGAGGGGCCGCCGCAGGAAGAAGAAGAAGACGGCGCCGCCGCCATCGGAACCCGCTAGGGCACCGGCACCGGCATCTAAGAAGGCTCAGGGACCGCCTAGAGTCAGAGCCCCACGCTCCGCGGCTGTAGTGATTACGCTGCAGCCCGGAGCCGTCGAAAGGGGCGTCTCATACAAGGCGGTCCTTATGGAGGCCAAAGCCAAGGTCGCGTTCCCCGACCTTGGGATACCGTCTGGCCTCAAAATGAGGTCGGCGATTACGGGGGCGCGACTGCTGGAGGTGTCGGGTGCCTCTAGTGGCGAAAAGGCGGACGTCCTGGCCACCAAGCTGCGGGAGGTCCTCAACCCGGAGGACGTTCGGGTGTCCAGGCCGATGAAGACCGCTGAACTGCGCGTCGACGGCCTGGACGACTCGACGACTCCGGCTGAGGTCGCGGCGGCCGTCGCCAAGGCCGGTGGATGTCCGCCCGGGGACGTGCGGACGGGCGAGATTCGCGTCGACGCCTCCGGGCTCGGCGCGATCTGGGTGCGGTGCCCGGTGGCGGCGGCGAATAAAGTCGCCGACGCTGGGCGTCTGTTGGTGGGGTGGGTTGCAGCGAGGGTGAGGCAGCTGCAACCCAGGGCTTTGCGGTGCTACCGTTGCCTTGACATTGGGCATGTCAGGGCACGGTGCACCTCGTGCGTAGACCGCAGCGAGCTGTGCTATCGCTGCGGTCAGGCCGGCCACAAGGCGGCCCAGTGCTCCGCGGCGCCGAACTGCAGCCTCTGTACAGCTGCAGGGAGGCCCGCTGGGCACAGAGCGGGCGGAAAGGCTTGTGGCGGGCCTGCCCAAAAGGGGAAGAGAGGGGGTGCCAAGGCTGCCGGGGGCTCTTTACCCCCCCCTCAGCCTGGCCTCCCTTCGGCCGACTCCCGGCCTAGGAATGGTGCGGAGGGAATGGACTGTGCCTAATGGCGCTGTACCATTTCCTCCAGGGCAACATCAACCACTCTGCCAGAGCTCAGGATCTCTTGCTCCAGAGCATGGCAGAGTGGTCGATTCACGTGGCTGTGGTCGCCGAACCGTACTTTGTCCCCCCCAGGGATAACTGGGTGGGAGACCTGGACGGTTTGGTGGCCATCATTGGCGGGGCTCTTGCCAACCCGTCCCGAGGTCACGGCTGGGTGGCCGCCCTCGTGGACGGCATTGGCACGGTTGGGGCGTATTTTTCGCCCAACAAGAGTCTCGCCGACTTCGAGAGGTTCCTTGTCGAGTTGGGTGCCGTCGTGGGCCGACTCCACCCTCGCCCGGTGCTGTTGCTGGGGGATCTCAACGCCAAATCTGCGGCGTGGGGATCTCCAGTGACCGATGCTAGGGGCGAGGTACTGGAGGAGTGGGCGGTCACGACTGGCTTGACCGTCCTAAATCGGGGCACGGAGTACACGTGCGTGCGGCAGCGGGGCGGCTCAATAGTGGACGTCTCGTTCGCTAGCCCCGTTGTCGCGAGCCGTGTCCGCGACTGGCGTGTCGCCGCGGAGGTGGAGACGTTGTCGGATCATCGGTACATCCGTTTCGACGTCTCCGCCCAGACCGCCGGCGGCCGCGGTATACCGGCCCCGCGTGCGGACGGTCCGCGCTGGGCGCGTAAGCGCATCGACAGGGAGCTTCTCGAGGAGGCCGCTATTGCCCAGGCCTGGTTCCGGGAGTCGGCGACGACCGGACCCGTTGACGTCGAGCAGGAGGCGCTGTGGTTCCGCGGGGCGATGACGCAAATCAGCGACGCGTCCATGCCCCGGGTCCACGCACAGTCAGCAAGGCGCCAGGTGTACTGGTGGACCGCCGAGATCGCGCAGCTGCGCGTCGCGTGCGCGGCGGTCAGGCGCCAGTACACCCGATACCGGAGGAGACGTCTTCGGGTCCCTGACGAAGAAGCCGCGCGGTATGAGGTGTACCGCGCGGCGAAGAGGACTCTGTGGCTGGCCATCGGCGAGGCGAAGTCGCGAGCCAGGGAGGAGATGTTGGAGACTCTAGACGGGGATCCGTGGGGGCGCCCTTATCGCGCGGTTCGAGGGAAACTTCGAGCCGCGGCGCCCCCGCTTACGGAGAGTCTCCAACCCGAGCTGCTGGAGGAGGTGGTCGCAGCCCTCTTCCCGGCGAGAGCGGAGCACACTCCGCCGCCGATGGCATTGCCCACGGCCGCAGAGTCCACTGAAGAGAACGCCATCAGCGTCCCAGAGGTGACACAGGCAGAGATGGGGGCAGCCGTGTTGCGGCTCCGGGCCAAGAACGTGGCTCCGGGGCCCGACGGGATCCACGGCTGCGTGTTAGCCCTTGCTCTGAAGGAGCTTGAGCCCCAACTGAGAGCACTCTACACAGCGTGCCTTGAGCAGGGCCAGTTTCCCACTTTGTGGAAATCTGGTCGTCTGGTCCTGCTCAAGAAGGCGGGGCGCCCTGCGGACTCGCCGTCCGCGTACCGGCCCATAGTGCTGCTAGACGAGGTGGGTAAGCTGTTCGAGCGGATAATCGCTGCCCGCCTCGTCGGCCACTTGTGCGGAGAGGGGCCGGATCTGGACGGCAGCCAGTTTGGCTTTCGGCACGGGCGCTCTACCATTCATGCTGTGTCGCGAGTGAGAGTCCTGGCGGAGGAAGCGGTGGCCCGGGGCGGGGTGATGTTGGCGGTGTCCTTGGACATCTCCAACGCCTTCAACACCCTGCCCTGGAGTTGTATTCGGGAGGCACTGCGGTACCATCGGGTGCCTCCCTACCTCCGCCACGTCGTTGGGGCTTATCTGTCGGAGAGGTGTGTCACCTACGTGGGACGTGATGGCGGACACCAGCACCGCATGTCGTGCGGTGTTCCACAGGGCTCGGTCTTGGGCCCGCTCCTGTAGAACATCGGGTACGACTGGGTGTTGAGGGGCGAGCTCCAACCGGGCGTGGACCTTACGTGTTATGCTGACGACACGCTGGTCACGGCCCGGGGGAGCTCGCACAGGGAGGCAGCGTTGTTGGCGACGGCTGCGGTGTCACAGGTGGTGAGCCGCATACGTCGCCTGGGCCTGGAGGTGGCCCTCAACAAGTCGGAGGCCATGGTGTTTCATGGCCCCCGGCGGGCGCCGCCGCCCGGATCACACATCGTGGTCGGGGGGGCTCGGATCGCTGTCGAGTCCACCATGAAGTACCTGGGATTGGTGCTCGACAGCCGGTGGGATTTCGGCCCCCACTTCCGGCGGCTGGCGCCCAAGTTGTTGGGCGCGGCTGGGGCGCTGTCAACGCTGCTTCCCAATCTGGGGGGCCCGAGCGCCGCCTGTAGGCGGCTCTACGTGGGGATCGTGCGATCCATGGCCCTGTATGGGGCCCCGATCTGGGCGACTGACCTGACGGCCGGAAGCATCGCAGTACTGCGAAAGCCGCAGAGGGCGATGGCTGTCAGGGTCGTCCGGGGGTATCGCACGATCTCCTACGAGGCGGCTTGCGTACTGGCTGGATCCCCGCCCTGGGACCTGGAGGCGAAAGTACTCGCGTCACTGTACCGGTGGCGCGAGGAAGCGCGGGCGCGAGGCGAAGGGCTGACGCAGCGCCATATGGAGCTGCGTCGGTCTCAGCTTCGCGAGGTCCTGGTGGCGGAATGGCGGGACAGGCTTTCACGCCCTACCGCCGGCCTCGGCACCATCGAGGCGGTCCGGCCAGTACTCGAGCGCTGGCTCGGGAGGAGGCACGGCTCCCTGTCGTTTCGGGTGACGCAGGTGCTCTCGGGGCACGGTTGCTTCGGGAAGTACCTGTGTCGCATAAACAGGGAGCCGGACGCCCGGTGTCACCACTGCGTCGACTGCCGGGAGGACACGGCGTGGCATACGCTGGCAGAGTGTGCCGCTTGGGAGGAGCCGCGCCGTGCCCTCATCTCAGAAGTAGGCAGTGACCTCTCGCTGCCGGCCGTGGTCGAGTCCATGGTCGACAGCGAGGAGTCCTGGGACGCGGTGGTTTCCTTCTGCGAAACGGTCGTCTCGCAGAAGGAGGCTGCGGAAAGGGAGAGGGAGATCTCGTCCACTCACCCTGCCCGCAGCAGGCGCACCGGGCGTCGGCGGAGGGCGGACAACGCCCTCTTCCGGCCCCCCTAAACGGGTCCAGGGGCGACGGACTCGGGGACGTCCGTCGCCCCCCACACATCAGGACCCGAGGTGGCGGCGCGATGTGTTCCACGCGCGCCCCTCTTAGACGTCGCGGGGGGAGTCAAACACCTCACTCCCCCCCCCGACCAGACGGGGCCCGCTGAGGCGGGCCGGCACCAGCCGGGGGTTGCGGAAGGATCGTACGTTCCCGCGACCCCCGGCGTAGGTGTGAGATGGAACACCCGGGGTGGTTTTTAGTCAGTAAGAGTCTGACAGACCCCGCCGCCCGCCCCAGGGCGGCGGACATCCATGAGGATTTTCCACCCCGGATCAAAAAAAAAAAAAAAAAAGGTTAGGTTGGGGTGTTGGGCGCTGCTGGGGCGCTGTCAACGTTGCTTCCCAATCTGGGGGGCCCGAGCGCCGCCTGTAGGCGGCTCTACGTGGGGATCGTGCGATCCATGGCCCTGTATGGGGCCCCGGTCTGGGCGACTGACCTGACGGCCGGAAGCATCGCAGTACTGCGAAAGCCGCAGAGAGCGATGGCCGTCAGAGTCGTCCGGGGGTATCGCACGATCTCCTACGAGGCGGCTTGCGTACTGGCTGGATCCCCGCCCTGGGACCTGGAGGCGAAAGTACTCGCGTCACTGTACCGGTGGCGCGAGGAAGCGCGGGCGCGAGGCGAGGGGCTGACGCAGCGCCACATGGAGCTGCGTCGGTCTCAGCTTCGCGAGGTCCTGGTGGCGGAATGGCGGGACAGGCTTTCGCGCCCTACCGCCGGCCTCGGTACAATCGAGGCGGTCCGGCCAGTACTCGAGCGCTGGCTCGGGAGGAGGCACGGCTCCCTGTCGTTTCGAGTGACGCAGGTGCTCTCGGGGCATGGTTGCTTCGGGAAGTACCTGTGTCGCATTAACAGGGAGCCGGACGCCCGGTGTCACCACTGCGTCGACTGCCGGGAGGACACGGCGTGGCATACGCTGGCAGAGTGTGCCGCTTGGGAGGAGCCGCGCCGTGCCCTCATCTCAGAAGTAGGCAGTGACCTCTCGCTGCCGGCCGTGGTCGAGTCCATGGTTGACAGCGAGGAGTCCTGGGACGCGGTGGTTTCCTTCTGCGAAACTGTCGTCTCACAGAAGGAGGCTGCGGAAAGGGAGAGGGAGATCTCGTCCACTCACCCTGCCCGCAGCAGGCGCACCGGGCGTCGTCGGAGGGCGGACAACGCCCTCTTCCAGCCCCCCTAAACGGGTCCAGGGGCGACGGACTCGGGGACGTCCGTCGCCCCCCACACATCAGGACCCGAGGTGGCGGCGCGATGTGTTCCACGCGCGCCCCTCTTAGACGTCGCGGGGGGAGTCAAACACCTCACTCCCCCCCCCGACCAGACGGGGCCCGCTGAGGCGGGCCGGCACCAGCCGGGGGTTGCGGAAGTATCGTACGTTCCCGCGACCCCCGGCGTAGGTGTGAGATGGAACACCCGGGGTGGTTTTTAGTCAGTAAGAGTCTGACAGACCCTGCCGCCCGCCCCAGGGCGGCGGACATCCATGAGGATTTTCCACCCCGGATCAAAAAAAAAAAAAAAAAAGGTTAGGTTGGGGTGAGGCATCGCGGTTGAGGGTTGGAGGCCGCGGCGGGAGAGGAGTGCCGGTATTACGGTGCGCCGCTCTCCCTACCTTCCGCGGCCTTGACGGGGTCGCCACCGTAAGATGGCGGACGCGGTGGGGCTGCAGGGGAAGAGGAGTGCCGGTATTGCGTTGGCCGCTCTCCCTATCTTCTGCAGCCGAAAATTGGCAGGCGGCGGGGCCAATGTTCTGACCCGTCACAGGGGGACCAAGGGTGTCTAGACACGGGGTCGTCTGGCGCCCATGTGCTGGTTTGGTCCCTGGGGTGGTCACGGCGTGCTATGTGTTCTGGTGCGCCGGTGATGGGGAGTACTCCCCAGAGGAGGGTCCGGTAACGGACGGCCGCGGCGGGTTCACGGATGAGTGCTAACGCGTGCCCGTGTTCCCGCCGTAAGCGGCAGAGGAGGACACCGTGGAGTTTTAGTGGGTTAGAGTCCCACATAGCTGCACTATCTCCCCGTGGTAGTGTAGTATGCATGAGCATTTCTCCACGTGAAAAAAAAAAAAAAAAAGGTTAGGTTAGGTTTTGTTTTTTTTTTTTTTTTTTTTTTTTATTGCTACTTCCTCTGACATGGATCAGAGCCTATTTTATCTAATGCTACTCTTTCATTCCAGTTCTATCAAGTATTCCTCTCGCACGTTTATTCCGCATACTTTATCTTTCTTTCTTTCTCTGTCATGCTGTTTTCCCGGTGGGATTCCGGTCTATACTATCTGCCTAGTCTATCTACTTTTTACTTATATCTTTATTTTCTCAGGGTTTCATATTTACGCCATACACAATTATCTTTATTTGAATTATGCCCAATAGCCTTTTACATTATTACTTACTGTTCTAGTTTTGTTAGCTTTTCATGTTTACAGTATTATAGTCTTACAATTACGCTTATATTTAATATTATTTCTATTTATGCTACAAACAGTGTTTTGAGGTTTCGGGCTTACAACACCAACATGTTTATTATGTTTTCCATGCCCAGTAAACATTTTCGCCCAATTTTTCTTACATATTACATAATTTAATAACTATTGCTTATTTTATGTCTAAACTATGCTTATTTCTACTTTTAATTACTAATAGTATATCTTAATTAATTTTGGTGTATGATGTACTTACATATATTTCATAATATATGGTCATCATACTTTTTATTACTTGTTTCTCTTTACGACTGTTTCTACTAGTTTTAGACAATAGTCCATGAACTTTTCCCTTCGTTTGTCCATCATAATACATTTTATGTTTTCTACTGTTAATTTTGTATCTAGTTTCTGTTCGATCTTAAATCTTTCGTATCCGAACACTGGGCATTCCAAGACAATGTGGGGAACGGACTCCTCTTCGTCCGGGTCACAAGTGCATGAGGGACTCTCTTTGCGCTTAAAGCGGTATAAGTATTCGGAGAATCCCCCATGGCCGGTCAACAATTGAGTGCTCAGGAATGTCGGCTCAAATTTTCGGATCACTCCGTATGCAGCAATCACATCCGGGAAGAAGAGTTTCGTGATTCCGGCTACTTCACCTGACTTATATCTCGCATCCCATTCGCGAATCGTTTCCAGTCTAAGCTGTCGCTTCGCAAATGAGACGGGAAACAGTTCGTAGTCCGGTTTCCTCTTTCTTGATGCTTCAGCGGCTTCCTTAGCGAGTTGATCTGCCCTTTCATTCCCCTCCAATCCAGCGTGTGCTTTAATCCAGAACAGAGATACCACTTTGTTCTGTCGAGATAGTTCTGTAAGGTTCTCGCGGGTTTCTACAGCTAGTGGATGGAGGGAGCCGAGGTTAGTGATCGTCTGTAAAGCCGCCATTGAGTCGCTGTAAATTCCAAACGTGGGTGCTTCGTGTGTCCTGATCCGCCTTGTCGCCTCGCAGACGGCTAGCAGTTCCGCTTGGTACACTGTGCAGTATGACGGCAAGCAAAGTTTGACGGCCCGAGTTTCCTCTTCGCCCTCCCACAAGGACAGGGCTGCGCCGACTCTTCCTCCAACCTTGCTGCCGTCAGTGAAGATTTTGACTGCACAGTTACTATTTGCGTTCACGTCGTTCTGGTCTCTGAGGCATGTCAGCTCGATGTCTGCGAGAGCTGCAGGGTGTGGCACTTTTGTTGCCGGCATTTGTCGCTCGATCTCTCTGTCCCCCAGTTCAGGCAGGGGCGCCCCCTTCCTGATCCTGTATAGCGAGGCTACCTCACGTACACGAAGATCCAGTGGGAGCACACCCGCCAGAACAAGCGCTGAGTTCAGAGAGACCGTGCGATAAGCCTTGCACATTTTTTGTGCGAAGCCCCTCTGTACAGTCCCGAGCTGTTTACGCACTCCAATTTTTTCGGCAGCTGGTGCCCAGACGCTCGCCGCATATAAAATGATGGGTTCGATGGTTGCTGTGTATATGGTTCGTATCACTTCAGGATTTAGGCCCCAACTCGCCTTCGCTGCTCTTGCGAGCTGTTTGTAGATGTTGATAGCCTTCCTACAGACATTTGATACGTGTGCGTTAAATGTGAGCTTTTCGTCGAACGTCACACCCAATATCTTAATTTCTTTAGACATGTCAATGCTCACCCCGCCCATGCTCAGGCGTGGAGTGTCGAATTTAAGCTTGCGCGTGATTACCATTGCATTGGTCTTATGAGGCGCGAATTTGAGCTTATTTTCGACGCCCCACCCCCGAACAAGCTCGAGAGCAGCATTGGCGTGTCTTTGCACTTCTTGTGCAGTCTGACCATCGAACACCATGACGACGTCGTCTGCAAACGCCTGCACGTAGTGACCAGCAGATTCAAGGGCACTCAGCAAGGGATCCAGTAGCACATTCCACAAGATGGGCCCACCTATTGATCCTTGAATGCACCCCTTGCTGGTCGCCTTTGTGCAGGTTTCCCCGTTATATCTCACCGTGACCTTCCTTTGGTCAAGGTAGCTGTCGAATACCTTTCGAATGTTTAGTGGGCAGTTCGCATTTGCCAGTTGGACCCTAATCGCCGGCCACCATGCGCTGTCAAAGGCGCCCTCTATATCCAAAGACACGACGGTTGTGATTTTCTTCTCGTCCAATTTGGTTTTCACATGTTGCATAAGTTTATAGAGGGCGTCTTCGCAGCTCTTTTGGGGCATGAATCCGAACTGGTTGGGGTTTAGTTTCGGCAGCAGGTGGTGCTTGAGTCTGGCAACTAACATCTTCTCGTACACTTTGCCCAGCACCGGTAAAAGTCCTATGGGGCGGTACGATTTGGGAGTTTTGTACGATTCTTTTCCTGGTTTCCTCAACACTATCACTGTGGCCTCCTTCCAGATAATTGGGAAATAATGGAGCTCTAGACATTTGTTGAGTACTTCCAGGAAAAGGTTTGGGTCACTCTTTATGGCATGACTGCATATGTCAGCAGTGAAACCGTCAGCACCGGGCGCTTTCTTCGGATTTAGGGAATCCAGAGCGGTGAGCATTTCCGTTGTTGTGAACGGGGGATCGTTCTGTCCCTCAGGTTGTTGTATGTTCACTACTGATGCTCGGTCCCTTATTTCTCTATGCATCCGGTTATCGTTCTCCCTTAGGTCTTCCGGATAGAACGTTTCCGCTAACAACTCTACAGAACCTTTTGCATCCAGAGTGATGCCGTCTTTTTCCAAGGGTATGTCCACCTCCCTTTTTGCCGTTCTCCCTATTACTCGGTAGATACCCTCCCATACGCTTTCCTTGTTCTGTTTGCAGCAAAATTCCTTCCAGCTTCCGATCAGGGCCTCCATAGCTTTGGCTTCATACTCGTCTCTGGCGATTTTATAAGCGTCCACCACACTTTGTTTTCGAATCGGTGCGGCGTTCTTGATTCTGCGTTTCCTAGTGGTGACTTCCTGTTTCATCTTCGCGAGCTCCTCTGACCACCATGGCAGGGTAAGTGTCTCTGTGTTTTTCTTAAATGGAATTGAAGCGTTGCTTGCATCTGTGATAGCTCTATTATAGTTTATTATGTAAGATTCTAATTTTCCAACTGTATTAATGGTTTTAATTTCCCCGATATCTAAATTGTATTCTGATTTTAATTGCTCAAATTTTTGATGAAAAGTTTCCCAATTTGCCTTCTTAGTATTATAAATTCTAGTTGTTCTTTTGACACTTACCCCAGCCGATTTTTTAAGTTTGATATCAAAGCTGATACCATTGTGGTCAGCGCTCGTGAGATTTACAACGACTTTCCAGTCCTCCACTAGGTCGAGCAGATCAATAGTGCAGGCCGTCACGTCAACAAAACTGGTGAAGCGTTTTCCGCCACGGATGGTGTCAAAGGTGGGGGTGTCACCATTGTTTAGAGTATGGAGGTCGTTTCGCGTTAGGTTAGGTTAGGTTAGGTTAGGTTAAGAAGGCGGGGCGCCCTGCGGACTCGCCGTCCGCGTACCGGCCCATAGTGCTGCTAGACGAGGTGGGTAAGCTGTTCGAGCGGATAATCGCTGCCCGCCTCGTCGGCCACTTGTGCGGAGAGGGGCCGGATCTGGACGGCAGCCAGTTTGGCTTTCGGCACGGGCGCTCTACCATTCATGCTGTGTCGCGAGTGAGAGTCCTGGCGGAGGAAGCGGTGGCCCGGGGCGGGGTGATGTTGGCGGTGTCCTTGGACATCTCCAACGCCTTCAACACCCTGCCCTGGAGTTGTATTCGGGAGGCACTGCGGTACCATCGGGTGCCTCCCTACCTCCGCCACGTCGTTGGGGCTTATCTGTCGGAGAGGTGTGTCACCTACGTGGGACGTGATGGCGGACACCAGCACCGCATGTCGTGCGGTGTTCCACAGGGCTCGGTCTTGGGCCCGCTCCTGTGGAACATCGGGTACGACTGGGTGTTGAGGGGCGAGCTCCAACCGGGCGTGGACCTTACGTGTTATGCTGACGACACGCTGGTCACGGCCCGGGGGAGCTCGCACAGGGAGGCAGCGTTGTTGGCGACGGCTGCGGTGTCACAGGTGGTGAGCCGCATACGTCGCCTGGGCCTGGAGGTGGCCCTCAACAAGTCGGAGGCCATGGTGTTTCATGGCCCCCGGCGGGCGCCGCCGCCCGGATCACACATCGTGGTCGGGGGGGCTCGGATCGCTGTCGAGTCCACCATGAAGTACCTGGGATTGGTGCTCGACAGCCGGTGGGATTTCGGCCCCCACTTCCGGCGGCTGGCGCCCAAGTTGTTGGGCGCGGCTGGGGCGCTGTCAACGCTGCTTCCCAATCTGGGGGGCCCGAGCGCCGCCTGTAGGCGGCTCTACGTGGGGATCGTGCGATCCATGGCCCTGTATGGGGCCCCGATCTGGGCGACTGACCTGACGGCCGGAAGCATCGCAGTACTGCGAAAGCCGCAGAGGGCGATGGCTGTCAGGGTCGTCCGGGGGTATCGCACGATCTCCTACGAGGCGGCTTGCGTACTGGCTGGATCCCCGCCCTGGGACCTGGAGGCGAAAGTACTCGCGTCACTGTACCGGTGGCGCGAGGAAGCGCGGGCGCGAGGCGAAGGGCTGACGCAGCGCCATATGGAGCTGCGTCGGTCTCAGCTTCGCGAGGTCCTGGTGGCGGAATGGCGGGACAGGCTTTCACGCCCTACCGCCGGCCTCGGCACCATCGAGGCGGTCCGGCCAGTACTCGAGCGCTGGCTCGGGAGGAGGCACGGCTCCCTGTCGTTTCGGGTGACGCAGGTGCTCTCGGGGCACGGTTGCTTCGGGAAGTACCTGTGTCGCATAAACAGGGAGCCGGACGCCCGGTGTCACCACTGCGTCGACTGCCGGGAGGACACGGCGTGGCATACGCTGGCAGAGTGTGCCGCTTGGGAGGAGCCGCGCCGTGCCCTCATCTCAGAAGTAGGCAGTGACCTCTCGCTGCCGGCCGTGGTCGAGTCCATGGTCGACAGCGAGGAGTCCTGGGACGCGGTGGTTTCCTTCTGCGAAACGGTCGTCTCGCAGAAGGAGGCTGCGGAAAGGGAGAGGGAGATCTCGTCCACTCACCCTGCCCGCAGCAGGCGCACCGGGCGTCGGCGGAGGGCGGACAACGCCCTCTTCCGGCCCCCCTAAACGGGTCCAGGGGCGACGGACTCGGGGACGTCCGTCGCCCCCCACACATCAGGACCCGAGGTGGCGGCGCGATGTGTTCCACGCGCGCCCCTCTTAGACGTCGCGGGGGGAGTCAAACACCTCACTCCCCCCCCCGACCAGACGGGGCCCGCTGAGGCGGGCCGGCACCAGCCGGGGGTTGCGGAAGGATCGTACGTTCCCGCGACCCCCGGCGTAGGTGTGAGATGGAACACCCGGGGTGGTTTTTAGTCAGTAAGAGTCTGACAGACCCCGCCGCCCGCCCCAGGGCGGCGGACATCCATGAGGATTTTCCACCCCGGATCAAAAAAAAAAAAAAAAAAAAAGGTTAGGTTAGGTTAGGTTAGGTTAGGTTGACAGCGGGGGTCCCCCCACAGCGCATACGTCCACGTCGTGATCCCCGGGCAACGCCGTGTCTGACCACCGTAACGGAGTGGCAGACCGGCGGCTAAAGTGCGCTGTGACTTGCAGCCAACACGCGGACGACTGCAAGTACGAGTATGCCGAAAAAGCAAAGACGAGACGCCTCCGGGCGCTTTTTAACCGATTGTTCCTCCGGGGACGACACAAACGGCCCTTCTCAGGGCCAACACAGTGGCCCTTCCCAGGGCCAATCCACCGGCCCTTCTAAGGGCCACGTCGAAGCTGGCCGCGCACCATCCGTGGCTAGTTTATCCAGTTTGCAGGCGGAGTTTTCGGACTCCGGCGAGTCCGCCATGGACACGTCGGCGGCCGAAAACGACCGCCTCCAGCGGAAGCGGGCCTACCTGAGGCTCGGGTCCGGAGGCTCCTCGGGGTCTGTGGGCAAGACGGGGAAGAGGCCGAAGTCGAAAAAGGCCTCGACTCCTGCTCCGACTCCTGCCTCGAGTCCGACCCACGACGTGGGTCTGGTGGACGCCGAGCGTC
Source organism: Luperina nickerlii (assembly GCA_963855955.1). Taxonomy (NCBI): domain Eukaryota; kingdom Metazoa; phylum Arthropoda; class Insecta; order Lepidoptera; family Noctuidae; genus Luperina; species Luperina nickerlii. The sequence goes on from OY979687.1 coordinate 16,372,719, forward strand.
AGTTAGGCCTGGCAAGGAGGGAGCAGCTGCAGCAGGACCTTGAGGAGAAGGTCGCTGCCAGGGAGCAGCAGGCGCGGTCCGCCAGGTCGAGGGCTGGCTATGGCACATCCAATGTGCTGTACGCCGACCACTCCCTGGCGGAGCTGGAGCGCATGGCACTCCAGGACAAGGAGGAGGTACTGGAGGTCGCCTCCAAGTCTTCGAACCTGAAGGGGACCTTCCAGAAGGCCCTCAAATGCCGGGCCGTGAGCTTGCACGGCATTGTCACCGAGCTGGTGCAGCGCACGGCCACAGAGGAGACGCGGCAGCTGCAGGCGAGGGTGGATCGCCTGCAGCTGGAGGTCAGCCAGCTGCACCAGAAGCTGGCTGAGGCCACGGCCCGGCAAGCCCAACCTGCTCCTGCGCCTGCCCCTGGTCCGGCAGAGGGAGGCTCCTCCCCTCCTGGCAACCTCGTGGAAATAATCCGCGGGGTTGTCATGGAGGAGAGGGCCTTCATCAGGGGCTGCTTCGCCGGTATTGAGGACCGGCTCCCGCCGGAAAAGCGGCTCCGCCCGCCGCTAGCGGCGGATAAGAGTCCGCCACCGACGGAGCCAGCGCCTGTACCTGCGCAGCCTGCGGGAGACCCGAAACCGGGTGCGCAGACCCAGGCCTCCAAGGGCAAGGGGAAGGGAAAGGGGAAGGGCAAGAGGAGCACGGTGGCTCCTCAAACCCCCACCACAAGCGCGGAGGGAGCGTCTGCCTCTCCGGCAGCCCCCCAGAACACGCAGCGGGAGGACGCCATGCTCCCTTCCACCACCCCGTCCAACCAGGCGTGGACGGAAGTGGTCAGGGGGGGAAAGGCCAAAAAGTCCAAGCCCGCTGCGACTGCTTCGGCAGCCCAGAAGGCTTCGGCGGGCGGGAGGAAGTTGGTTCCTCCCAAAACTGCGGCGGTCGTGGTGACCATCACCCCGGAGGCCGCAGAGCGGGGCGAAACGTATGAGTCCGTCCTAAGACGGGCTCGTGCTAACGCGGATCCCTCTCGGCTGGGGATCGGTAACATCACGTGCCGCCGCACCCAGGCCGGAGCCCGAATTTTTGAGTTCGGGGGGGAGCAGCGCAGCGCAAACGCGGACCTCTTTGCAACAAAGTTGCAAGAGGTCATCGCGGATGTGGCGACGGTCGCCAGACCCGTCAAGACCGCATCCTTGGAGGTGATCGATATGGACGATTCGGTCACCAAAGAGGATGTGGTGGCGGCCGTTGCCGCTGCGGGAGGCTGCAGCGCCAGCGCCGTGAAGGGGAGAGCCATCAGGCCCGGCCGCCGCGGCATGGGCGCAATCCGCGTCGAGTGCCCAGTCGCGGCGGCGGTGGCCGCCCTTAAGGCGACCAAGGGACGGCTGCTCGTGGGCTTCAGCTCGGCTGTGGTCCGGCTGCTTGAGGACAAGCCTGCGCGGTGCTTCAAGTGCTTCGCGCCGGGCCACACCCGATCTACGTGTCCCTCCAAGTTCGACTGGGGAGAGTCTTGCTTCCAGTGCGGACAGGAGGGACACAGGAGTGCCACTTGCAGCGTCGCCACGCCACACTGCCCGGCGTGTGCTGCCAGCGGCCGCCCCGCGGGGCACAGGATGGGGGGCAGGAGTTGCCAGCCTCCCGCGAGGAAGGGCATAGTGCCGGCGCAGGTTCGCCCTGTCGCCGCCACCGCCGCTGTCGCCGCCGCTGTTACTCCAGCTCCAGCGGCGGTGGCTGAGGAGGGGGGTGCGATGTCGGAATAATGATTTCCTATCACCGCACCCTCCAGGCGAACACCAATCACTGCAGAGCGG
>OY979687.1:16379520-16383867 GCA_963855955.1 Luperina nickerlii
GTGCCACTTCGAGGATCTTGTCGTCCGGCATGATCTTGGTACATTTGGCGGTAACCACTATCGGGTCGTCGCTTGGCGCGTTGAAACTAATTTTGCCCGAGCGCTCCGTTTCCTCTTCATCCAGGGTCACGAACCCGTTACTCGCGCTGTAGGCAGCCATGTACGACCCCTTCATTTCCCCTATGATGACCTGGGAAGTGACGTTGTCGTACACTGCCGCCTCAGATTCCCTGAGCAGTACCCTTAACAGTCCTTCAGATTCTCTGTGGAAGGTCTGCAGGATCTTCTTGCATGTCGCGAGATTGACCTCTCTGGTCGCTCTCACGATTGCTACGTACTCAAGGAATGCGCTCTTAACATGGTCCGTGGTGCCCGAAGTCACTGCGAGGGTCGGCGGGCTGACTTGCCCTTTGTCGGCTCTGGTTGGTTTGGGCTTCTGGGGTGTTGGTGTTTTTGGTGTAGTTTTAAAGAACTTTGTTACCGCTGTCTCCAGTTTGCGGGTTGGGTCCGATACGCGGCTGGTGTTTGGGAGCAGTGCGCCGAGGAAAGTGCCAATGGCTTTGAGGCTACTCCTCGACCGCGCCCGGTCCTCTGGGCTGGTTTTTGCGCTCTGCTCCTTTGCCGATTTTTCGGCCGCTGCCTTTGCCTGGGCCCTCTCTGATCCGCTTATTGTGGTCGGTCCTGTTGTGGGGGTCGTCGCGATGGCTGTTGGCCGTCCGGGGGACTTTAGGAAACTCAAGGTTTCCCCCCTGTCCTCATAGACGACCACCTCGTGTTTTTCTGAGGCCTTTAAACAGCCGAAGCGATCGACGACGTCTCCTCTCTCTCTTTCGACCACCATCGCGTCGATGCTGATGGTACGGGCTGTTACTGCCAGGTAGTCTGCTGCCTCCCTGATCTTTTGGAGTAGCGAGCTTGCCTGGGCAAATGGAGTTTCCTCTCCCCACTCGAGTAATGCGATCGTCTTTTCTTTAAATCGCACTAGACGGCATCGGTGAGAGGCTACTACCACTTGAGGCAGTGCAGCATACTTGCTGCCTTTCATGCTCGCTTTGGTGGTACTTCCGTTGATCAGGGCGGCAAGGCCTGGTGAGATGGGTATCCGGGCTCTGGCTCGGCTTGAACCTATGCAGAAGCTTATTCCCAACCTTTCCCTCTCCTGATTCATAAACAGGGCGACGCCTCGCAGTCTGATACCTGGGGCTCCATCTCCTCCGCATCCCAGGAACTGTGTTAATGACATGGCGTTAGGGGCTGGCTGAGGGCTGGCTTCCGCTGTTTCCGATTGTGGTTCTGTTGGTATTTCCGCTTCTGCTGTTTGTTGGGTGGTGTTTCTGTGGGTGGTATGTATGCTAGTGGTGAGTGGTATGTGTGTTTGTGGTGTGTGTGTTCGGTGTTGAGTTGTTGTTGTTGTGATGGTCGTTGTTGACGTGGTGGTTGTTGATGTTGTTGATGGCGTGGTGTCTGTTGACGTGTTGGTTTGTCTTTGTCGATTCTGACGAGGCAAGGTTGCGTCCGTTTTGTTTGCCCCCGCCGCGACCGCAGCGACTCCGCTCACGAACGCCAAGAATGGTGTCCTTGTGGCCAGTCTCCCCATGATGGTGTGGAGTGTGGACTGGCTTAGCTGGGTTTCCAATTTTACCTCCAGCTCCATTCTGTCGTGACCAAATCTTGGGCACTCAAAGAGCAAGTGCCAGACTGTTTCCTCGCAGCTAGGGTCACAGACGCATGAGGGACTATCTTTGAGATGGAATCGGTGGAGGTACGCTGAGAATCCTCCGTGTCCTGTTAGGACTTGTACCTGGGCCGGTGTGAGAGCTGTGTCTCTGAGCATTCTTTTCGCCGCTAGGACGTCTGGGAAGAATACTTTCGTGACCGCCCCTGTACTCGAGGACTCGTATCGCGTCTGCCACTTCCTTATAGTCTCCTCCCGTATCTTCCTCCTCACGAACGATACGGGGACCTTGCTGTAGTCAGATGTTGTGTGTGTAAGTGCTGCCTCCTTGGCCAGCTCGTCCGCTCTCTCATTCCCGGCCGTTCCCACGTGTGCCTTGAGCCAGAAAAGCCTCACTTCCCTGTCCTCCAATCTCATCTCTCGGACGTCTCTTTTTATCTGGAGTGCCAGGTGGTGAGTTACGGACGGTCTCTTCAGCAGGTCGAGTGACGATCTTGAGTCGCTCAAGATGCTTACAGAGGCCGCCCTAGATTCTCTTGCCATCCTGACAGCTCTGTAGAGGGCGTACATTTCCGATTGGAAGACTGTGTTGTGAGGCTCCAGGCCGAAAGTACTGGACTTTGACTCCTTACCGTTCTCCCACCAAGTAAGGGCAGCTCCGACTTTCCCCTCTATCTTGCTGCCGTCGGTGTATATTTGGGGACCGGTTACTTGATGAGTTTCCAGTGTTTCAGGAGTCAAGTCCTCAAGGCGTGCATATTCCGTTGTAATGAGTAGTGCTGGATGGGGTTGTTGGGAGAAGTGCACGTTGCACTCCAGTTCGCAGTCCGATGGTATGAACTCCCGGGAATGGCCCTTTTTGATCGTGAAAAGGGTTGCCGCCTCGATTACCCGGAGATCTAGGGGTAGTTGGCCTGACAGGATGAGTGCCGATGTCAGAGAAACCGTGCGGTATGCCTTGCAGATTTTCTGCGCGAATCCCCTCTGCAGTGAGTCAAACTGATTCCTTGTCATCAATTTCCCAGCTGCGGGGGCCCACGCACTCGCTGCATACAACACGATAGGCTCTATCACCGACACGTATATTGTCCTGATTATCTCTCTGTTCAGACCCCAAGTCACTTTTGCTGCGCATGCCAACTGCTTGTAAATGTCCGCGGCCTTTTTACAGGTCGCAGCCACGTGCGCATTGAAAGTTAGTTTAGAATCTATTGTCAGACCTAACAGCTTGACCTCTTCGACCAGGTTGAGTCGCACACCCGACATATAGAGTATCGGAACGTCGTATTTTAGCTTTTTCGTTAACACCATCGCGTTGGTCTTATGCGCGGCGAAACGTAGCTTGTTTTTGACGCCCCATTCCGATACTATGTCTAGTGTGTCATTGGCCGATTGCTGCAGGGGACCAGTTGTAAAGTCCGAGAAAACCAGGACAACATCGTCTGCAAAGGCTTGACAATATACCCCCATTCTAGCCATTCTGTGAAGGAGCGAGTCTAGGATAAGGTTCCAGAACGTCGGTCCGGCAATTGAGCCCTGGACGCATCCTTTCGTGGTGCCCTTCTCGCTAGTCGCTCTGGCATAGTTGACCCTGATGTTCCGGTCTTCCAGGTATGAGGTGACGAGAGCGTAGATGTTGGTGGGGCAGTTCTTAACTACCAACTGTCTTTTGAGAGCTGGCCACCACGCGTTATCGAAGGCCCCCTCTATGTCCAATGATATCAAAATCACGATTTTTTTTGCTTTGATTTCGGCACGTATGTGTCCCATTAGGGCATAGAGGGCGTCCTCGGTACCGCGCTGCGGCATGAAACCGTACTGATTTGTGTTTAGAGTCGGGAGGAAGTGCCACTGGAGTCTGCCTACAAGGAGTTTCTCGACGATTTTCCCCAGGACCGAGAGCAGGCCTATTGGCCTGTACGACTTTGGGTTGGTATAGTCGTCCTTTCCTGGCTTGCGGAGAATGCACACGTGGGCGACCTTCCACTGCTTCGGGAAGTGTGACAGCGACAGGCACCTGTTTGCTATCGCCAAGAACACCTCCCTATCGCAGTTTATTGCCGCCGTGCAGATGTCCGCTGTCAATCCGTCGGGGCCGGGGGCTTTTTTCGGATTCTGGTTTTGGAGAACCATTTCCAGCTCCGCGGCCGTGAAAGATGGATCATCAGCGGACAGTCCTTGGGGGTTTTCCTCCTCCGCTAGCCTCCTCAGAGCCGTGTGGTATGGTTGTTCGGCATCCGTTGAGTCATCGGGGTAGAAGGTCTTTGCCAGAAGATCCGCCGACTGCTCTGGGCTGAGCGTCTCACCCGCGGTGTTCCTCAGGAGCGCGTCGTCCTGTCTTCTGGCTGTCTTCCTTAGTACCCTGTAGATGCCGTCCCACATGCTCTCTCGGTCCTGCTTCGTGCAGAACTCCTTCCAGCCGGCCGTGGCGGCTTCCGTCGCCGCTGTGGTGTAAGTGTTTTTTGCTATTATGTAGTCTTGGATGGTGAAGTGTCTCCGGCATTCGGCCGCGTTTCGGATCCTTCTCTTCTTCCTCATTGCGTCTTTTTTGAGACGCTCCAGAGAAGGAGTCCACCATGGGGGCTTTTCCTCGTGTTTAGGCGACCCCAGTTTTGGGATCGCTACCTCGCATGAGCAGTGGATGTTATGCGTGTATTTCTTGACTATTGTCT